>VXAA01005234.1:1494427-1576385 GCA_013399115.1 Anseranas semipalmata | reverse complement strand
TTTTTTTTTTTTTTTTTAGGGTCTTTTGTGTGTCTAGCACCATGCAAATACTCTGCCGTTGCTGGCTTTTTCATCTGGCACTACAATTGGGGCAGGAAAAGAGCTTTTGCTGCATTTTGTTCTCCCCCATTCCCTCTCCTTCTCCCCCCTACACCAGACAACAAAACAACATAGTTTTTTCATGCAACTTGAAGGGGATTCATATGCTGTGTAGCTTTGATTTGATTTTGCTGGTATATCTGAAATATGAAAAAGATTTGAACTCATCGTTACTTCTGAGACTTAAACTGTGAGCATTCGGCTGCTAATGTTCTGGTCAGTTTTCATCAGTTTTTGGTGTGCTAGGCCTGCTGAAAGTTTTCTCTTACTCCTTCATTCAACATGCAACGTTATACTAGTATTTCACAATCATAGTATTACCTAAAAGCACGTAGGAATTGCTTATTAGCAATTGTCAGGAGTTAATTAATTCAAACGTGTTGAGATGGCTTGATTAAATTATCATCCAACTAGGATGATCTTTACAGAAACGGGTGGGGTATTTCATATATCCTTTTTTTCCCCTGTGGTTCCTCTTTTTTTTTTTTTTTTTTTTAATGTGGTTGTTTTGTTGAGAACTAAGCACCCTGTATTTTCTGCAAAGAAACTGAAGTTTAGTGTGGGCTGGGGTGAATCAGCTGAGATCTGTTGTCAGTAGCTGACACAAATAAGTGTTTGGAATTTCATTTTTTGTCTTCCTAATTTGTGTTGTTTTTACTTATATGTGAAATATAAAGAGAATTTTTGGAAAGGTGGAAGTTGATAAAATCAATTAGTTGCTTTTATTTCTTATTATTTTACTTTGCCCCTTTTCATTCATACACATTTCTTCCTGCTTTCCTTTTTGGGAGCCTCTCACTATATAGTAGCACAGTCAGGGTTTTTAGTAGATGATATAATATCCAGACTTGCAATTTTTTACAGTCTTAGAACGTAGCCATAAGCGCGAAGGGTTAGATTGCTTCAGTTTTTCCTCAATGTCTACAGACTGATTCAGAAAGCTGGAAATCAGTCCTGTAACTTATATTTGGGTTGCAGATTCCATACCTTAAGGGTTTAAAGTTCTCATTTCATTGAAGTGAGAAGTAAATTCTGCAACAAAAAAAAAGGCAGCTTAAATTTGTGGCCAACAGAACAGTCCTGGAAATATTCCAGTTTTGTGCTGATGAAGGGAGAACTGGGAAAGCAGGGAGGACTAGTGCTGACAAAAACACTTCAGCTTTGTGCTTCTGAGCAAAATTATTATGAATATGTGTTTACAAATAGCTGTAAACAGACTCTGCTGCCCTTATTATAAATCTCCAAACACTGTCTTCCACTGTTTTCTTGAATAATCACTGCGATAAGATGGTGTAGGAAAGAGAAAATGAGTAGAGAATAAGCTGGGATTTTGGTAGTTCCCAATTAGATCAGACTGTATGCAGGGAATTGTTGAGGTCTTACACTGTAGCACTTCGGGGAAGAATCTTGTTTCTCAGTCTATTGTAATATGTATTTACTAGAGAAAAAAATTACAAAATTTTTACAGAATTCTAGCGGAAGTCTTACTGAAATTATCTCTTGTGGTTGGTAATAGTGTCCGGGTCTTAGGGCTTAATGGGAATTTCTAGTTTGTTTACTTGACCATTATACTACATGTTTCTACATGTAGTTTTTTTTACATACTACAGAAATCCGTAGCTGCAAGTTTTGTGTGTCCAGAGTTCTGAAGAATATCTTTACTGTTAAAAACAGGAACTAGTTTTTACTTGCAATACATTTAATTTTTTAAGCTAGCAGATTAATGTGTGTAAATTCTGAGTTATCAAACTGATATCTTCCAGTGAAAGCTGTTGCATGCTTCAGATAAAAGAAATACTATTTAGCAGACTATACATACAATGTAAGTTGCTATTTTTTGTTTCATCCTCAGAAAACACATTTTTACAGTTTCAAATCCACAAAAAACATATATATATCTATTTTTTTGTTTGTTTGTTTGTTTTGTTTTGTCCTGTGATGGGTAATAATCGCATCCTTTAGTCTAGGTCCCTAGTTGTGAATAACAGGCAGGAGACCAAGCTCTCAGAAATACTTAGTATTGACTCTGAAAGTCAGTAAGAAGTTTGACCAATTTGGATTTTGCTTTTTTTGACTCTGGAAGTCTGATACTCTTCCTCGTTGTAGGTGGAGATTCCTTTACTCTGAAAATAATTTCAAGAGGAACAAAGTTATTCTGTAGTTGCATCTCAATATTTAAGTGAGAGTTTGGACGTTAAGAAAAATGAGGTTTTTAGTCATGAGTCTGCTGTTGATTTAGTGTTTAGACAGTTGCTCTTATCTCTTTCTTTTTCTTACTCATTTTTGTTACGTAAAAAAAAAAAAAACCTTCTCCCAGTAAAAAAAGCAATATTGAAGATTACTTAATGATTTTATTTGTTGCCTTCCTTTTCTTTTCCGTGTTTTCTGTATTACACTTTCCCACTCCAAAAACAATTATTAGCAGCCACCGTAGTATCTGAGATCATCTGATAAAGAATTGTTTTTGGAACACTAAAGTGTGATGCTTCAGTTGTATGAGTTTTATACCTGCCTCTTCAGGAGTGTCGGTGGTTAAGATTGGGAAACACTAATGCAAAATTAAGAGATGCATTTATGTAATACCAAATGGAAAATTAAAAGGAATGCATCTGTATATAAAGATAAAGATGCATTTGTTTATTTTTTTTTGGTGCTGTATATGTCTACAGAATTAATATGTACGATTACAGGCTTGGATGAAATATTGAAGTTAAGGTTGAATGGGATTTGAGAATATTAAAACTTACAAATGAGAATGCTGGAGGTAGGAAAAAATGCAAGTATTAGAAAAAAATACTTAAAAGTTTAAATGAAGTTTTAGATACAAGAAATGTAATTATGATTTCAAAAAGAAAAAAAAAAAGCTTGAACCTTCCCCCCCTTCCCATAGCGCTCATTTAATTTAATCACTGTTCAGATAACATAGCAGACAAGGGAGTCTATGACTAGCCATGCAAGTTGCTCGTCTGTGTCGAGGCAGGTAGCGAAGTAAATGGATATGGCCACAACAGTGTAATACGGCAAGTATGTTAACAGGTATCAAAGAACTAATTTCAGATCTGGAACAAGATCTAAAGGTCAGCAAATGAATGAAATTACAAACATTTCATCTGCATTCATTTTTTTAATAATTTTCCAAAGGGCAAATCATTGGCTTTGACCAGAGGGTGTAGTTTTAGGTTTAGAAGATTTATGTAGCACTGTAAACCTGCAGAAAATTTTAGACAAAAGTCCTGCTAAGGAAATCCTTATATATTCTTTGTCTTATATCCCTTTGCTAAATAAAGATGACTTTATTTTCAGTAGATGTTTGGGTTTATAACCGGAAGAACATTTTAAAAAGGATCACTGCATAGTCTAAACTTCTATGAATATGGAAGTGTTGTAGTGAATTAAATAGATCCTCACATATTTTATTATGTGGGTAATTGCAGAGGAAACAGTATCTTCATGTTTGTTAAAACATAGAGGAAACTTACTGGAATTGCAAGTTCTGACTGCTTCCTTGGGTGCTGCCAGAAATCTTACACTAATGAATGTGGTTTGCTTTGTCATCCAGAGTTATGCAGAGAACCAGGGTAGGACAGTTATTTTATAGTTTTCATTTTAGCTGGATCTGTAATAAGCAAATTTTGTCTGAATCATGATTTACTTCCTGCAGATTGCAGGTAACTATTTCATAAAGACCAGTATAATTTTTGGTAACTTTATAAAGCATGGCCTGATTCCTTTCTTTCTAGAAAAAAAAGGAAGGTAACTTTCAAAGAATTACTTAACTCTCAAGTCAGAATTACCTAGTGTGATATTTCAAAATATAATTACTAAATTAGACTGCAGTTCAGTGCTTACCTGAAGCAGTTGAATCAAGTTTATATTTTTATATTTTGGTGTATGCTTTGGAAGACTTTTTTTTAAATATAGGTCTCCTCAAAAAAAAAAACTATGTAAGGTACAGCCACACCCCACTCCTATTTGCACACTTACATTCTACTCTGTTATGATGTAAGGATAGTGAAACAATGCATCTTAAGCCAGTCTTTATGTTCAGGCCACTTTTCTGTCTCCCCAAAATAGATTAACACTATGGTATTGAAATTCTTCCTGAAACTGCTATGGAAATTCAACTAAGACTGAATTTAAAGATAAGTTGAAGTATTTAAAAATCTGATGCAATATATAGTTTATCATAATAAAAATCTTAATTTTATTACTAAATAGACCTTTTATAATTAACATTGAGCTTTACTGGTGTTCTGCTCTTCATATATAAATTTTCAGTCCAAAAACCACTCCTCCTTGGTGCATGTTTTCTGTGCCAGAAATACTGGAATTTAATAGAGATGTAGAAATCACTATGAAGAATTAGTTTTTCAAAGAGCAATGAAAACATAATGAAAAAATAAAGCTCGGGTATTCTAACACAGACTTACTGAGCACAAAATTAAACTAGAACTTTTAAAATAGTTCGTATGATATCCAGTTACAGTAATTAATTACAAGCTATCTTTGTCCTGTTGAGCTAGTTACTAGCTGAAGGAATATGTGCACTTTCTCTCTAAATGCAGTCCAGCATGTCTTACATCAATATATTTCAGACCTATAGATTCTTGATACTGTGTTGTTGTTTTTTTTTTCTGGCATCTTGAGTGCTGGAAAACCAAAAATCCTCTGTAGTTGTTTGGCTGTTGTTTCGTGTTTGTTTGTGTGGTCTTTTTTCTTTTTTCTTCCACTAGAGTACAAGCAACTGCGTTTCCTGTGCTGTTAGAGAGCTACTCCTGTTCTCCTGTTGCAACGACTGAATTCCTGTTCAGTTCAGCTGAATTCCTGTTCACTTCAGCAGTAGCCATTTCCTAGGCAATTGCACCCTGGCAGTATGGTCCTGTTTGCTTATGCATCCTCATCGATGTCTTTCTTGGCTGGTGGGGTGTGTGTTAACCTGTGCTACTGGCTTTTTGAATACGAGTTTCCAGTAGATAAGGTCAATTCTCTCCTAAATCTTCCCTGCTCTCCCAGGTCTGTAAGCCAACAGATGCAGCTAAATATAATTGCTGGCTGTAGCCGAGTTTCCTCGCAGGAATAAGGGATGGATTTGGTAGTTAACTGCAGGTACATATACTTACTGCCATACTCTAGAGGAACTGAGCTGCTGCCAGTTATACGTCAACCTGCTTTCAACTTTCTTTAATGTTTCACAAAACTTTAAGTTTTGTTTGTAGCTAAAAGGAAACTACCGAGTGGTTTCTTGCTACCATTTTCAGCCTTTCATAATTCCCAGGGGAGGCAGAGGCTCAGTTTGAGAAACACTGCTGTAAACATTCTGGAGAAATGTATTAATATTGCAGAGAAAACTGTGGGCAGCTTCCAAAATACAAAACTGGTGTTCCTGTTCATTTTCTGACTTCTTCAGAAGTTGCCTATCCACTTCAAACCAGCGACACTGATTATTTGCTTTTAAAAGGACTTTTGTTTTTCTTTTTTTAGTAGGGGGAGCTAAAGATCAGAGAGGATTTTCTAACAGCCTACAAGTGTATTAATTTCAGCTACTACTAAGCACTCTCTTGGGTAACAGCATGGATCTGTTCATGATTTTTGCTCTTGCATATTCAGTGGAGAAGGGTGGTAGGCATTCCCCCTCTCTGCCTTAGCAATGCTTTTGCTTAAAACTGGGTAAGACAGTCCTTAGTAGTCAGTGTTGTCAGAGGTACTAAGGCCTAATGTTATGTCTTAATGATCCTTAATGACAGACCTGGTAGGTGAGTTAGTGTTCTATTCCCTGCGGAGCGTGTCTGCATAGGAGAAATGGCCGGGCACGGTTCTAAATGGATAAGCTGTGGAGCAGTTGTTCCGACAACATAGGGTTCTTTGTATAGGTAGGAGATCCTAAACTTTGCAGAATGTGGTGGGTGAATATTCCTGTGCACGCGCAGCCTAGGTCAGTACTGTATGCTGTCCAGAAAGTTGGGGTGCTATATCCAAACTATGTCTGTGGTTACACAAAAACACAACAAGGAATTATTAGTGTTTACGGGGGAAGTCCAACTTTTTTCAGGCTTTGATTTTTTTTTTTTAAATGCTCTTCAAGTCCTATGCCTTCATTGTGGCTGTTTCAAAGCTATGTTCTCCTCCACCCTCATCCGTCTGTCACCTGAATCCACAGACGTGGCTTTTTCAGAACACAATCGCTAGCAAAAAAATCTGAAGTGTTGGCTACTGATGAATACGTAATACGATTCTGATCGCATCCTTCTAATTAGCGTGGAGAGGACTAACGTAAGATAAAGGTTAATGGTACAGCACTCCCAAAAATAAAAGCTTCCACTTTGGTACAAACCTGCCAAGGGCCAAGTTTGTGGTTGTGCTAGTGGTGGGCAGAGGCTGGGGAAGGATGAACCAGGTCCTGCTCGCAGGGTGGGCATCGGGGACTGTTGGAGAAGACCGTGCAACCCCTGCTTTTAAACGTCCTCGCTACAGAGCTGTTGGCATTCCTCTGTCTACAGCTCTTATGAGCACGTTTTAAAATACAAGCTTGGCTGGTTTATCACGGAGGATGCCTGGAGATAAACCACTGCAATGTTCTAAAGAAAAACTGGGAACCTTGACTTCTTTATTTCTAAAGAGCTTTAAAGCTTACTGTTTACCTTGTCCCTTCCAACTCTTGTAGCTAATGCACACAGATGTTAGAGAAATTGTTTGTGCTCAATAAAACAAAGAGGCCCAAGTTTAACGATATTGAAATTGAGCTTGCTGGTAAATTATTTGAGGATATAATGAACACTACCGTGACTTCCAACTTCCACGAGCAAAGCTGGGGCTTGCACAGAGGCCAGCTCTATTTGAAAAGGCTCGTCTGCAGAAAACCTTGAAACTGCAGAAAGAAAAGGAAGAAAACATTGAGTGGGAATTCACAATTAATTGTAACAATTTGTTGCAGTTAAAACATGCATTTTTTTCCTGTTGTTTTACCAGAGAAGGCCAATCTATTAATAGTAAATATGTAATTATTTCTTTAAAAAATGAAATATGCTTTTTAATTTAAGGGGGGAAAAAACCTTGAACTTGTTTTGTGAGCAGCTGAACAACTGAGTTAGGAAAATGCTTAAATTTTTACATACTGAAGTCTGCTACCTGTAGAGAGAATAAAATGGAAAAGCAAGTCCTCTTATAATCCTATGTTTTACATGTCTTCAGTTTGGAGGAAACTTTTCTGTCATGTTTGGGAAACTGTACACGAGAAGTGTGTTGGTGGGGATTTCTGCATCCCATTACAGCACATAGCATGAGCTATGGAAAACAAAGATGAGCTATACATCTCTTTTTTGTCATTAATACTATAATTTCTTTGATCATCACCATAAAGCTTGCAGAATAAATCTGCTGAAGTATCTAACTTGTTTCTGTGAACACACGAGCAAACCTTCAGCTCCCCTGCAGCTGCAGGTGTTTGCTGCCTGCTTGTGTAAGAGCCTAACAATAACCTGGCTGCTCCAGGATCCCAGCACCACTGTGGTTGAGGTGTCCCTTTGAGACTGGATCAGGAACTTTTTTAAGGTGATTGGTAGTGGAACTAGTTTTATGTCACTTTTGCATAATAGTGGTAATTAGGTCAATCTTACCTTTTGTGGCTTACTTTTTCTTTTTTAATTCTCTTCTTTTCTAGCTTATTTGCCTAAACAACTTTCCAAACTTGTGATGCAGGATTTAACCAAAATTGCTACTTCCTAATTGTTTTGAAACAGAACTTTATTCACTACTTAACTTGCCTGACTTTGCCAAATTACTAATAACATTTTTCATTTGCCAAACCAAGGTTCACTGACGTTGGTCTGTAATCCTTTAATTTTTTTTCTTTTTCATTCAGATGCAACCAAGAATGAGTAAGTGTTCTAGACACAGTTTCTAATAAATCACAAATGCATTAATAACCCTGGAATTTGCAAGGCGTGACCTAAGACACTAACAGCCACTAGATGTAGCAACTGGTGCTTAACACTGGAAACGTCCATTGTTAACACATTCCCAGGAAATATTTTTAGGCTTATCAGGGGAAAATGTCATACGTTTGATAATCGGGTCTTTTTGAATTAGCTGATGACCAATTTCTTCTGGGTATTTTAAGTTGTCTGTTCTATTTTGCTCTCAAGAAACCCACAGGATGTTAATTAAAAGGCATTCATTTCTGAAACCAGAAATCACTGTCTCATAGCTGTATTATTGTGTACTCTTGTACAGAAAATATAGATTTGTAGTCCTCTCTAGTCTCTAATGCTGCTATTTGCAGTTAACTTTTGAGAACCCTGCTTTCATTCACATTTAAAGCAGTAGAACTATTTCTTTATCACCATAAGGATTCCTCTGCTTGGTTTCTTACCAAAAATAACTTTTCTTTCCCTCAAGCTTGAGCATTCAGCTGTTGTCCAAATTGTATAAATCCATTCCTTTAAGTGGGGGGAAAAAAAATTGCTAAGAAAAAAACACCAGTGGACAAAGTAATTACTGATCTGTATTTGAAGTCACGGCTGAAGTATATAATTAAAAATAAAATTACATTTAGCTACTGTGGTGATAAGTATAATAAAAGTATTATAAACTGATATGAAAGAAACTCCAATTTTCATGCTCTGTAATTTCCAATCCGATTTCTTTAAAAACGGACTGAGACTATTTTCCTGCATTACTTCTGCTAGCTTACCTCGGATAATTTTAGTGCTTAAGATAAATCCAAGTGTATACCTGTCTGTCAGCCCGTTTCTATAGAAAAACCCACACGGGGGAAGAAGGAGGGAACTGGCCGTAAAGGGTAACTGAAACCACGTACAAAATGCCCAAAGTAGAAAACAGGAAATAGGTTGGTAATCTCGTTACGCCGTGCTTACCAGGAACATCTAATAAACCCATAATGTCATGGTCTATTTAGCCGAGAGGCTTATCGCTGAGCAAGGAGGAGGATGGAAGGGACGGGGCTGCCGTGCGGTGGTGGCTGGCAACAACCCTCCTGCCTAACCCCGGCGGGTTTGGTGCCCGGCGAGCCGGCAGCGCCGTGCTGTCCACACGTAGCGATGCTGGGAGCCCCAGTGGAAGGCATTGCTTGTTCCACAAGTGTCCCCTTTCATTGGGGGCAGCTCAAGCTAATTGGACAAGTCCCATCTTGCTTATTTAAACCGACTTTTGGTGCTTTGCACAGCTTTTTAAAGAAATTCTGAGTTCAAGCAGCTCAAGAAAATTGCCATGCCTTTCTTTGCAAAAGCAAGCGCCATCTTCTACCATTAACAATCATACCAGGTAATAAAAGACTGCAGTAAGTTGCTCCATTGTTGACAGGTTATTGTGTTATCAGCATAAGCACCTGCCTTGTGCATTGTGACTTGGGCAGTCCTGGGGTGACATAACTGCACAAGCCTCCTTTTTCAGGCCGTGATGCGGTTAAGCCAATGATCAAAGTATCGACCATGTGTTGTTGGGGGTAACTTTGGGAAGAGATACAGTAGAACAAGGAAAAAGTACAAAGGCAGGCAGCTAGTTTGGGCAGAGGTTCGGAGTGGCTTCTGTTGGGGAAATTTTGAAATTAAATAAATGTCTTCAGCTTTTGAAAGAGGTACCGAGCATGAGTGGAGGATGGAGAATAATATAAAGGTATGTAAAGTCATGATTGGCGTGAGAACTATTATTAATTATTTTCTTGCAACTCAAAGAATGCTAGGCACTCAACAAAGCGATCAGAAAGCAGATCTAAAATAAATAAAAGTACTTTGTAGTTTTCCAGCCAACGCCTCATTATATTGTGAAACGTGTTGCCACAGGATGTTTTGGATACTGAAAGTATGAATGGGTTCAAAAAACATTAGACAGATTTATAGAGGGCATGCCATTCACAGCTGTTAAAGACCCAGATCTGTGTGCAATCTTTGCTTTAGGAGGGCCTGGAGCCACTGTTGCTGAAAGCTAGAAGAGTATATTGGGACAGGATTTCTCAATGTCTCTTGTTCTGCTCTTTTTTTTCTTTCTTTTTTTTTTTTTCCCCCCTTCTTCCTTGGGATCCGTTACTGGGTACTTTGATATGCAAGGCTAGATTAACCTTATGTTATATTGCATGGGGGACCATTTCTAAAGGTGTTTGACTTCTAACAGTTTCCTGAATAGAGTTTGAAAGGGAACCAGTTATTTTGGAAAATCCTTGCCAGAAATTCATGTTCGTGTGATGTCAGTAAAGCTTTTCCTTTGTAGAGAGCGGTTAACTCATATTTTCATCTCTTTCTGTTTGACGAGGTTGTGGCTGCATCCAAAGCCTAAAGGCTTTGTCTTTTCATTAAAAGGAAAAAGCGTTCTCTAACTCTGCCACGTGATCCTTGAATAACTTTTGTAAGCCTTGCTCTCTAAGGGGGCTGTCTCTTTCTGCTGTAGTTGAACGGAGAAGTTTTTGTCTTAATGTTTGAGAAGAAGCAAGACTGAAGGTTTTTTTTCCCAGGTGATACAGGGATAGAAAAAATGCACGAAAAGCTAAATAGATTAGTAATGCTGTTCTGCAAACACTTGAGCATATGCTGCCACCTCAGGGGAATCCTCTCATGGATAATGTACCTTTACACTGACATCACTAAAATTATGTGCACATAAATGTCAGTGCTTTTAGGATTCATCCCTTGATTTCACTGAGTTATTGTTCATTAGAAAGGTACTAATTTCCACCCTTTTTTTGGTAATTTTTCCCTTCCCTCTGCCTATGCCCTTTCCTTCTTCCTCTCAGAAAACAGCAAACATCTGTGATTTTACTGAGTAAATGATCTCTTAAAGTCTCTTAAAGTTTAAAATGTGATCATTTTACTTTTGTGTGTTCCTTTTGTCTTTTCAGGACAGCCCAGAAACTTGCAAGATCTATGCCGAATTAAAATCCGACAGTGTATAGGCCTTCAAAACCTAAAACTACTTGATGAACTACCCATTGCCAAGGTCATGAAAGACTACTTAAAACACAAATTTGATGATATCTGATATCCATGAAGAGAAGAACTCTGAGCAAGATTAGTTATATTCCAGATACTGAAGAGGCTTGTTGCCTTGCACAAAGTATATCCTATGCAAATTCTGATTTTTCTGTGAAGTCAGAAGGCAGGTATACACTTCCTTGGGTTTTTTATACCACACGCTAGAAGGTCTTAATTTTTGGTTTCTTGGTCCAAGTTTACAAGGTCCAAGCTTTCTATACAATATTACATTTTAAAAGTTGCTGTTGGGTTTTCATTTGTTTGTTTTCACATTAAGTGTGCAGACTTGCGGTGGAGATGGAACGTAGCCTCTCAAGGGAAGTGATTGGTTTGAATTGGCATGCTGAGCAATTGTTCAACAAAAAGTTCGGAAATCAAGGCACCAGTCCTGCAAAAGGGTACTGATAGAAAGACCTTCAGAGCCCTGTTGTCTGTTGGGGCCACCAGGGTGTGTGTTTTTGCAGGTTAGAGGGAAGAGTTGATAATCAACATGTCATTGGGTACTGTATGAATATCATTTGGAAATTAAAAAAAGAAAAAAAATTGCAGTCACCCTATTCAGTTTGAGGGTCTATACATTGGCTCTTTTTATTTTATTCTCTTCCTCATTACTGTAGTTTGGATGCCCATAAAATTCAGGCCCTCTTCTTGCCTGACATTCCCTGTAAAACGGGCGGCTGTTTGTAAGTCTATTTTTAACAGTGACAGTACACTACAAAGAGGCATAGCCTCTGTATTTTTTATGTTAACTTAAGAGTAAACAAAGTTAGATTTTTGAAGCCAATGTATTCTGTTTCTCATACAGTGCCTCCTGTGCAATAATCTTTCTGACGTATTTTCCCTTTGTGTGTGATTTTTTTCCTTCCCCCCCACTATTCCTCATTTAGTCTCAGTGCATTATTTGTGAGAATAGGAACTGCTGCCTCACTGTAGTGTTGACATGACATTACTAAAATGATGGCGGCAGTTGCTGTTCGTTATTAATCCCTGAATTTCATGAATGTATAACCTGCTTTATTTCACTTTCAGTTGAAATTTTATCTACGGGTTCTCAGCCAAACTGTGTCCATTTAAAAAAGAGGAAAAGAAATTGGCCAAGCCCTTTTATTTTAAAGGCAGCGATGGATTTTGTTGTTGTTATTGCTCTGAAATTCAATTTGTTTCAGGTTAGAGAGTGGGAAGTGCACGTAAGTGTTAAGTTGCATCTTATATGTGCACAAACAAGAAAACACCCCCTTCATATTGGAAGTTTAAATTTTGCAAACATCAAGTGATTTCCTGTTAATCTGAAAGCAGCAACTGAAAGGAGTACTGAAATTCGGCTACTGAATGTGTTTTTCATACTAGGTATTGAAAAGATCTGTTAAAGAGCTTTGTTTCTGACCATGAAAAATGAAGTTCTTGCTATCAAAAAAAGATTGGGCCAAAATTTGCAGTTGTTTCACTCTCTTTATTTTCAAGGGATTATGGAGTCATCTTAAGGTTCTTGCCAGTGTCTTCTACTTTTGTTTTGCCATCCTACTGACTCCAGAAGGGCCTCTCTAATATCAGGAGTGCTTTTGTACCAATTATACCAATGGAAGAGGGAAGATGAAAGGAACAATGGTGGCTTTTAATTTTAACACTGTCACTTTCAAAATATTTAGTATTAAAAATATAAAAAAGCAAGAGAAGCAGGTATACTCATTTAACTATGCTAGTTCCTTTTAATATCTTATAGCCCTGGGTTGCAGTTCCTTGAGCACGGATGTTATCACTGATAATGGATGCACCCGGGACTATGGCAAGCGATTGTTTCCCTGTTGTTCCCGACATTGCATCAGGTTTCCAAACCATAAGTGATTTTGGAGATTCATGGCTCAGAGGATTGGCGATGGGATGTTGAACCTTTTTATCTCCAACTTGCATTGGTTCACGTCCAGCTTGCTCGAGCAGTGACTAAAAGTTAATGTAAGCAGCAGGGGCACGCATGGCCACCTCTAGGCAGTAGAGCCTGATGGTGCTTCCACCAGGTGACGTGATGGTGGTGGCATTGTCACGGAGACAACCTGAGCGTGTGGCTGGGGTGTGCGTGTGAGCCTGTGCATGTGATAGCGTCTGCCAGCTTTTACTGAAGCCCTTAGGATCTTTAAGCTCTGCAGTACTGAGACATGGTGGAAGTTAGGAACTGGCAGGTTTGAAGCATAAATCTTTGCTTTTGTGACATCAGATCAGAACCTTAAAACTGCTTTTTTTTAAAATACTTAGTATTGTTCACTACACTTGTAAGTTGGTCTAAACCAATATCCTTCCCCACTGAATTTTTACAGTAATATTTTCTAAGGTAATCTAGAGTATATTTTAGTTGCGATCTATATTAAGGCAAATTATTTGTTCTGTCTGTTGCTGTGACTGAAGAAAATTATGGAAGACTTTGTTGGTAACAAGAATGCTATTTAATGAAGAAATGTGTAATTCCATTATTTATTGTTTGAGGTTTGTTTTTTGGTTATTTCTTTTAAGTAACTGACATCTAAAGGGAACACACATTTCAGGCCAGTAAAAAGCCTTTCTTTTGAATTCATTTTCATCCTGTCCTCTCTCCCCTCCCCAAGGTGGAGGGAAGCCCTCATCATTTCTTATATGATAAGCCATCTCTTGCAGCTGGTTTCTCTGACCTTGATTCAGCAAAGCACTGCAGCACGTGTATCTCTGAACCTGCTGATAGTCCTGTTCACTATCTTAAGTTATACATGTGCTCAAGTAAAGTATGATTATTCATTGTTAATCCTACCCAAATTTCAGTAATGTGGAATCTGGTCTTTTTTATTATTTTAAATATTATGCACAAATACTTTGAAGAAGAAAATGGACTTTGTTGTTTTCATTTGGACTAGAATGTGGAAAGAGAAGTGCATAATACAGATTTGTTATGTAGCCTAGTTCCATTACCGTAAAATTCACAGTTGAACACTTTTAATAAACCTTTAAAAATTGGCAAATACACCAAAGAATCAATATGAGTAAAAGACTCTGATCATTAACAAACTGCAAACCTCATCCTTTAAAACAAAGCAGAAAGTTTTTGTAAATATTTATGTTTATAAATGTACAGCAGAGTAAGAGTGTTTTTTAGATTATTTAATTACCATATTTCTAAACTATTTACATTATAGACAATACTTGTTAGTTTGAAAAGCTCTTGAGTGTTTTTTTGTTTATTTGTTTTGTTTTTTTGTTTTATAAATTCATTATCACTCATGCTTGGAATAACTTTGGCTTCCTTGGGATAGCACGGAAAACTCGCGTTTTTTGGCTCTAGTTGGCAATAGTAGGAGAACACATCTGGACAAAGTCATCAGAGAAATACCCTGAGGCAAAAGAGAATATGGGGCTTGTTTACCAGGGTGGACCTGGACTAGGTGAAAGATTTGGGATTCTAACTTTCTCGGTTAAATCTGTCCAGAGTCCCCAGTGACGACATGACGAGCAACTTGACCCTGTCCACAAGTCTAGCTTCCATGCAATTCTGTGTTATCAATATCACGATGTATTTTGTTCTTCCTTTGCAATGTAAGCTTTTGCTTTGGGTCAATTCAAATTTTAAAAAGAAAAAAAGTTGAATCTGGTTAAAACTTTTTTTTTTTTTTTTTTGTTTATGTTCTGTTTATTTCCAATGTAATGTTTTAATAACATGATACCACTTTACACATTTTCTCTCAATGTTTGTCTGTCTCTTCTACTGCTTTTCCCATCTCTGGTGCACATGATTCTGGTAATGCATTTGGTACTCAAATTTGCCCCCTCCAGTAGGAGTTCAGATGTCTCATGAACTGTAATGTGCATTTTACCAGTAAATAAGAGAATAAAACTCACTCTACACTCTAGAGCTGGGCTTCGGAAGGGGGAACAATGTAGTCTCTAGCTATGAATAGTTTGGTTTTCCCTGCTCCGATTCCAGTGCAACCACTTCAAGGTCTTCCAGTAGTTTCACCTTTCCTCCTCAAGCTCGTATGCTGACTAAAATTTAAAAATGGACCAAATAGAGGTCACATTCTGCAGACGAATCTGTTTTGTGGCCATTTACTAATGAAAGTTGAATAAGGGGCCTGTATATGAATATTCCTGGCACACAAACGGGAACTGGAAGCAATTGGCTTCAGTCATGAGAGTGATGTACAAGCAAAAGTTGCGGTAAGGTTTTGAACCCTAAAAATTTGGAGATGGAGCAGCCTAGATTTAAAAAGCATAATCATTACTGCTAATGGGCTGTGGGGAGAGGAGATGCTTTCCACTGCTCAGTAGCAAACTATACAAACATCACTGGAGTGCATAAGCTGTGCAACCAACGGTTGTGTTTAGAACTGTTGATGATAGTTGCTAACAGACTGGTCACTGGTGTATTTACTAAATGCTGTTAAAGACTTTGTTCCTGTTTATGTATAATATTTCCTGTTTGAGTGTTCACTTGTTAGGTTTAAAACAATTAATGACTAATGTTACTACTTCAAAAAACAAACAACAACAAAAAAAACAGATTTACAAGCTGTTGACAAATGACACTGTTTAGAGTTTACTATCTTTCCATGTATTGGTATAAGTGTTTGATAAGGAATGGCAGAACACTTTTTCTTACCATAGTGTATAACAAAGCTGTTGCTTTTTTTGAGAGCAGAAGTAGTGGAGCTGATGAAAATGAGCAAAGATCTTGGAGCTGAATTCTGCGTTGGCTCTGCCATGCGTTTCCCCACACAGCCTGGACTGAAGAATTTAACTTCTTTGCTCTAGTCTCTCCCTCTGCTTGGGTTGGGGCTACCACAACCTCAAAGGCTTTACGTTGTTCTCTGAAACTGAAATGGTATTGAAAGGCTGAAGTTTGTTCTTTTCCCATATCACTAGCATATTGAATCTTTTCTGTCTAATTCTACTTTAGTTATTAACCAAAGTAAAGCTCAAGATGTGATTTAATCTCATGACAATAAGAAACAAACCAGATATAGGCATTGCTTTATGAAACCATGCTACCAGGAATTCCTCAGCCAGTGCATTCCTCAGGGATCCACAACATGCAGCTGGAGCAGCAAAAAGTTGGGATCGAAAGCTGTGTTGACTTTTATTGGGAAATCTCCAGCTGTCTAGTGAAGAAATCGGAACTCCAGCTGTTTCCTCCACATCTGGGATCTCTAGTGCTGCTGACTGCTCTTTGTGAGGTCCCAGGTAAGTTTTGAACACTGTTACGTTAAAGGATTGTTCTCATGTTTGCCAGAAGGATGTGACACATCTACAGAGGGTACTTTTAAAGGGTCTGAAAGTATTTCTATACCTCTTCTCTTTTGCCCAATTTTTCTATATAATGGCATTTGTGTAGTCTTACAGCAAGTGTGTCTGAGAGCTACAGATGCTACAGAGAGTAAATTTTTTTCCCCAGATATTGACTTGATCTATTGCAATGTTTCATATCCATCAGCATCCATGAAATATTCTTCAAAGGTCTGGGAAAGGTGAATGAAAAGCAAGCTTATAGTCAGTATGTTATACAAGGATAAATGCTGTTATGAGAAAATTTAAGTCTGAAAACAACTGATGTACAGCAAAGAGCACCTATTCTTTTTTAAAGACCACAACATTGGCCATACGTCTTCTGTTCAGACTTGCAAAAATGAATTTACTTACAGTCTTACTATTCTCTGAATATACCAGATCTTCTGTGTCACTTCCATTAACTCTTAGTTACTTGTACTAAATTCTGTCCTCATTTCTGACTTATACCATTGTAACTCAGCTGAAGCTGATGGTTACTTCACATTTAATCTAGTGTAAAAGAGCAAATAATTGATTTGGATAACCAGCTTTCAGTCCTGCTTCTTGCGTTATGGCCTAATGAGGAGAGTAATTTTGAAAAGTATTTACAAATGCTGTTAATGCAATCTGCATTCACAATGCATTTAAAATATTAGGCTGTGAATTCGAGTAGCATCTTGTTGGCTGGAACAATTAGAGCTACCTTGTCACTAATGAGCCTAAAGTGAGGCTGTGAAAAGTTACATGTCTATGTCCTGTTCAGCTATAAGCCAATTCTGTGTGATTTTTAGGTTCTCTTCTGTTATTACCTGACTATAGCATTTGCATGAGATAACATAAATTTAGATTCTGTTTGCTCCAGTGCTTGATTTTAAACCTCAGAGAGTGCCCAGCTGGAGGGCATGGGTTATTGAAATGTGCCTTCCAAGCCATACATCTCAAGCAGCTCAACCAGAGATCCATCCCCTAGCTATCTGAATACTGCTCACCTTGTAATGGGTTTTAATACTGCTGTTAGGAAGCAAGAACAAATTTTTGGAGAGCAATCAGACTGAAAATAGTGACTGGGATGTTTAGTAGGAGGATGAGGTTGAGATGTGGGATTGTGTGTGAGAGAGCAGAAAATGTTGCTTTTGATCTTACAGAAATGTCTGGTATGGGGTTTGGTGGGCTTAGAAGTTTGAATGCCCTTAATATAAAATAATCTGCATCAGTATTTGAGTCTGTTCCTTTTCTACTTTGTGTAAGCTATTTAATGATTAGTGAGCCAGAAAATAAATCGTTCTGTTTTCTGATGGTTCAAGCACCCTCCTGATGAGTGGGAGACTTTGATTTCAAGTTCCCACTCTGAACCAGGCAAAGCAATTAAGGATGGGGATTTGAACTACTGTTCCCACCTTTTAGTGCTGTGGTTGCAGGGTTATAAAATTGTGGCAAAGGGAGGGAACACCTAACAACAATCTTACACAGTCTCTGAGGCTGACCCTAAAAAGTCATTGAAAGCAGCAGCCTAGCTAGGTGGAGCTCACCCTTATGTCTCTTACACGTGTGAACGAAGGCCTGATGCTTGCGGGGCTTTTATCCCTGCTTACCTGTAATCTACCTGCAGAAAAGATAACTTGGACCTCTTCTGCCTCCCTGAGCACCTTACCTCAGGCTGTGGTGATACTTGTATTTGTGGGCACTCTCCTACCTCCAGCTCTCATCTTTGCTACCAGTGCTGGCCTTCTCCTCCTCGTCACAGCTTCATTTCCACACCAGGTCACTGAGGAGGGCAGGGAACGAGGCCTCCCTTGCTCTGAAGGAGACGTCCTAGCAGGTGGATCGAATGGTGGCATTTCCCGCATCGTGGGAAGGAAGTGGGAAAGGAATGTGCTGTTGCCACAACGTTGGGGTATTGGGGCTGGAGTGTGTCAGTTGTAATGCTGTCCCCTCTGTCCTTTGCCTCTCTCAGACATTAGTTTCCTATTGTCAGCCTGCTCTGCACCATTTCCTCACAGCATGAAGGGAGAGTAGCTGGAAAAGGAAAGGAGATGAGGAAGAGAAGGCCATGGGGCAGATGATAAAGGTGACAGTGACCATTGTCATGTGTGCCTTGAGTGGTGGCTGGGAGGAGGCTCAAACTTTTGTCACAAGGTAGCTGGGTTGCAATTGATCTGTTGCTAATGTAAGTGAAAAATAATAGGGTGCTAGCTCTTGTGATACTGCTGATGGCTATATGATTTTTTTTATTATTATTTTAATCTGCTTACTTGGCTAAAGAATCAATACTTTTCTTTTTTTTATAAAACCAAAATATCTTACCCAGCATTTTCATTGACTTTGGTTTCAGTGTTTCATCCCATATCACTGATTTGTGTTGTTATAAGACTTGAACATGCTTAGCAAACTTCTTTCTCATCACTACCAGTTACAATTTTAATGGATCAAACTCACTAACGGCACAAGAAAATCTTGCAGTGGCTTATCTGCATAATGAGTACTGTGTTCTGTACCGTTGCTTCTAGTTGGTTCTTATCCAAGTAAATGAAATTTATTGGTTTTCCTTGAGTCTCATTGGTTGTTAGCAACCAATGTTAGAAAACACTTCAAGCAATTCCAAATATGACTTTCTTTGAATGATGATCCAGATATGGGCAATTTCAATGTTATCTGGTAAATGGCTTCAGATAACCTCTGCTGCTAATTGAGTCTTGTGGTTTGCATTTTCTTCTTCTCCCCAGGCTTGGGTATAACACTGATTATTTTTCCCCTCAAGCCATTTTGCCAGAATTTTCTGAAATCTACCATATGGAGCAAAGAAAAACTTCACTGAATCTGAATTGCTTTCACAATTCACTGGCCTACCTTCTGTCTTGGTAAGAGAACAGCTTTGGATGAGAGCAGACCCCATGTTTTCAAGGGTGTTTTTGACTGCCACTACGTTCTGCCCAGATGTTCAGTGTCTTAACTAGTACTTTGTTAATTTGTAGTTATCTTGTCAATAAAGCGGCTTTTTGTCAGATGCATGCAGTATAACAGTTATTTGTTATATATGCATATACAGCTGAGCTTGCTGGCTTTGAGTATTTCCTGTGCTTCGTAAATACTTATATAATCTGTTATGCAGGCTCAGCTGTTCTTAATTCTAATGTGATTCATATCGTGCTTAGAAATTTGACATTCTTGGCTTGTCAGAAATATTAATGTATGTTAGTGCCATATCAATTGAAAATTGACATGTTTTTTGCCGTGCTTTAATTTTCACTTCTTTATATTGCAGCATTCCACATTGAGCAACACGGCATTGTTTGCTTTTAAATTTCCCTCTCTCTCTCTCAGTCTTGAGAAACCAGAAATAATTAGATTAAATCTTTCTCTTGGCTTGCGGAGTTTTCACTTGTAATGAATTATGCCATGCAAAACTGTATCCCTCCAGTGAGAATTTGTTGTCATTGCTATGAGCTACATCTGGACTGGATAACTCTTTGTACTTTGCACTACAAAGACTTTTTGCCCATGGCTTGGCGTCAGAAACTGTACCTCGTCAGCAAGTAGGAATAACTCCTTCCTCTAGCAAGAGTGCCATACTTAACCTCAGGCCTTTCTGCTGTGTGCAGAGCTGTTACACAGACAGGAACGTGGCTCTGAAGCTCCAAAGATGCAGCTGAACCACCTGGCCAAGGCAGGCTGCCTTAAGACTTCCCCAAGTAACCCTCTAGCCTGTGCCTCAGGCTACCGGGCATTAGGTGGTACTTACCTTGGAATTTATTTCTGAACAGTATCAGTTCAGATACTGTTCAGTGAAGCTGGTATGGCCTTGATTCTCTGTTCATAGACAGCCAAAAGTATTATGGGAATGTTGAGCTCTGTGTGGACAGGTCCCCCTTCTCCAGTGGATCACAGGCACCAGAAGGGTAATTCAGACTTCTGTCTGCTTGATCCAAATAATCTGTCCTCAGAACTGGATGAAAGTTTATCTTCAGAAGGAAGTTTGAATGTACCTTAAAGGTCCATATGATGGCAAATCAAAACCCTTTACTGTTAAGCCACTTCTGTGTTTAATTATCCTACCACAGAGGAACTGAAGCTTTTGTTTCCAGGTTGAGTCTTTCAGCTGGGAAATAATGAATGTTTCTGTGTCTGTAAAGTCTTTCATCTTGCTGATGATATCATTTTCTTGTATAATCATTGGGGTAGTAACTGATTACTATTCAGACTTCCTCTTTAAAATGAGACTTAAAGAGTTTCTCTCTCTTACTCCCCATATTGTTTTTGTTGTCATCTTTTATGTCATGCTCTTTATTGAACATTTGCATGGTATGGATCTACCAATTCTTTACTGAGGCTGTTTGATTCTGACAAGGCATTATAAAAACACTTTCTTTGGAGGATTCTCTTATTTGTGAAGTAATGAAGAAGCAATGTCATTTAGTTGCCCAGAAAGGAAAACTAAAATCTTTTGGGTTCTGGTATTTTTTTTGTTTGTTCTCCATCCTCCTCCAGCCTATCTGCTAGGTCAAGAGAGCATCAAGCACTCTAAGCAAAAGTGCCCCTGTGTACAGAAACCTTGGAAGTTGCTCTAATTGCTCACTCCTAAAATATTTCCTTACATAAGAGCCATACTCAGAGCTGGTGCTGGAAGAAATGCTCTCATTGAAGCATAAAGGTGGACTGATCTTGAATTTAAATATCATTTATGTGCTATCTTTCGCTGTCCATGCAGAACAAAATGCTTGCTTTTGATGCCTCATTTCTCCTCTTTGTTTCCTGTCCTCGTTCATTTCTTCTCCTATCTTTTCTTCCAAATGTATTATAGCAAACAGCAAAGTCAACTATTCTGAGACAAAAAAAAAAAAAAGCTATTTTGAATTAAAATCCTGTATTTCTTTGTTGTGTATACTTTCAAGAAACTCAGGTTTTTATTACAGAGTGTAAGCGAAGTCCAGATATGGCTCCACAGTCTGCTGTTCTCTGTAGCGTGATCTCTTGTAAAGACAGGAGATAAGCTGCTGCTTAGTTAAGTTTCCTTGACTCATCTGTCTTACCAGAACATACTGCAGCATAGATACGTCATACTTGTAAGTAGCATTTATTCTCAAAGTAGCTAGTCACAGCTGCCTTTTATTCCTGCAGTACACAGATGTGAGGTTACAGTACAGTTCTCCCCCCAGAATGATGTATTGCTATCATGACCTTGACTTCTGCTCTTACGGAGGCTCATGGCCATAAAAATCACTTTGTTCAAGAGCAGTGGCTGTAACAAATAAGCTTAACTAAACTATCACTTTTTCACTTTTACTGATTTTACTCTTCTGCTTTATGACAGAGGTTAATACAGAGAATTAGATTTCAGTGACATTGTTTAAACCTCTTTATCCTTGTCTAATTAAACTGAATACTTTAAAGATGATTCATATTGCTTGACACCCTTGCATCTAAATACTCTTTTAGTTAGAAAGTCAAGGAGAAGTGCAGACTAGAAATTCAAATCAGCCTTCAATTCAATGATTGAGAGGATTTTTTTTTTCTTTCACTAGGAAGCATTACACTTTTCCAGTATCTGTTGTGACGTTAGCCAGATCCTGGATAGGCAGATTCCCATCTGGAGCTGGCAGATGTGTTTAAGTGACAGTTTGCTTTTGTGACTTCTTTGTACTCATCAAAGTTTTCATGTAATAACTAGCTTTATCTGCTTGTTTAAACTCCCAGCAATTTAATAATTTAGGAAGTCCCTAGGATATCTGTTGTCTTGTCTTTTTTTTTTTTAATTGTCAGACTCAACATACATGCCATTGTTAACTTCCAATACTTACACCTCCACACATACCCCAGAAAAACTCCCCTTATCCCCCTTTTCCGAAACCCAAGCATGCTTTGCTCCTGCAGATTCAGTACTGCAGAGCGGATGCCCCCTTTGATGTGCCACCCAGCATGAGTTGTTGGTAGCATCCAGGACTAGGTACCACCTTCCCTCATCCCCCTCTCCCCATGCATCCAGCCTTCTGCACTTGGGAGCTGTGGTGTGTGCTGGTGAAGAAGTCCGAGGGAAGGGAATGATGACTGTTCGATGCCCCATGTAAAGTTTCTCTCATCATAGGACAACTGTGGTCTTGTGGCGCATTCTTTCAGGTTTTGTCAGCTCGGTCAATGTGGAGACACAGAAATGAAAGTTTTCTGCCTTGCTGTGAATGCTTCTCAAGCTACCAGGACTTACTCAGTTTTGCATAATGCTTTGTGTACTGTCCCTTCCCGAAGGTGTGGTGTGAGTAACAAAGGCAGGGCTGAAAGATACTGTGGTTTCCTTCCTCCTCACTGCAGGATTTAATGATATAAAGAGCACAGTATTTCGGCGATGTTTGTTGCTGTTTCTGCTTGTGGGCTTTTCACAGTATTGTGGTCAGGAAGATGACAAGATAAAGGATGACTAGTTTAAATTTCCTCCCTCTTTTGGAAGAGGAATAACCCCCTTTTCTGATTATATTTCCTCTCCCCTCCCTTGGAAAAGTTGACTCAGAAATCCATCACAAAGGAAATAAATTGATTTGAATTTCTATTGAACCTTGAAAAGCTGCTTTTATGAAGTTCTTTTTGGAGGCTTTCAACAGTGGGCTTTTGACAAGAGCAGAAGACAAAACTGAAACTCCCAGTCCCAATACTCCAGTGTCAGTGGCTTGCCCTTGGCTCTTGCACCCTATTGCAGATGGAAAATGAGACCATTACTCATTCTGGGGGATGTGATGTGTGATCTGACTCCTCAACAGCCGTAATAGTAAAAATCTACCATACAAGGAAAAATTACTGTTAGCTGATTGAAAAGAATGCCAACAGAAATCTGCTTTACTCTGTTTGGAAGCGAGAGAAAAAGGAATAGGCTGAATGTGATGACTTTCTTCACTGTCCCTTTACAAAATTTCTGGTGTTCTTCTAAGTAAGAATTTGTACGTTCAGCCTTTGTTTTTGAAAGCATGTGGAGCAGTGATCATACGTATCTTCTGAAGAAGAACAGCTCTTGTTTTCTTTGAGATAGCGTAAGTTGGAAAACAAAAGTCTCCAATGGGTATCTGTTCTCAGTCCCTTGCTGCATGTGTTTCATGAGCATTCTGTGTTTGCAGCACAGTGTGGAGAAGGTTCATGGTGCTAAAAACAAGAGCAGCGGTTTTATAGTTACATTAGGAATGGAGAATAGGTGCATGCACATGAACAAAACTGTCATTGATTGCAACATTGGGCTTTTTATGCCAAAAGAAGCCATGGTTGCCCTTGTCAAAAGCTAACATTTAAGTTACCAGATTTGCAAGCATTGTTCTGAATTCAATGTAAATCAAGATATGTGTTGTTGCTCCAAAGGGGCTGCATGGTCCACGCTCAATTATCAGGCACAACTTTTTGTCATTGTGCAAGCAAAGAGAAGGTGTAAAGCAAAGCTACTGGTTCCTTCAGCTGAAATATTTTTCCTTTGTTTTCCTTAAAGTAAGACCTTAAAACCAACCAGATTTTTTTTCTGTGTCGCTCGGTAAGGTGCACAAGAAGCACCGTCAGCGTGCGCCTGCGTGCCATGCAGGGTTTCAGTGCGCGCAGCCTCGCTAGCGTGAGCCCTGCCTTCTTCACCCTTCCCATGCAAAAGCAAGCCCTTCCTCTGAAGGCCTAGAAATGAAAAGCCCTTTCTGCATTTTTCACCTTCTATAGGGTAATCACAGGCCTCTAGATGGTTAAAATATAGGTGCATCAGACTGAGTCCTGCTTGTTAAGCAATTATAATTGACAGAGATGAGATTAGGAGCAGGCGCAGGCCCTGCTTACCCCTGGAGGAGTGATTCAGTGCAGAAGAACACAATTGGCGCATTGTGGCTTGAGTTGGGCAAGATAGACTTTTAAATAAATAAGCTTCCTCTGGTTAGCTATAATACTGAGCCGCTTCTTTCAATGCTGGCTTGCGCACTGCTGTCACGCAGGACGGCCTGCCAGACTCTGCAGCCTCTGTCAGATGTAGGTTTTAGGGATTGCACAAGATATTCAAACTTTGATCTTGTAAGTCATTCTGCTGAACTATAGCTGATGCCAACAGGTTTTGTTCAGGTAATACAGCTCGAGATGATGTGGCAGGTCTTTATTTTGTCTTTTTTGATTGATTGTCTTGTCTTGAAAGAGAAGTTTTAAAGAGCAACCTAATGTGGTCATAAAAGATGCCTACCTGATTTTTGGACGTGAGTTATAGGGATCTGAGACTCAATTTTCAACAGCAAGGAAATTCTCTGAACTTCCAAAAATCTCTCAGAGGTCAGGCTGCCACTTTAGTAAATGAAGTTTCTGTGGTAGCTGTGCAGGTACACCGAGCTAACTGTATGTTTTTAAAAAGATGTTTTTGGTAGTCAAAAAATAGTCTCATAGATGATCGGTCTGCTTTGTATAACAGTTGGCTGTGTGTTTCTTGTGTTTTACCACCTCTTAAAATAAGAGGTGGAAATGAGAAAGCAAATAATGGAAGTAAAATGAGGCCATGACATTTTTTTCTTTCATTTGAGCTTATTTCTCAAGGGTTAAAATCTAATAAGCAACTTCTGTACTTGTCCCTAATTATATATCAGTCTGAATGCACAAAACTCGGCACTCAAGTTCTCCAGTCTCTGTAGCTTGCTTATCTGGCCCCAAACCTGACATTTCTACAATTGAAAATACTTGTTTCATTAAAAACAGAGGGGGCAGGGGAGATTTTGCAGATAATCTTTAGACGGGGTCATTTCTGGCATTTTTCGAGGGAGCTGTTTTTGCGGATCTCGCACAGTTGCGTGGAGCCTGGCGGAGGCCTGGGATCCGCTTGGCCCGGCCTTGTCCATTCCTTTCTTGGGGCTCCCCACAAGGGCCGACCCCGCAGTTTGTATGGCCAACAGAAGAGGCGGGTAATGGCCGTTAGGGGCAGGAAGGACAACAAATGGCTGTGTTCAGGCTGCGGATATTTTACTGGAGCTTGCTAGTTGCTGTGCGAGGGTGAAAATGTGCATGCCTAGTATTTAAGGATGTATAATCTCCATAATGAAGTGTGCTCTCAGCACTCTGTTTTAATTTGAACATTTGCATTCTCAATTCTGCCTTGCGGCTCCTGTAACTCAGGGCTGTGTATTTACAACGTTTTTTTGAATCCTAAGGGTTTTCCCCTCAAACCACCATTTCTTATTGAGGGTTTCTAATGCTTCTTTTGAATAGAGGCACAGTGGTTAATGGATTGTTCCCTGCCTGACTTTACTTCAGGCAGTTATTTGCATCCATTCTTTTTGTAATAACAGAATTAAAGGGCGTGTTAAAAAGACTTACAAGCAGCAAATGAAGCAACGAGCAAAGAAATCGTGTTGTATGCAAATGCTGGAAGTGCTTTGTCGTGTTCTGGGATCTGTCAGCTCCCTCAGTGCTTCCAGAACTCCAGCCCCATCAATCCTCCGTCCTTAGGCTTTATGCCAACGCCTGGTGAAGTCGCTGGGTCTTGCCATTGCCTCTGGTGGGCTCTGGGCTTGGGTCTGAGACAGGAGAGACATAAGATGCTACCGGCCACTCTGATTGCACCAGCAGCTTACCTGTATTAGGAGGGCTTTTTGTCTTATAAAACCAGGTCACGAGAGCAGAAGAATGGCCAATTTTGGAAACTTTTGCATTGTTGTCTGTGTTGGCCACTGTCTTGATCTAGCGACCTCAGTAGCTGCAAACATTGAGCCTGTACTGCCTGTGTGACAGAGCCAGCCACTCTAGCTGGAGCTGGAAGAGATTAACAGTTTTTGTAGCTTTTGGCAAAAGAAGAGGACAGGAAGCATGTTGACCAGTGTGCCAAAGCTCAGTTTCCTTGTGAGTATATGAGTCTGTTGGGCTCACAGTGAAGTTATCCCTCAAGATTGCAGAGGAGGTGATTTCCATCCCTGTCCCCCATCCCTCATGCCTGCGGTGTCTGGTGGAAGCTACAAGAGCTCTGGGTAATCCCTCCATTCTTCAGCAGGGACAGGCTGGAGAGCTTCCAAACGATGTCCCATCAGTGCTGTTACCTTTTTATTATGAGGAATTGCAAGGTGCTATAGTGCTGGGAGGAATGAGTGAAATCTGTGTTGGTTTTATGTGGCTTTTGAGCTGTTCCGCTGACTCTAATAAGCTGCTTTGCATTATAGGATAGGCAGATCAGTATCTCGAGAGATCACCGAAGTTTGGCTTTTTTTCCTTGAGCTAGATAAGCAGGAAGGACAGTCCCTAATGGGAGGAGAGGGAGAGAAGGAGTGAGCAGACATGTGGCATGTGCAACCTGGAAAACTTGTCTACGAGCTTGACTTGACTCCATCTAGGGAAGGAAGCTGATGCTAATGGCTCTGCATGAGATAACAAATTATACTCAAGCATGTGTTTTCTGTATTCATTACAACATGTCATGGGGGGCGGGGAGACAGGATGTATAGTGTGCGCTTATTTCTGGAGCCTCAGGAGAGCTGCCCAGATGTTGAAAAGAAGTAAGGAAGAGAGCTGGAGATAAAGGAGAAGGACCTCCAGGGTGGGACTGTAAAAGCTGATCCAGAATAGGAGTCATTGTGTTTTGCTCTCAGTCACACCAGCTGGCTTCAAGTGGCAGGGGAGCTTTCCAGATAAGCTGTGGACAGTAGGAGCATAAATAGGGAATTTGTTCCAAAAGGGTGAAATAAAAAACTGAAGGATGCAATACACCCATAAATAATCATTTAAACAAGCTCTCTTTAAAACAGCTGCTGGGTAAATTGTCCTAACGTGAGCCTTAGGTGTGGTGTGAAATATGGTGATAGTCTGCTGTTTGTTGATAGTTGTTGTGCAGTAATCTTAAACAGGACGTTTAAAGAAACACCCTTGTAATCACATTGCCATATGTAGCTGTGCACTTGAGATGTTTCTAATCCATGTGGTTAGCTGTCAGAGGCTGCATTAGTGACTGATGTAACTCAGTATGCTTGATCACTGTGTGCTCAGAGCATATGGCTTTGAATGAATTATCCCATTCCAGTCCTTTCCCAAAGGCTTTCCCAAGACTTTCCTCCTGCTCTGCGTAGCTTCTCTTTGGAAAATGGCAGTGGTTTCAGACTGAAGTGGCTTTAGGTGCAGCTGACCCGCTGGGTTGCCTGGTGACGTTTCCGTTTTTCTCTTCGCTCTGGTGAAGTTTTGCTATATTTTAATTTAACCTCTGATTCTGCTAAAACCCAAGTTCAGGATCTCATCCGTTGCCTGAGCACGCAGTGCCTTCTTGTTATAATCAAAGGGCATGCTTTGCTTCCCCACTATTTCTGGTCATTTTGTGCATTTGCAAGAATCCAGATGCTGCTGCTTTTAGGAGGTAATGAAAGCCCAGAACATTTTGCTTTCTTGTGAGTAATAATGCATTTTAATTGTCCTGAGTTTAGTATGCCTAAACTCTAGTTATTTATTCCCCTCCCAAATCACTGTAACCCTGTGGGATAAGGTAGAAGCCCATCCCCTGTTCTGTCTGATCTGTTCCCATGTCCTTCATGTCCTCACCTTTCTCACGACTGGATTTTCAGACAGAGTTGTTCCTTTGTGAAGCCCTTTTTGTCCAAAACTTCTCAGATGCATCACACCTGCAGAAAGTTTGCACGCTGGAAAATGCTTATGACTTGTGTCAGCTACTCGCTATCCGGGCCGTGAGATGAAAAAGCAAGCTTTGCAAAACATAGTTGCAAAGAGACTTTTGGGTGTTCTGTAGGATGTTCGTTGCATCTCCCAGGTCTCTTGTTGCACTCGAGTCGACTGTGTCTGTTGTAGTATGGTCACAGTTGTGATCTGAGCATTTAGGCAAGGCAAGATTTGGGGGAGGAGACTCCTATCAGTTCGCCTTACATAGTTCTGGGGGGAAGAAACAAGCCCAAAATCATTACTTTTCTCCCCTCATCTCGCCTGAAGTTATCTCAGTGGAGCTGTAATTAGCAGACGTATGTGCAACTAAGCTCATGTTGCAACTGATCTCTTGAAATCTGGAAGTGGATAGATTTGTCCAATCAATCAGACATACTGGGGCAAACAGCCCTTTCCAGTGTCCCAAAGGAGGGCAGTGCTTGTCCATCCTTTCCTCTGAGGGGGGTAAAGATGATCTGTAGGGATACATGTGGATGGCTTCAACTAAATACTTGAAAAAAGCAGAATTTTATCCAAACTGTCGTAACTCCTTGTGTCTGCTAATGTTGGAGTCAAGTGGGTGGACAAGAGAGTAAATCAGCAGAGAGCTGTGAAGATTGGGACGATGGGCAGTGCAGCGCGGCTGACAGATAATGGGATGATATCATCCATTTCCTGGAAAATGCGAGGATTCTGGCCAAAGCATTCCAGACCCCGAGTGCTCAAGTGAGCCGGAGAGTTCTTGGAATATTTTAAACAGAAGTTTCAGTTGTCCAGGTGTGACATGATTAAGGATGAGTAATTTCATGGTGAGATATGACTCCAGGTCAAGATTTCTGGTAACTTTTCAGTAGGCAGCAGTAAGAATTATGGGCAAGGAAGGTGGGGGTAGTGAGAGTTATGGTCAAGATTCGGGGGAAAACAGTGTGTGGTCATTAAGTGGCTTAACATTTGTCGCTTTTGCGATTGTCCAAGCTGTGTTACCATCAAATACAAGAATGTTTAGGCTTAGATTTTTATTTTTTCCTCTATAGGAGGACTCAAGAATTGGAAGTGTTAAAGCAGCCAAAAATTCAGTAAGGGAGGGGAAGATTATGAAACTGGGGGTGGAATATGCACATCTGACAGGTGGTTTGAAAGGAGACTTCATTGCTGAGCTTTTGAAAAGGGTGACTCCTGCATTTTGGATAATGGGGAAAGAAGATTTTTGGTTACTCGTATCAGTTACCTTCTGCTGAGTTTGATGCCTATATTCAGACATAAAACATGGGCAGAGTCCTTATGAGAGAGGCCCAGGATTCATGCTGGAAGTTCGTAGGAGACTTTCTGGATATTACAGACAACCTGAAAGAGCAAGAGGGACTTTACTTGCAAGTTGCTTGATTTCAAACTTAAAATGAAGCAAAAACTGGACAGGGAATTTGTACATCTACTTCATTGGCAGTAAATATAAGGAAAATGTACAACAGCGTTTCATACCTTGGGGTGGGAGGATAGAGGAACTGCTCTAGCACTGAGATAAGGAATCTTGTGAACACACACCTGCATCACTGCCTGGAGAAGGTGCTCCCATAAGGGCAAGCTCTTTTGAGATCCTCTACTGGAAGAGACTAGGGAAAAAAAAAAAAAAAGAAGAAGAAGAAAAAAAGAGGCTTAGAGGTAAAAAAGAATACACAATGTCAACATAAACACAGACAGCTACAGGTGAACCTAGTAACACATCTGGCATTTTTCCATCACCATCCTCAACAGCATAAAAGTAAGCCAGGGCTGTAGTACGTGCTTCATCCAGCCACTGAAATCAAGGTGCAGGTACATTAAGATAGAACCCGCCTGTCTGGGCTGTTAATTAATAGGTTATTGTGTTTAGGAGGATCTTCAAAAGATAAACACACACCCCCACCGCCCCAGCGAAATGTCTCATCCTAATTGTATTCTGTGCTTAGCATATCTGGCAAACGTGAGCTAATCTTTTTTTCACCCTTGTAGGATCAGTTGGCCAACAGTGAGTACATAGTTATCTTGATGCTGGCTGTTTTGACTGCGTGTTTACAGACAGTCTCCTGTGAGTAGACTTTTAACGTGGGTGGATGGGGGACAGGGAGGATAGAGAGCTGGCTGGGACTAAGGACAAGTCATCCTCTGTTTACTGGGGAGCTGACGCATTTCTGCAAGTGAAGCACCGTAATCCATATTGTGCATTGGGGTCTTCTAAAAGTCAAAGGAAGTAAGTCCCAAAGGAAAGGAAACTACACACAGGAGATTCCTGTTGGTGTGTTTTAGTAGTGGGGTTCCACTCTTCTGGGGATGGCAGGTACACGCAATGAGCTCTGCTTCCAGCTGTGTATGGGATAATGTAGATGTTGCAAGTGTAAAGGCACTTAGTATGTATGGAAGCAGAAGAACATTCTGAGAAGGAATAAGGAAATGTGGCAAAAGCCTTGAAGAAGACCAAAATAAATAATGGTCATATTGCCCTGAAACTGGTATCAGGCAGGAAAAAAGGTCTGGAGTCATTATGCTGAATGTTTGAATATGTTCCTGGGAACTGTAGATGAATTGGCCCTGCGATGAGATGGCTCCAGAGAGTGCAGCTGCTGAATATGGAGTGCTCGGGGCAGGACTGGTGTTTTCTGGCAGTGTCCGAAGCGTAGCGAGGATGGACGTTGATTTTTTTTGAGCTTAAAATCAGCCTTCCGCAAAACTCTGTAACCCTTCATGTCAGGCAATGGCTTAATACATTTTAATCACTTTGTTATGGGGAAAAATGTCTAACTTAGTTTTTGAAACTCTTTTTTTGAAAATCATCTGAATTATAATTAAATAGAAAGCTATGAACCAGACTACCTGTTTATTTGGCTAGTAGTTTTGAGAACTGTCTTGAGTTCTTACACATCATTGAAAAAAATGAAACAAGATGTAACAGAGGGTCAAATGATCTAGTCTTTGCAGATTTTAGACTGTGCAAGTATGTGCAGTAGCAAAATGCTGGCAGAAAAGCCCTGTCTTGCGAAGATGTTCCTTGATCTTATAAGTTGGTTAGCAAACAGAAGTAGGTCTAGAAGAGGCAGCAGCCCTTTCAAAGAAGGAAGGAAAAGGAATAGGCTCTGAGCCTCCAGCATCAGAAGCGGTATTGGCTGTGGCACGTCAGAGGCATTAGAAGAGAAATCTCCCGAGAGCTTTGAAAACTAGACAAGTTCTATCAGCAGTTCATATTTTTTTCCTTTGGAAGGGAGGTGGGGAGGTTGTAGGAGTAAGAGGCCCCCAAGCACCGTTGAGGTTTTTGGTCCCAAGCACCATCCACAGTCAGCTGGGATCAAGTGCAGAGGACGTGGACATCCTGGTCCCCTCCCAGAAGCTCTTTCCTTGATAATTTATCTCTTTTTTTGCTCATAATGGAGCCATCTCACTTTGACAGTAGCTAGTGGTTGTTTCTTAGAAGAAAAATGGGAACAGGGCATGCATTAGCTTCTCCGACCTGTCCTTGGGGCTTTTGCTCATGTTGCATCTCCATCCCAATATTTTAACAGCTATCACTACATTGTCTGTATTACTTCCTCTACTCTTTTTGTACCCATTTGCAATTTGTCATCCAAAACATCCCTTGGCAATGAATTCCACAGTCGAATGACTGTTGTGTAGGAAAACATACTTTCCTTTTCTGCCTGATTATTTCATTGGTTTTCCCCTAATTTTTTCAAGTTATAAGAAAAAGTGAATTGTCTCTTATTCATCTTTCCATTCAGTTCATGAGTTGAGCTGCTTTCATGCTTCACCTCCAGTTCCAGTCATTGTCCCCATACTCTTCTCCTTGCCCACAACCTGTTTGTTACCATTTATCACATTTCTGATTTTACTACAAACTCCTGAGGTGTAGAGAAGGGCAATTCTAGAGCTGAATGCAATGCTCAGGCCTTTGGTGAGCTGTGGATTTATATAGCAGGGTGGCATAACTTCCTTTGCCAGATTCTCTGTTCTCTCTGCGTTTGTGGCAGGTGTTGAACATTGTGCTGATGTTTTTAAAGTATTATTCATGGTAATGGCAAGATTTTTGTTCCTAGTGGTAATAGCTAATTCGGTCCCCACCATCATCTGTGTGGCATTAGTAGTGGTTTTCTCCATGTGTATTACATTGCCTGTATTACTGTTGTGGTTCAAAGACAGGTGAAATTCATGGTATCATAAATTTTTGCAACACTTCACAGAATGTTCTAGTTTTGATTATCCTGAAGAATTGTATGCTGTCAGTAAGACTGATTACCTTTCTGCTTACTTTTACAAGCCATTTATGAATGTTGGCCAGTCACAAGGTCTCATCCTCAAAAGCTGAGGATGGGAAAGGCCAACACTTGAGCTTTTCTCAGTATTTGTTAAACCTAAATAGAGCACCCTGATACTAAAGGAATGGGCTGCCATATTAACAGCAACCAGAGTGCAACAGAGACTTCCAGCCTCTGAACAAGCAGTGGGATAGAGGAGGTGCTGTGAGCCAGAAACAAGTGGCACAACTCTTGGGATAGGGACCGAAGTGGGCTCACTGGAGGTGACTTTAAATAGCTCTTCGGGGAGCTGGCTGCAACGTCTCATAGCCAGTTCTGTCAAACCGCCCCAAGCATGGCCCAGGAACACTATGCGGCGAGTCAAGGGAGCGATGACCAGAGCGCTGTTTGGGTTGAAAGTGCAAAAGAAATACAAGCGCTTTCCCTGCATCTATGAGCAGCTATTGGGAACAGGCTCTTCTGGTGATGGATATGCCTGGCTCTTTGTGTTTGATTTTTCCTCCGTCCGATGCAGTCAGCCACTAAAGTTGCTAGGTTAAGATATCTTCTGGAATTCAGGGACTTCCTTCCTCCATCTGCTCCTTCAAGCACTATTTGCCTCTGCTCCAGTGGGGTATTTTGTTTTCATTCGGTTAAAGTTTAATGGGAAGGGTTCGGGTAATTTAATCTCTAACCCCTCATAGTTCATCAGGCTGTATAGGAGGACAGGACCTCTTCTACATTTCTCCAAGGAAATTCATACAGACTGAAGCAGTTTCTGATAAACAAACTAACTGTACATTGGGGTGGAAATTCATCTTTTGCAATATAAACAAGAAAAGTACGTGTGCACATAACAAGAAGCGGAGCTTGGGACGTAAATGCCTGGACATCCAGTCCAGTTTCTGGATGTCCACTTTAGCTGACAGTGTAGTGGTAGACGGGAGTGTACATAGCTTAAAGAAACCTTAAAAACAAAATGAAGAGGCAACTGATCAATCTTTCTCGGATAAACACTTTAATGGGAATAATTTCATGACTTACGAAGTTTGAAAGTCCCAACTTAAGGGATGACGTGGTCTCAAAAGAAAAAAAATCATCATTATATCACTATTCCTGCTCCTAGTAGTAAGAATAACACCAAAAGCAGGTAGCCTTAGCAAAGAGGAAATTCAGACCTTACATTTGTAAGGAAAAAGGCTGAATATTGGACATCTTGAATTTTCTGGTATATAATGGTGGATTTATTTATTTATTTGTCTGTGAGGTCTTACCTTGGGCTTGCAGGAGGGATGCTCTTACACGGGCAGAGCTGAACGAGCTGCCTAAACTTTCTGGATTGGTTACCTGAGTTCCTAAGCTTTGGTGTTGATAGCTGATAGGTGCTTTTGATCAACTACAAGATCAATTTATTATTCTATATAATCCCACCTGTACATTAAGTGAGGGACCGAGTTTTTACAAAACACAAATACCAGTCTGAAGTCTTGTTTGTATAATAAATTGGTTGGGAATGCCAGGGTTGCTACCATGGTGCAAAGGAAATTAAATACATCCACAAAACTGCAACCTCTTTAAATGTTTGGTTTGAAAATATAACACAGGATGCAGTTTTTACCCAGGGCAGCTGTGTTTGGCTTTGTCTTTAAGTGCGTGCAGCTATACAGGCAGCTGCTATGTAGCTGCCATAGTGAGCACTTCTAAGGAAGAATGACTTTGGTATTCATATTCCTTTTACTGTCAGAGGCATTATTTTTGCATTTTAGAAGGCATAATTTATGCCTTGTTAAGAAAGATTTAAAAAGCATTATTCCAGGAAGCTGATTTGCAGAATTTCTTCATTTTTCACCCCCGCTTTCCTCAAGGGACATTCCGCACAGCTCCAGTTAAAAGCTACCTCTTCACATACTGTTTGTAAACACTGCAGACATCCTCTGCTTCCATTCGCCAGTGCATGTATCCTCCCCAAAACGGGCTGTCTGGAGTAAGCTTACACAGAGAGCTCCTCCAGGTTTCTTTTCTGCTTTTATATTTCATGGTCTAAAAGAGCTGTCAAATTCTTTGCTCACCTGCAGTTTCTTAGTTTTCTTCTGTGTGATTTCATCCTTGCTATTACCATGTGCAGCTTCTCCTTGTTAGCAAAGAAGTGATTTGTTCCTGTGTTACACTGCTCAGGACTATTATCAACCTTAGCATAGCAATACAGCAGGGAGTTGTGGCATTGCTTCTGGCAATGCAGTGGTCGCGTCCTTTTATTGTGGTAATAGAAGTATTTTTGTACTGCAGCCCATTTTATCATACCAGTCTAATAAATAGAAGTATATACTGTTACCAGTGTTCCCCCCAAAAGATGCAGCAGTTAAAAGCATATTGTTACTGTCGTTCTGATGAACATGGGCATCTTGAGGCAGTTTCATGAGCTATGCCACATCTGACATCACCGAAAACACTTACCTCTCAAGTACACAATGATAATAAAGTCCACAGTAATCAGAAGAGTGGCGGAAAAGCCCCACGCTACTGCTTTTATTCTATTTCCTAATCAAACTCAGATTTCTAGTCTCTAGTTCCCCCAAAATGGCTATGTTTGCCAGCTTAGTCAATTCCATATTTCTAGTTTTAATGCATATTCTCCCTAAGTCAAGCTGTCATTTAGCAATTACTTTTTGTCACCAGATGTTATAAACAAGTATTATGGTGTTTCCTACCCATTTACAAAAAGATCTGAGCATGCTTCTGTTGTCTCTTTATGTACCAGAAACTTGGTTTTCCGTGGCTTCTCCACCCAAAGCTTGGGCAGTCATCATGATAGTGACACTGAGAGCCATGAAAATAAAAATGGACAAAGGTCACTTGGAGAAACAGGTTCAGAATAACTATTCTGAATAACTACTGACAAATATGTGTGGGGTGGTGCAGAGATCAGCCCGTGTCCCTGCCTATGTACTTTCTAGGCTCTGTTGAGGTCTGACTTCTGCAGCAGAAGGTAAAATGGCCCAGCAGAAAGCTCCTGAATGGCTTACTGATGTACTGCCCCTTCCCTATGTACTCTGGAGTTTGGTTACATCCTTTCAAATTCAAGGAATTCTGTTTTGGGGAGGGAGGGAAGAAAAAAAAAGGGGGGGAAATTCTCGAAACTCTGTGTTACTAGGGTAAATCCAGATACCTATGTATGGGCAAGTCTTTTGTAACAAGTCCTATTTAGGGTGAGTGACATCCAGGTCCCTGTTAGGTTTGTACCAAAGAAGTAGCAGTGCTGGCATCTCTTTGCCGTTACTACTGTACGTGATAACATCCCCTTGCTTCTGGAGATGACATCTATCTGCTGTAATCTAGTTTAGGGTGTGCTGCTGTGGACGGAGGGGATTTTGCCCCAGCTGCCCTGTTCTGTTCCCTTCTTTGGCCATTCCTGCAGCTACGGAGCAGGTTGGTGGCTGGAAACCAATCTTTTTGTTCCAGGTTTTGTTGGATTGGCTTTCAGCAGCCGTTCCCAGCAATCATCTTCCTGTCTTAATGCAGGTTTTTCATCCTCTGCAGGGCAAGCATGTTCCTGAATGGATTTTTAAAGCTCTAAAGCCGTGATTTAACTTGACTTTTGAATCCCAAGCATCAGATTTCCAGGGTCAGCTCAGCAATATCGCTTGCCAGACTTGCCAAGAGATCAGTGCTCTTTGCACTTAATGCAGGTGCATGAATGGTAAAGTCTCACTTAATGATAGTCTCTTTTGCTGCTTCATTCAGTAATGCCATGATTTCCCCTACCCATTACCTTTCTAATTTTCTTCACTTAGAAACGTTAAAGCTCACTAATGAACTCAGACTTGGGTGTCCTTTTTTTTTTTTTTTTCCCTTGGTTATTTCTAATACATCTCTAGTCTGGTTAGCTGGAGGCTTTCCATGCAGTAAGGTGTTCTGCTGTATTTGTGTTGGGCTTTCCTTTGCCTTCTGCATAGGAACAGCACTGAAGCTGTCATGGACGCAGCATTAAATCATACCACAGGTTACCTACACAGTGGGATACATAACAGACATTGTTTAAGAGAGGAAAAATCATGCCATTATTCCCTCTAGATATTAAAACCTCATTTAGCCCAGAGATGATGATCTATTTGGAAAGCAAACAGCTCCCTTTCTAATATCATCAGTGGGTGCTTTTTCAATATCCTGTATAATTTACGACTGAAAGCACCTGTCTTCTCAGCCAGATGTACAAGGCACCGAGGCATGACCGACTGAAACTCAGGCACTGGAATTCCCTCCTGCTGAGTTATTTCTTTAGAGATAATCTACAATCGCTATTTATCTGCAATCAGACTTGGTATAGCATTTTCTATAGGTCTGATGAGACTGAAAAGCATTAGGAAAACTAGCTCTTGAAGCAAGTGACAGCAGTAATGCAAGTGTGTGCATACAAACTGAGAAAGTCTCGCATCTCTGCAACTGGACATCTCTCTAACACCTATAAGAGGAGCAGGAAAAGGGCATGATGCAAAACAGTAAGGGCTCTATTTCAGTTTAAAACTTGGGGAAGGAATATGAAACACGAGCTGATTAGCTGGTCTCAAATACTTGAAGTGTCTAGTGATTGTCTGCACAATAGTTTGTCATGATATTAGCCTGACAAGGCCAACCTTGGTGACAGCCAAGGGGCCATACATTTCTTGAAATAATTAAGCAAAAATATCTCACACATGGCTTCTCCCTGAGAATGTGGCCTTATCAGGTTTCAATTTTATTTTGGTTTTGTTCTGCATTATGGCTTGTTCTTCCCTGCTTGGGGTTGGCTGTGGGGGCTGTGGCAGAGGAAGCTGAGAGGGAGAGCAAAGTACGCTTCATTTATGTCTGAAAAATACATATTCCTTGCAGGCAAAGAACTACTCTGAAATATTTTCATTACCATAGTGATTATATCTCTAAACGAAGATGATATTTATAACAGATGCGATGTTGTATGCTTAAGTGTTGAGGTATTTCAATGATCAGTATTATAGAAAGCCTTCTTGTCTGATGTTCATGCAGAAGCTGAAAAGGATTCTTATCTTCTGACACAAAGAGAAGTGGCTTTCTTGTTGCTAAATGAGCAGGTAACTTGTGGATAATGGCAGCCAGCAGTGAGGGAGAATAGCTTTGTGACTTCCTTCTGGTCTAAAGGCACTGGAAATTTTTTCAGATGCCATGCAACCATGAGCCAGGGCAGCAAAGCTGCTCAGGTTGCTATAAGAATGCCTGGGTATTTCTGATGCCATTTATATATATTAAAAAAAAAAAAAAAAAAGTNAAAAAAAAAAAAAAGTTATTTTTAAAATGGCTGCACGTGCTGATTGAGGGCAGCCTTTCCTGTAAGACATAACTCATCCTGGTTGTTAATACGAGAAGGTAACTGGATGAAAGTAGATTCTTTTTGAGTCTCCATTTGGAATGTGAACAAAAATTCACATTTTTTTTGTTTATTTTGAGGCTTCAAAAAAAAAATTGTATTTTCTGCTTACACCTCCACGCAAACTTCTTTCTTGTCTGCATAACTCCACAGAAGGTTGGGCTCGCAGAAAGCAGTTAAGTCCCTCAGGTGGTATTTTGGGAGCAGTTCAAGTTGATATAAATGCAAAGTGCTGCCAAAAGAGAAGGTTTCACTTTCTCTCTTCATCCCAGCCATGGGTTTCCACCCTATTTAGGGTCTCTGTTAGATCTGTGAGAGCATCAAAGCACTGCTGTGGTGTAAGGGAACATTCAAAGGCATAGAAGTTTGGGGGATGCTGCAGAGACACTTTAATTTGCTATGCTAGCATCAATAAAGAAGTAATGGAGCTGAATGATTAATCCTTATTTAATGTTTTTGTTACTTGAAGGATGGTTCCTCTTTTAATACCTTGAAAGTTAACACATGGAAATGATTGGTTACATCATTTCATAGTAGCTGTCGAAACCTTTCAGTAGCTTTGAACTTAGTAGCTAGAGAAGGTCATGGGACAATCACAACTTAGCATGCAGTTCATGGGTTTTTGATTGCTCAGGGGAAATAAGAGGCACTGTTGCAGGGAAATATGGTAGCACAGATGTAATAAAATATCCAAAAACACTCACTGGATACAAATCCTGAGTTTTGCTTTCTTCTTCAAAACAAAATAAACACAAACATCCCTTCACTTTCTAAGTCAGACTTTTTTTTTTTTAAGTTCTGAATCATCATATTTAGAAGTACAGAAGGATTGCTTTGTATATAACCTGGAGATTTTGGGATCAATTGACCCACTGTGTATAGAATGTGAAGCATGTAGTAATATGCAACCTGTGCGTTCATAGGGCTTATGTGGTTGAACCGGTATCTCACTACTGTTTCGATAGCCTTGCATCCTGCTTCCTAAATGAACAGAAATCCAAGGAAGTTGGGTTGTTTCATTTGGTGGTGTTCAGATAAGTGTTTCTTGGCTCCAAAGGCTGGAGCTGATATCTTCTGGTGTTAGAACCAATCCTACTGTGGTAAGTTAATGTACAGTTCTGACAATTCCTCTGAACGTCTTTCAGCACAGGTTCCCTGGAGGTATGGCCAGTATCTCCCTGGCCTGCTGGAGAAGGTCCTGGTATCCAGAGACCTGGTCAGTCGTTTGTTGTTGCCTTTTTGCCACATTCTTCCACACTTGCAGAATGACCATGTCATTGATCTGGTTTCCGTGGGACCACACAGTGGTAGCAAGAAGTTGGGCTGGAACAGAAACGGTTTGGACCCAATAACCCAGTTTGACAAAGTAAAGGGGTGGCGGTCCCAAAGATACTACTGTGTCCTTAGCACGTTTCAGTAGAGTTGGCAAGTGAGTGAGTAATGAGGACCCAGCTGTCATGTTTCCATCACAAACAGGGTTGGAGGAGCTCAAGTGGTCATTGACGGTCACATCAACCATCAAACACCCATCGGCTCACATGTGCTATTGGGATGGTTGGTTTGCACGCAGCTCCAGGCAAGCCGTGGTGACCCGGCCATGCAGTCTGAGAACATCAGAGGCAACAAGAGTAGGAATATAAAGTGTAAAAAGTAAAAAGTGGGGGCACAGGACACAAACCTGTAGTGAATCAGTTTCCATCGTTCCTGCAGCACAGGGAACTTGGATTCTTAGATGCTGATTAGGATGAAATTGGCCCCATCTAGAGCTGTATGAAAGTGCTGAATATTCTTCTCTTTTTTTCTCCCCCCTTTTTTTTGTCTTCTTTTTGGGGTGGGGGGAATGGGGTGGATTTAGGTTCAAGTACTGTTAAAGGCTCAAGTACCAGGGACCCTGCAGAAAATGAAGTACTCAGAAGGACAGCCATTTTCAGTAAGTGGACTTAATCAAGCATAGATAATGGGGAGTTAGACCATCTTTGAAAACCATGATGTGTGTCACATAAAAGGATTGGAGACTTACTGTTATGAGTTTATTTAAGTGAAGTGAGATTTGGCTTCTTATGGATTTGAATCCTTCTAGGGACTATTGGCATGGAAAATTAAGAGGGATTTTGCTGGGGAGCTGCCTGGAGGCATTGCCTCTGTCTTGGCCATATTTATGCACACAAAAAGAACCAGAAACAGGATTGTTGGCCTCTAAAACTTCTCTAAGGCATTGAATAGAGTCTTGTGTTTCACTGAGAGAAAGCAGGATGTCATCTGCTAAAAAAGCAATTTTATATTCTTTATCATGGGTTGTGATGCCCTGAATCTAATTTGAGGCTTTGAAGTATTCTGAACCTACTTGCATTATCACCAAATCCCCTCCAGTTAACATGTTCGGGGAAAGGCACATGTCTTAAAAGAAATAGCCATGCAAGGAGCCTTCCCCATGATAGCTGAGACTTTCGTGCAGACTTTGCAAAGCGTAATCTAAAACTTCCTTGGCTGCAATTAAGTAAATCTTGTGTCCTACAGCAGTGAGATAATATCTCCACAGAAATGCTTTTTAAAAGTTTCCTGTTTCCATTGTGTTCTCAATCCCCATGGGATAATATTCTCATTCACTAAGTCCTGGGCCCTTAAAAAAATAATAATTAAAACAGGTGCGAGTCAATGGGATTCCCCAACTTTTGTTTGGTTTTTGCTTAAGGAACATCACAGCGTGCCCGGTTTATTTGAGCAGTCTGGAGAGGTGCCGGTGTTTGCACGCAGCTCGGTGAGCCCACAGACATGAGAGCCTGGCGAGGGAAAATGTGGATTCTCAGGATGCACATCAGACCCTTTTATTTGATACTTTGTCTACACTGGCAAAGATTTTCCCCATCTCTGTCCCATACTGTTCGTGTTTTGGCTCTTCTCTCCGAGGAAGCGCCTGCACTGCGTACATGCGGACTCAGTCCTGGCTCCGCCCTGATGGTGCATCCTCCAGCAAACGACTTCATGTGCCTCAGTTTCTCCGACTTAATAAATGCCAACCAAAAGTTAGAAGGGCAGAAAAATAACGTAGCAGTTGCCAAAAGTTTTTACCCTCCAGTTCACGTTTTAGGAGGCATTAGGAGATTCTCCAGTGAAAGCTGTTGGACGAGTGAAACCTTTGTGCAACTGTTCCCAAGATGTCTGGTTCTCCAGCTGAGGCTAATCCACACCTGAGTGGTTTGACTGTCTCCCTGATCTGCTAGGGACCTTACTCTGAAGTGCATTTTAGGAGGAGGAGACCACTGTGCTTCTGAGGGCATTTTGGGTCTAATGCTCCCTCCTAGGGAACAGGAGGAGGAGAAAATGGTCCATAAAATTTCCATTACACTGAAAAGCAGAAACATCTGTTGGAGACTGCAAGTGAGGTTGGAAATGGTATTTACCAGCAAGGAACTGGCATCTAGTCTGTTCAGACCCTCTGCAAAATAACTCGTTTCCTCCCATGGAAAATAATGTGGAGGAGTCTCTGAGTCAGGATCTGCCCCAGGCACTTGAAGGGAGCAAACTGAGCATTTTTAGCCAGGTTATTCTGCACGTACATATGTACGCAGGGCATACGCCTGTGCTCTGAACGAGGTGCATCTCATGAAATCGCAGTTCGGCAATGAACTGTTTCTAATAACAAATCTTACATAAAGTCAGCTGTTCTGCATCATGCGTTTTGAGTTTAGAAACTCAGCTCTGTAAAGCAGAGTTTCAGAAAATAAGTTGCTTTTTTTTTTTTTTTTTTTTTTTTTAAGGAGGGATTGGTGGAAATGACAAAGTCCCCAAGGTATCCAGAGAACTATGGTCCCTCTATTCCCAGGAATAACATGTGTTATGCAAAGGGGAATGGCCTACTTTCTGAAACAGTGTCTTGGGTCTATCTGATGCTTGGTTACTCCATGTATAGCCCATGATTGCCTCTTTCTTGGTAATTTTGGTGCTAGAAAGGCAGGCACCTTCTCTGTGATTGCAGAGCTGCCCCATGAGAAGCTGCTAGCAGGAGTTGGAGATCTTCAATGCAGCCGATTCCTTTGTCTTGCTGTTACTCCAGAGGTTGGGAGAGTCCTGCTGCCCTGGCCACGTGAGCTTCCCAGCATTATTCCGGGCCCTGTTAAGTCATCACTGAAATACAGAGAAATGAACCTCACCTGGATTAATCAAATGTCTGCGTACATTTATAAGGAGCGAGAGGGCTTGTCTCTGGTGGGTGTCAGGTACTCCTCGGTTTGGTCCTGCTCCAGAGCCCAGGTAAGCCAAGGTGTGCTCTGAGAGCTAACCAGAGCAGGCTCTGCTGGGAAAGGGACAAAAAATCCAGAGGCTGGAAGCTACTGTGGGCAGCCTCCTGCTGGTAGCATCTTCTGTTGGGTGAGGGGTCTTGCATCTCTAACCGATGGCAAATTTATCATATAATGTGTGGCAGGAAGGCAATTAACATCTTTGGCTTCCATTTTGGGATGCTTTGCCAGCTTCTTCTTCCAGTCTATTTTATTGTGGAGCATTTAATTAAAAAGGAAAGGGATTAAAATGGTGGTTTGAAAATCAAGATGCAAGAAAGGCTCTTCTGCATCACTGTGGTGCAGTGTTTCATAGTCACAAGGCGCTTCTTTTGTTCAAATCCCTACCTTGCTCCAAGAGATCTGATGAGTGAGTGAGTCACAGATGGTGCTGAACAGAGGCTGTGACTTTGGCTGCTCTTTGGAATTAAGTTAATTGTGAGTGCTACATGCACTAGGAGTTGGCTACTTGTAACATTGATCGATTTAACAGATTATTTCCTTGGATTTGCGTAAATCATTTTGAGACCTGACCCTGTCGGTGCTGCTGCTTCCCACACTATGCTGCTTATCTGAAGAATCTTCTTGCGTGCAATGCCATAGTGAAAAGGACGGAAAACCCTAGCGTGGGAGGACATGGGGGTGCCGCAGGTGCCAGGGAATGACGTGACACTGATCCCTCTGCCTGGAGCAATGCTTTGAATCTGGTTTTCTCCCTTCCACCTGTGCTGCACAGCTGGAGAGTGCTCTGATTGTACAGTTGGTGAGGGGTTGTGTGCATCCCTCTCAGGCATCCAGACTGAGCGCTGTCAGATGCGACATCCCAGACTAGACCATTAGTTTGACTATACATGGCATTTCTTTCTGTCCTTCTGCCAGGTTTTCTTGTGAGAATAATATATGTGCGTTGCAACGTTAGCTAACGATGCCAAGGACTGCTGGAGGAACTCTTGCAAATGACCTGTTTTTTGTGAGATAATCTGTGGGTTATTAAAAAGACATATATTTAAAAATCCTAAAGTCAACAGATTTGCATGAAAAATTGTCTGCCTTGTCTGGCTTACTTGACACTTTGGCTGTCTCAGAACAGATGGGACAGTATCCAGCTGTGGGAAAGGAAATACATTTAATGTTCATATTGTGGTCATTGAAATGTGAGGGGCACCAACAGGCTCATAAGGAACCACTGAGAAAATCCCCAAAGCCTATCAAAGTCTAGGTTGCATAATTTTGACAAAACAGTGCTGCTCAGAGTAGCTGTACTAAATCTAATAGCTGTCCAGGCTGTTCTGTCCTGTCATGAAAGATTAGGCTGATTAAGACCAGTATGTTTCAAGAAATCATTTGTCCCTGCAGATCCACGCAGGATGTTCTTGTGGGCTTAAAGAAGAACCTCTGAGGAAGCAAAAAGCTAGCAGTTTCTGGAGGAAAAAAACAAAAAGAGAGACTAGATTAGAAATTAAAAAAAAAAAAAAAAAAACCTTCAACTGTCCCCGATTTTCATTAATCTACCTAGTAAAAGAGATTTCTTCACCTTGTAGAATCAATCAGATATTGCTGTGGTGGGTAGGAGTTGCTCTGGGTGGCTCTGGTCATGCAGTGCTTTCGTGAAAGAGAAGACCTGAGACCAAAATAATTCCTTCTGTGCAGGGAGACCTAGAGGGGAATTAAAAACTGGCAATGGCTTCATATGTGCCGCTCTTCTTCACTGCCGGCTTGTGGGTAGTTTCAGCAATGGGGGAAAATACGCAGCCTGTACCGTAAGAGTCCCTTTTCTGCTGCAAGCTCTTTCAGCTGTGCTAGCTCCCTTAATTCGGCTTGCTTCCCACTGAGCAGGGTCCCGTGCAGCGTTGGGCAGCTTCCCTCTTTGGATCATTCTTTTTCTTCCTTTTTACTTAAAGATGAGCCTGGATTGAACTCTTTCCTCCCCCTTCCTAACTTTTGGTAAAATTGATCTATGGACCAAGCCTCAGGAGCATCTTAGCCATGCATTACGGACAGAACAAGAGTCCTGACCCGAAAATCCTGAGCGTTCAGGTCCACCTCCAAACTCCACAGCTTGAGCCCATCTCCCCTTTTAATTATACCAGACCATTCCCATGTGTCTTTGTCTGTAAAAGACACATCTCCTTGTATCTGTATCTGCTTTAAAATTATATCAATTGCCGTTTTTCTGAATCCCTCTATCAAAGAAATCCTCTCCCCTCCCTGCTAAATCTCTTGCACTTGGAACTTCAGGGAACAGAGCAGATGCAGTTTGATGCCCTCATCCAAACTAATGATTTGTTTCTGGCCGAGAACATGTTACCATCAAGGGGTTTTAATATTCTGCAGAGTTTAGTGGAGGCCAATAGAGTAGGAGGGGGTTAGATACTCTGCCTTTGCCAAGATGTTTATGCAGCAGGAATGTTATTTATGTAAATCTGGAAGCACTCTTGAAGCGATAGCCTTGCTCTTGCATCTCAGACTTTTTTCATTAAGTCGTTGATCTTCCAACAAAAAAACTTTTTTTTTTTTTTTTTAAATAAAAAATCCCTCTGAAAACCTTAAAACTCAAGCATGAAAAGTGCTTGGGGAAAAATATTTACTGCACAACTGCTCCAAACTACCCACATTATACAGACCACGGCAATTTCTTGAAGAATGTTGGGGTAACAACTGACTGATTCAGGGTTTCACACATCCTCTCCCCCTCTTCTCCAGCTGCCGCCTTTCTCCTTGTAAACGAAGTTATTGCGTGCTCCAGCATCTGACTGTCCTCTTCGGAGTGAGCCTGTTTCACCTAAACAGGCTGTGTGCAAACACTAAATTAAAAAGCAAAGCTTGGAGAAAGTTCTAATTGCCGACGTATGTGTACTAGGGAGAAGTACCACTCCTTGTCTTCAAGTTATTCCTTTCTCAATGGTACAAAGCCCTGCAGAGGCTGTGTTTCTTGCATGAAGCAACCAAACTCTGGCAAAACCGAGTTTGTGCTTCTGAGCTTTTGGAAAGGCTCACTCTCCTTGTAAAGTTTTTAACATGTTTTATAAATTTCCTCCCTGTAAATAGCACAATAAATAAATGCCACTTACAGCTTTGTCTGTTAAAAACCAGCACATAATGAGAAAGGTCAGCAGGACAGACTGAAGGGCACGGTGTGGGTATTGTGAATGTTTTCTGTTGTATGGGAAATCGGGCGAAAGCCAAAGTGTCAGAGATGGCAGCATTGTCTGTGGTATGGCCTGCTGAGAGCTCACCAGGCAAAGGAGATGCTTGGTTGTGAACTTGCCCTTTTTTCTCCATCCTTCTCTCACCCTGTAAGTGTGGCTCGTCTGAGGTGCTGGTGTGCATTGCTGCGCTGCGTGCGTGGCTGCTGCTGGCCACGTCTCGGTGTCGAGAACGCGTGCTGCTTCAGTTCATGGCTTGTCTCATCCATCCATCCGTGCAGCTTTTGGTGTCCGAGGAGACAGGGATGGCAACTCAGGGGATAAGGTGGTGGCAGGCAGAGGAGGCTGGGATGAATGTGTTGCATGTGAAGAACAGGGCAGTTGCATTTTGCATGTGTGAAGCTTGACAAATTGGGTCTTACCCACCTTCTCAGGGGAGCCATGGGTAACAGCCTTGCAGAAGCACTTGTCCAAACTCCCTGCTATCTGTCCTGAAGAACTTTAAAAATATCTCCTGAACAGCTGATGGCAATTCTGGGTCCCTGTGTGGATGTACTGTGGAAAACCACAAAAGCTGGTGACTGCTGAGACCTGCTCCCTTCACCTTCAGGTGCCTGGCAAAACTCCCCCAGCACAGAAGAGGCTCACCGAGCAGGGTTATTCTGCACAGCACGGAAATGAAGATCTGTAGAGGGGTGGATGCTCTGTTTCAGGTATTTTAATATGATTACTCCCATATAGGAACACGCATGCAAAATTGTTAACTTGTAGACAGCAGCCCATATCGCTGCTGGCGTAGCCAAGTGGGGCCCTGATGCTGGGTATTAATACAGTATGTGCGATGAAGTAACAGGTTTGATAAGCAACGTGGTCCTGCAAGCCAATAATGGGAACCACTCGTGACTAGGAAGTGAGCAAAGTGTGGACTGAAATATCCTGGAAAATATCCCTGATCAATAACATTGCCAACTGCTAGAGTTAATGGGCAATGGAGCCCATATAACTGTGATTCTTGATTAATGCAGAACTCTTTGCTTGGCATGTAATTCCAGTGACTTATTACAGATAATTGACCTCACTTATCTGTGGGGGATTTGCATTATCTGCAGTAGCAGCAGAATTTGACTGTATCTGATCTTCTCTGAGCCACAGCCAATCCAATGGCAAAATATAAACATCTGCCTGGAAACTATTTTTGAAGGGCATATATGGTAATAATGGCTCAAAGGCAGAAGAAATGCACCTACAGATAGCACGACTGGCATCACAGACCAGTATTTTCTGCCTGTTGCTCAGGGCTTCTTTTGACTATAGCAAATGTATGTAAATCATGGTAGTAGCAAAAGGCGGTGAAACAAATGGTGACTACAAGCCAGATATTAATGCGTTTATGACAGAACAACCCAAGCACTTTCTGAATGCTGGGGGAAACAGAAGGAAGTTGTTTTACAGTCAGCACCTGATCGCAGTGAGGCCTTCGTCATCCAAGTTTGTCTGGAGCTGAGAGCGCGCAGGGAAACATCGTGAATCTCCCATTAATTAACCCGTTACACTTTCACATCCCAAGCCGTGTGAGACAGCTGCTTTGAGCAAAGGAGGAAAGAAGTGCCGTGGGCCAGACCTGTGGAAGTAAGCAGATTACACCAGATGTGCATCTGCCTTTAAGTTCCAACCATAGAGCTAAAATTAGCTTTTAGAAAAGAATGTTAAAAGCAACCAAGATGCATTTTTTTTATTGCATGTTTTCTTTCGTCATGATTTTTTTTTCCTAATAGAAGGTATGAGACCAATTATCTGCATTTTCTCCAAGCAGTTGTTGCTGAGGTTTATTAACATCTGGTGTTTGACCTAGACCATCAGTGTGTGGCACTGGTAGCAAACAGGATTATGATGTGGCAAGGGGACATTCTTATGTGCATAAAGAATTCTTGGACTCCTTCCCGCCAGGGATGCTTGGATCCCTCAGAGATGGGTGTGGGGTTTATGAGGAGGGGGAGGAGGGGTTACTTGCTGGTTTTCGACTCTTGATGGGTAACACCCTACCCGTGGGGCAAATAGCAGGCAAATCAGAACCAGGAAGTGATGTGGCACATGCACATGAGAAATGATGGGTGGGGAATGTTAACCAAACCCGAAAGGAACTTGGGATAGGTGCCAGGTCATGTTCTGGTTCAAACCCTTCGGCTTGGCTCCTAGTTCATCTCAAGTCAGTGGCCCATTCGGTAAAACCCATACCTCTAAGAAGACCTATGCAGTGAGGGGCAGGGAGGATGTGTCTTTATTTTTGTTTTTAAACATAATTTGGATCAGAACGTGACGGGGATTGTCTGACAATTGCTTACTCACAGCTCTTGCATTGCTCAGCACCCCTTCCTACGCTGTATCACACAGTTTATCTGAAAGCAACTAACGCTCTCAGCATGTATTGTTGATGGGGTAGGAAAGGTTTCTTATGTACACTTGGTTTCGTTAGTAGAGTACAACAGCAAGAAATGATGCCAGGAGCCAGTGCCCAGCCAGCAGCTCTAGCACTTCACAAGTTTTAAAGGAAATCTGGCTATGTTTGGAAAATCACTGAAGTCACCTGCTGCCTTCTCTGGTTGCTAAACTTCATGAAGGATAGCTGGTTCCTCTTAGACCTAAATGTGCAATCTCCACTCTGGTGTGGTTCCGTGTATTCGTAACAGGATGTCCTTTAGATACCTAGTAGGGATAGTCTTCTGTGCTCATCCAGCCATGATCTTGGGATCACAGTTTAAGGGAATGATAGACCCTAGATATATTTGTGTTGCTCTGGTTGCGAGCCCTGAAATCAACCAGTACTGGATGAGAGCTTTTCCAGTTTCTTCCCAGGAGAAGTCCAGTCAGCCCTTATGCTGCCCTGGAACAACCAGACCAGTCATCAAGCCCTGGGGCTTCTCTTGAGATGCTGGGCTTGAGAAGGCAGGAGGGTCTGCAAGAGGTGAAGAACAAAGATTCCTGCGTTCCACGTGAGATCCTGTCGCACCACAACAGCTTTATTGACATAACACATCATGTGAAAGGTGCAAAGTGACCGTAGCATGAGACAGTGTTTATCTTTCGAAGGTAATTATTTGGTAGAACTGAAAGCTGCAGATTAAAGAATGTCCCTCAAGAAATGCTGAGTATTTGAGCCCAGGGAACTGCTAGATGCATGAGTTGATGAAATAATTGAGAAAATATGCCTGGTTTCCTTCAATTAAACATGCAAGCCATCTCTAAATGCTTATTTGTTATGTAGAGATTTTACTGCTTGGATCCTAATTTTTCACAGCTGTAAACAGAAGACAAAGGGTGGTGGAAAAAAAAACAGTCTTAAGTAGGAAGGAAGAGGTGTGTGATCAGAAAACCTTTGGCAAGTTAAGAGGATTAGGAAAGGCCCCAATGTTCTGATTTTAAGTTCTCTGAGTTGGACTAACATCGTGGATTAAATTTGGGTGGCTAAAAGGAAGAAAATACCTCATTAAAAAGAAGCAATTGGGTTTAAAGTTGTTGTAAGACAATGGCTGAAACAGCTCAACTGGAATGGTCTCGCTTGCTTAATTCAGGGGTTTTGTGTGCACGTGTGTTTTTAATGCCCTCCCCCACCTCTCCACTCCCCATCTAAAAGCCCGAAAGATTTGCTTTAAAATATATTGCTTTTCCTTCTTTCCTCTCGGTATTGCTGTATTTGGGCTGTGTTGCTGCTCTTTAGAATTGCGCTCAACAGTGAAGCTGGGCTGATGTCAGGAGCTGGGAAGACTTTGCTCTGGGGGTGTGGATGCTGAAAAATGGCACTGGAGGAATGCGAGACCAGTCAGCAACTATTTCAAGTCCACCTCTTCTTTTCCAAAAGTAATATCGTTGGATTTTTGTGCCCTTACTCTTTGCAAGGTAATAAACTATTGGCAATTAAGCAGATGACCATTCTAGTGGGATTAAACTCTATAGTTAAGAGTGTTTCTCCATATTTTGGATTAAAAGTGGAGAAAATATTGAGCTGAAAGAGCAGGAGCTGTGGTGAGACTAATGCTGAGAGCATGGCCAGAAAGCACTGGGGGGTTGTAGGGTGGCAAATGGCAAAGCAGACAAATTAAGGAGGGGATTAGTCCCAGAGGATGTCAGAAGATACCTCGGTTAAGCAGGTTTGGGGTTGAAAGGGGTTTGCTCTCTTCTCGCTGCCAGCAAAGCCAGCAGCCAACCTTCCATTGACGTGAGCCTGGTCTCCACTCGGGCGATCTCGCCGTTACCTCAGGTGCCTTCTGCTGCGCCTTCCGCTCAACCAGGCAGATTTTTCATTTTCACATGGAAAGCAGAGCAGTTCCTTAGAGCAGCTCTCTCAGCCATAATATCTTGCCAATGGAAAAAGTGACACTAAAAATAAATTTGTTTCGGAAAGAAGCATAGGCAGCTTCCAAAAAATCCCAAGCTAAAAAGGAAAAAGGGGGGAAAAGAGAAAAAAAGAAAAAGAAAAAAGAAAAAAAAACAGTCTAGACAGCTGCAGTAGGTGGAGGCAATAACAACCAAAAGGAATAAATTATACTGTGGTTGAGGGGAGAATTTGTCTCCCCTGATTGCAAGACAAAAGAAACCCAATTCCTTGTTTGTAGAAAGAGATGTTTGGGAATTTCTCAGGCCAGCTGAGGGCCTATTAGAGTGATGTGAACTGGAAATGGAGTTAGAGGGCTTTGGCTGGTTGCATGACCCAACTCCGGACCACACACAATATGTGAGGCTTTGACAAGGCGGCGAGCAGTGGTAGGTGGCAAAGCCGTCTGCTATTGCACTGAGCAACACAACCGACTTCTGCTGCGCGGCCTCGGCACGTCTGTGGTGGCGATGGGAGGAAAAGCCGGTCTCTCTCCTCCCAGACGTCTACCTCTGCTTCTTGATACTGCCCTGCAGTTATAGCTGTATCGACACTTAATGGATGCAAGTTGTGACTGTGGTTTCAAAATTCACAAAACAAAGTTGTGACTGTGGTTTCAAAATTCACGAAGCAGTGGATTTCCCCTTTTTATTCTTCCAGTTGCAAGCAAACCAAAGGCCGGGTCCTGCCAATGCTCTGGGTGGGTTTTGCTGGTTTGAGTTTCTTGTCATTCCTGGGTGTTGTGGCTGCACAGTTCGCAAAGGGTTTTGTGCTTTTTATGTGTCCAAAGTATACATGTATGTATGCGTGCCACACAAACTTTGACTTGTTTGCCAGTTATTTGATTCAGTGTGGGCAGGATTTCATCCTGTGTCAGTGCTCCCAGAGACTTCAATGGAAGCACTTTACCATACTCATTTATTATTTAACTTCTGAAGGAACAGCTGAAAACTCATCCAAAGAAAATAGCCATGGTCAAATTCTCAGTCTTCTTTGTCCTCTTAATGAAATCTGTCGTTGGTCTGTGTATTATCTGTCTTGTAAAAATGAAATCTCTCTCAAGAGTGGGCATTTAGAACACAAAACAAATCTAAATGTTTCTGCTTCAGGAAGCGTACCTGGAGTCAGCCTGGGCATTGGTTCCCACCTCACATCACACGTCAGAGGGGGCACCCGCAGGGTATCCATGTCTTCTGTGCCGGGAGTTGGCAGCTGATGTTAAAACATGAGACTGGCTTGCCCACTGCTAGTCATTAGGGGTCACTTGTCCTTTGATAAAAGCCCTGGTGTCCGGACTGAATTCCAGTTTGCTTATTAAGATTTTTCCTACGTGAAACTCATCCTGTGATTTCAGTAGAAACTCAGATTTTCCTTTGCTTCTCCTGCAGCCTTGCACTGCAGAGTGGTTGTGTTTCGGGATTAAACACGTGTTTTTTTTCTTTGTTTTTTTTCCTAGGACCAGTTAGTAAAATAGCTAAGTGCTGTGACATCCAGCTGGAAGAAAGATTTGCAGATGCCTTATTTATTCACTGCTTGCAAGTTTCCATTTTTTTAAATTGAATTATTTTTTAAGAAATGAATCATTATTGTTTGTGTAGGGTTCTAACTAGCTGTATACAACCAGATGTACATAGCTGATGAAATCCCAGTACATTGGCCTAGCAGTTATTTGGTTTAACATCAGACTCGGATGAGAAGATGTGGAGTGTCATGGTTTTTTCGAAGCCCCGGTGAGGGCACTGCTGGCACAACAGGCGATTTCAGGTAGAGCTCATCTTGTCAGTCTGGGGAGGTTAAACTCAAGGAATTTGATGCTCAGAAACATTCGGTGAAGTATCTCTGTCTGTGGGCTTGCTTCCTGCTCGTGGTCTGTGGCAGGCTGGGTTTGTTTGCTTGGGAAGTGGGAACACCACTTAGAGGGTTTGGGTTGGTTTTGGCTTGTCTCCTTCCTGTGTCAGGCAGGCTTTAACGAGCGGTGCTGGGGGTTCAGGCTGGCTTCCTAAGGAAACGAGCCTGACATGAGTGCACCGTCCGTGTTGGCTCATGCTCCCTTTCCCAAGTGATGCTTTCTGCACCTGATGGTCTGGAAGGCAGCAAATACCTGCAAGTTTTGTTGAAACCGTGGGCTGTGGAGAGAGGAGAGATGCGGTGAGCTGTCGTTGCACCCTCTCGGGAACAGCAGAAAGAAAAAAAAAGCTTTGCTTGGGATTTTTTCCTATGTTGGCATAAAATGACCCAAGACACACAGCCACAGAAAGTCCCTGACTTCACGACTGTCACCGCTGCTCTAAAATTTCATTTAAGTACTTTGTGTAAGTGTTTGCCTGGAAGCCACGCTGCTAAGCATCAGATAAGCTCACCTGGAAATGACAAGCCTACCAAACCAATTTGGTGTGAACGGCAGCCCGTGAAGCTCTCTGCAATAATAAACCCACCCTGTGCAAACAGAAAATAAACACGGCACTCGGTGCTGCGCGCCTTTCCCAGCTGCTCCACAAACATCGACCACCCCGAGAGGCATGGGGGCTGACTCGGCCCTGGCCGGGGAAACCGGGCCCGGACAGGGATCCAGGCAGATAATGGGAGAGATGTTCCTGTATGAAGTGCGGACAAAAGGCGTCGTGCTATTTCTGCACCACCTGATCTGCTTCCTCCTCCCTGGTTCCTTTTGATGTTTGCTTTCATGGTGATTTCTTACAATGTGAAATTCATCCTGGTTTTAATGGTTTGGGGATGGTGTGGTTTTTCAGATGAACAGAACAAGGATGTGGAGCTCTGAAAGATTCCTCTGCTCTTTATCGGCTATTTCTTTCAAGTACTAAATGCCTTTTCTTTTTCTTTTTGTTCTGTAAAGGTGAATTCTTCCCCTGTGCTGTTTACTAATTAAAAGTTAGTTGGTAAAGAATAAGCATATTGTCCCTGCTGCAGTTTGATCTATTGTTATGAAGGCTCTGTGTTGTTACAGATGAGATCAAAGAATTTAATTTATGATGGGTGGATAGGTCAAGTTCAGTCGTCTGAAGCGAGCACTGGGTGGAAAGCACAGTCAGGCAATAATGTCTCAAGCGGCAGCCCAGGCAATAAGCTTTTCCTTATAAATAATACAGTACCACTTTCTCCACTTTTGACTCAAGAAGCTCAGCAGTCCTTTGGATATAAATATTTGAGGACAGCTGGATGCAGCCTATTAAATCCCCTCTGCCTTCCCTTGCTACGATATCCGCAGGAGATAATATAACACCAGAGGAATCCAAGGTTTCAGATAAAGTAGAAATCCCAGGACCATGACTGTGTGTTTCAGCCAGCCTGGTTCACAGGTCTGCATCGTGTTTGCATGCATGCTGTAAGTTCCTATGATATTTTTAACATGGTTTTGAAATATCCCTTGAGCTTGCAGCAAGAACCTCTAATTAAGACCTAAAGTTGATGCTGCTAAGTCTTAGTCACACCCTAATAACAAAAGGGGAATGGGGCAGCGGAATAAATTTATTGGGTCTGCTTATAGTCTCTAGCTGCAATATTTTCCTTGAACTCTGCTCAAAGAGGAGTGGGTTGGATTATTTCCATTTCATCTTTATTTATTGCACACCAGCGTGCAGCACTGTTATGAAACCAAGAAAGACACCCACCTCTCCCCTATGCCTATGGAAACCATGAGGACTGGCTTGACATGCAAGATGAGTAACCTGGGAGCAGTTTCTGGGCTCTATTATTAGTATGTGCCTATGAATGCATAGCTAATATAGCTGCATACGTGGTTTGTGCTTTCCTTGTATTCTGCCCAGATGGAGCCTGGAAGCTGTTTTGGGTGGGAACCACTTCTCCTTGTGTGTTTGGAGAGTGCTCAGCACACCACGGGCTGGCTGAAGGGGCAGGGGAGCCTGTGGCTGGGGCTCTGCTTGAGGTCAGGCAGAAGGAGTTCTGCTTTCGGCTCTGTCGCTGAGCTTCATCTCACTGTGCGTCTCCTTGTCCATGTATGCTTTTCTGTCCTGACAAGGGCTGTGGTTTCTTTGGGCCAAGCAAACTCATTCCAAGGCAGCCAAGCTGTAGCCTATGCATACAAGTCAATGCAAAATGTCACTGCTTTTAAAAATAAAATAAAAAATGAAAAAAGTCCCTTTCCCTGATCAGTCCCCCATCTGGAGACCCCAGGGTGTCCTGTCCTGTGCAGGTCTTCTGCTCCTGGGCTCTGTCTTGTCTGCCTGCTGCTTGTCCAGTCCCATCTGAAGACAGCCCATTTGCTCCAAAAGCTGCTCCTCCTCTCTCAGGACCTGTCCTGCATTAGTGGCTCACCATTGACCCTGTCCTAGAGGTGGCACCAGACCATAGGAGAGGGCTGGGTGCCCATCGGCTGAGGGCAGGGGCTGTGGTGGCAGTTTCAGCTCATCATGCTGGTGTCTCCACCTCTGCTCTGTTGGCCACTGCTCCCAAGCTACAGCCTTCGTCCCTCAGCTGTGAGCTGCATTGTGGCAACCAGGGAACTGATCTGGTGTTTAAAAAACAAAAAACAAAAAAACAGAAGTTACTCACAAACTTGGATTTTTTTTTCTGGGATGTTTTGAAGCATGAGCAGTTCCTCAGGCGGGTTCATGGCGCGGTGACGCAGCGCTGGCGTGACAGAGGGAAGCAGTGCACCAGGAAGGAAGGAGATGCTCAAGGAGGGGAAAACCTTGCACCCGCGTCCCAGCCAGGCTCCCACCCGTGACACGGTCTCAGGAGACCAACCGGAAACCCTGTGCTGTACAGGAACAGATTCCTCTGGCTGTCACAGTGCAGAAGTCACAGGGTTGGCAGCGGCATTTCAGCTGCTGCGGCGGTGCCTACAATATTTTCAGTTCCTGATACCATCATCAGTTCCTGATTCTCCCTTTTTAGTGACTCTTTTTGTAACATCAAGAGGTCAAACTCTGTACCGCGTAACTGCAGCTGGGCAGCCCGTGCCCAGCCAGTGTACCAAAGGGATGGGGAATGGCCTCGTTTCGGCTGCAGTGACTGGCTGATGCTCATGATTTTCAGCATCTCTTTGTTGTTGGGTCCTTTTTCGTCATCTCTGCACCCCAGGTTCTTTTGCCCTGCTTAGCTACTTCTTGGCATATCTCTCTCTGTTATTCTTCATGTCCTTAGGTCTGCTTTTTTATGGTCCATCTCTTTTTCCTGCAGTTGTTCTTCCTATCCTTTCAGCCTTGAACACCTCACGCGGTCTGGTTACTAATTTGGGTCATAACAGAGCAATACTGGGATGGAAGATGCTCCTGGGGTATTGTTTTAACCCAACCAGAAACTGTGAATCAGTATGTTCTTGTAAATCTTGCACCCCATGAGCGTAGATCCAGAAAATCCACACAGCCTGGAAAAGCCTCAGGGATGCTCACAAATGTTGTGTTGCTCATCCAAACCTAAGCCCCCAAACCTTCCAAACTTTCCCATTACCACTCTGTCTGCCACCCAGCTTGGAAGCTTTAAAAGGGGAAGTAGTGGGTGCTACAGTGTCTGTCTTACTGTCTTCATTGCATTTACTGTGCCTTCATTTTCTGGAATAAAAGCTTAAGCTTTTATTTGTCATGACTTTACAGTGCATCATCTTGGAAATCAATCTTCCTTTTTAGTTTACTTAATAATGCTGTCTAAAGTCATCAGCCAGAAAGCATTCAGTGGCGATTACAAGAAATCTTCTCAAAACCTACTCCCTGCTATGGTAAGCTGGAGAGACAAAGAAAATCTTTTACAACCTATTTTTCCTGTCTTAGTAAAATAATAGCAGTCCCCTGAGAGACATTAGTAACTGTTGAGAACCAATATTTAGATGTAGTAATTTATCTTCTTGTTTATAGAAACCACAATTAAATATTTTAAAATCCTCCAGAAAATTATAATTAGGGATCTGTAGCCAAATTTGAGGAAAAAAGAAGAAAAAGAAGAATGACTTTTAATGTCTGGGGATTTGTGTTGTTTGTTTCTGTTGACTAATATATACAGTAAACTGCCCGAGTCCTGAGGTGACTCACGGGCTGTGCAGATGGTGAGCTTTCCTCCGGGCTCGCTGAGTTAATTGAGTAGGAAGAGATGCTGCATAACCGCCTCCTCCGGTCCCATGTCCTCTTCCCCTGCTGCAAACCAGGGGGTGTGTGAAAACCCCTCCTGCAGACCCAGCTGCAGGAACATCGGGGTTTCCAGGCAATTACGTTTTTGGGAAGCTTGTGCTCTGACCCAATGTGAGCAAAATGAAATTAGTTGGGGTCTTCTGGAGGCTGCCAAGATGAAAGCCATGCAAAGGACGCAAGTGTGTGGGAGGAGAACGGCTTTTTGAGGATAAAATAGCTTATTTCAAACCCGAGCGTGGAGTCTCAGAGGAACGTTTCCTGCCCGGGAAGGGTTGTGGTGTGAGCAGCAATCTGCCTTTCTTTCACTGCTGTAGATGAGCATTTGTCACCTTTATGAAGCTTTGGGAGAAAAGAGGTGTTAAAAAATAAAAAATAAAAATATAAACTGACCCTGGGCAGCCCCTTTCGTTGCCCATCCCTGCTGCTTTCCCAGTTGTGCATGGGCTGTTTGAGTCAGGCCTTTGGGACCTGGGCAATCCTAGAGAGGGTGCCAGTGGGAGAGGGAGCATAGACCTCAAGAATGCAAATTCTACATGAAATTCCCTGGAGATCTCTTGTAAGTTAATGCGTGGCTGCTTCAATGAGATGTCATGGAGCTGTGGTCACTTCACCTGGCCTCTCTGGGCACTGTGTTTCTTTATCCAAGCTCACCTCTTATTTAACTGTTCATTACCCAGAAATCCGAAGAGTCCTCATGTTCCATAGTCCTGAATTGCTGTTGCTTGTGAAGCTTCATGAATATCCATTCCCTGGTCCGAGGCTGAGGAAGAGTTCCCTTACGCACGGCGCAGGGAGCGACAGCACGCACCGAAGCGATGCTGACCCCAAGACGTGGCAGATCAGATCTAGCCAAAGTGGAGGGTGACATCACGTTTGCTCTGGTTGAAGTCATCTGCTAATGGTGCCTAATTGGAAGCTGAGCTCTTACAGGAACCTGGCCCTGGTTGTGAGTATCAAGCTTTTCTGAAAATCCTGACTCTATTATGTATTCACAAGGACAGCCTTACTATGCAAAGCCTCTTCTTGGCATGGGGACAGATGCAAGCTTGTAACAGTATGCACTTAGTTATAGATGTAATTTTATTTGCCTTTGTTAGAATCTTTAATATAAAACTCAGTAAAAAGACCTCTCTAATAAAAATGGCTCAGAGAAATAACAATAAACAGGTTTTATGATACGGAAGATGCATTAAAAATATCCTACTAAGAAAAATGATCTTAAGAGACTCAAAAAAATATGAATATGGAAGGAGAGATTTTTTCCCCACCAGCTACAATCAAAGATGGGTGGTCTGCGTGCCATGTGAGCTTCCTCACTCTGGCTCTTGTGGGCAGGAGGAGGGGAAGCTGTGCTCTGTCTCAGTAATGAACTCTGACTGTCCAGGAAAGCATTTATTTTTGCAAAATTAAAAAGGGGGGGAGTCAATGGATCTGTTTATAGCTATATAAAAAGGCAGAAAAGTTAATGCTAACATATGTTGCTTCATGTTCCCAGAGCAAAAACATTTGCAGGATAGTAGTCCAGAGCACAGGTGGTAAGCGATCAATACCTTTATTTATTTTTAAAGGATGGCAGAACTGCTCACCTATGGGATGAGTTTCTGTGAACGTATAGAACCCCTATAGACACATTATATTCATGTATGGATATTGTAGGCATTGTATGACGAAGACGTTAGGGGTTTGTACCCAGCTACCAGGATCTCTAAAGCTAAGTCACCCTCTTAGCAAGTCACAGACTGAAAGATGTATTCTCCTCTGCTCTGAGCTACCTGCTGCAGGCACCAACAAGGCTGGTGGTGCATCCAGGCCAGGTGCAGGTGTCCTCCTGAGCACCCCAGGAGCCTGGAGCCGTGTCCCTGCATCTGCAAGGTTTTGTTCAGCAGGAGGTGTCCGCACCGACCATGGTGACTGTGTCCTAAGGAGATGAGAGGACAATGTGCGCCATGGGGGTGAATCAGTGGAGGACTGCACAGGGGCCCCTCTCTGGATCGTGGTCATGGTCATGTCTTCTGCTGAAGGGAAAGTGATCGATGTGACGGGTAGAGCAGCAAAGTGCTCTTGTGATTACTGGATCGGATTTAGGTCAGGGCTAAGTGGATCTCTTCTGTTATCTTGCACAAATGATATACCATTTCCAGTGTAACAGATCCCAGTCTATAAAATGGTGAACATACTTTCTTTCTCCTTCTTATTGATGCAGACTTTTTAGGTCAGGGAGTGACTCCTGCCATCAGCTTTTAGACTTCGTAGCCTAAAAGCTGCAGGCTCTTGAAGGCAACTAACCATGTACTACCACGATGATGATATCCAGAGATGACAGCTCTCTTTGCAGAGCTACACAGACTGTATATTTTTCTTTAGGGATACATATCCTTAGAGATAAATCTTTCTCTCCTTAATCTGAAACATTCAGTTGGCGATTACTTGTATCTCATGACGATTTCACTGGAAGTGACCTCTGGTGGTTTTGTGACAGAATGTGAACCTTTCATCTTTTCTGTTGCTGTAAGTGATCAGATAGAGGTAAAACCCTATTTCCTGCCTTACTATATCTGCTGAGATGGAGGCGGGGGGGCTGCTGGTGTGAGATCATCATCTTTCAGAGGACAACGAACTAGTTTATGAGACCATGATCTAAATACAGATGAGATAACTGGCAAGGCTCCGAGTTATTGCTTCAGGACCTCATATATCCCCCCTGCCTTCAGGATCCAGGTGTTGCCAGTTACAGAGCTGATCTTCCTGACATCAGATATGGTTTCCTCAATTCGTAAGACCAACTAAAGGGTTGACCACAAAGATCCGAAACTTACAGGTGTTGTGATGCTTTGATTCGCAGGGCAAATAGTGCTGACATTATCTTCCATGGAGAGGGAGCGTCCTAAGTGCTCACTGTATCAGGCCTGTAGTTTGCTTTCCCATTCAGACCAGCAGCAGGTAGTCCAGTATAAGTTGGGAACTTTGGAGCTGGGACTTGCATGTTGGTTGCTTCCCATTGCCCCCAGAAGACTTTCTAGAAGATGTTCTGGTGGGACAGCAGGCAGGACTGCAGGTCGGTGTGACAGGCTGTGTTCTGCCAGGACCCTGCCTGTTTTCCCTTGGACTTGTCGGTATTGATATTTTCAAGGAGCACTTTGATCATTGGCAAATTTTCTGCTAGCAATGTTCCACTAGAGAGTTTGCAAACTCATCTTAAGAGAAGGTGAACTAATAATTAATGATGCTTTTGCTACATGCATTCCCACAAGACCTATTGTTGGTTTGACTGAAAAAAATAATGAGTTAAGCTTTACTCCACCTCTGCAAGCTAAATACATCATTTTAATTTTTTTTTTCAATAGCATAAGCAGTTTTTCAGAGCACTAAACTAAGTGGACATGACACAACTCGATAGTTTTGTCCATTTCCCCTACCTGTTAGCAGAGCTGAACATTCTGCCAATGCAAATAGCAGGATCGCCTGTGCCACATCCAAGGTCAGCTCCCGTCCAGCCCCAAATCATGTCACGCCTGCGCAAAGGCCACCTGAGGAGCAGCTGAGCAAGTCTGTCTTGGCCTGCGGGTAGTAAAGAGCATTGGGAAAATTATTCCAAAACTGAAGGTTTTCCGATGTCTTTATTAGCAATATCTGTTTTAAAATCAAGTGAGCTCTGGCTTGGATCTCTATATGTTCCAGCTGTAGCATTATGGCTTGAGGACAGAGGCACTCTCCTGGGTGTGAAATATTGCAAGGAGCGAGTGCGTTTTGAACACAAGGGTGGCCTGGCAGAGGATGGTACCATGGAGGAGAAGTGGCTAGACCGGGAAAGAAGATGAACATTAGAACTGCAAATACATTTCAAGTTCTCTGGTTTTCAGGAAGCTTCCTAGGTTTTTAATTCATCATTTTGCTTGTTTTTGCAATGAGAATGATAGCGGTTACCTCACTGCTCTGGGCTTGTGCTGACAGAGGACGCTGGGGAAAGATCCCTCACTGCTGTTGTTGAGGCTTCACTGATAACCTCTGCCCAGGGCTGGATGAAGCTACAAACACTGCCTGGTCTTCTGAGATGGGAGAGTGCTTTCTTCTCTGCTTGATGTATTTTTTTAATGTGTGTTGATGCTATATGTTATTAAAATCCATTACCTCCTTCATTTATTTCCTTTCCTCTGGACTCAATTACTTCTCATTTCTTTTTTTTTTTTGGAAAAGTAGGTTGAAGCTGATACATGAGATACAATGTCCAATCTGTATTTCTTAACGTACAGGACCAGTCTGTCAGGCTGTTGGCACAAAACAACAGTTGTTTTATTGTCAGAGTAAGTAAATAAGAACAAGAAGTCTTAAGTATTGGCATATGTTGATACATGGCCAAAAAGGTCTCTAAACAATACGTTTTCTATTCATTCCAGAAACCTCATACTCCGTTATTTCTCATTTAATGCTGTTGGCAAATACCCATGTCACCATCTAATTTTGACTATAGTTCAACTTTTTTAGTGCAAAGCTAATCCTCATTATAGTTGTAAACATGTGTTTCATTTGGCCTCATGCTCATGTGCTAAAGTGACAAAGGCAATCTAGGATTTGTATCAGAAATGGAGATGTATAGGTAAGCATTTTGTTCAATCTACTTCATCTTTTATACAGTGAAAATCAGCCCATTTGCTTAATAGGGAAGAATGTTTTTATAAGGTTCTCTGTGCTTTTGTGCTTGGCCTGTTTCCTGCTCTGCATCGTTTTTTTGGAAAGGTGAGGCACTTCAAGGAAAAAAAAAGCAAGTGAATCTAGGAACAGTTGTGAGAGCCATCAGGATCTTGTGTAGTGGTTGTGTGCATCTTCTATGTCTTCATATGCTCTCCAGTCACACATTTTTCTTTTTTTTTTCTTTTTATGTGCCTCAGTTTTTGCACAGGAGATTTACAACTTCAGGCCTTAGTGAGACCCTACCCAAAGTGAATCCTCTTTAAAATTAGATTTCTTGCAAGGACCACAAATGAGCATCCCTGAAGTACAATTCACCCTCAGACAAGTTTATATTGTAAAATGTCTTATAGTTTTTAATGGCAAAATTCAGCTTGACTTCCCTGCCTCCAGAGGAGCAAATGACAAACTGTTTGCCAAAATGATCTGATTCAGGGTAGCCTAGCAGTAACCAGACTTGAGGTTTAGTGTTCTTGTGATGCCAAGGGTTGCCACTAGTCACCACACTCCTTAAAATGCAGTACTGCAAAAACAGCAGAGCCCCCCAAGCCTCCCAACGACAACAAAACATCGCTAGCCTGAGTCAGGTGGGACCAGACCCATTTTCTCCACAGTTATTTTCATTAAAGTTATTCCACCGTAATGAAGCTCCTGGTTGAAGTATCATGTTGGCTCGTTTGCTCGTTACTTCTAGCTTAAAAAGACTCCTAGGAATAGGTCAAGCAGAGGGAGGAGTTTGGTGGCACAAGTTTGGAGGGAGTTTTGTTCCTGGCAGTGGTGTGCGATGTGATGAAGGGATGCTCGGTGACTGTTACCATCCTACAGCAGTAATGCTGAAACAGGAATTCTCCAGAGAAATTCATATGAGCAGGCACAGCCCATCTGCTTGGGCTGCTGTGGGGACCGCAATTTTAACAGCTGGCAACTTGGTCAGAGTTTGTCTGCGCTTAAAGAAAAATAGTTTGCCACAAAACATTTTTCTATATTCAAATACACACTTGAGCCACAAGCATTTCTTTGTGTTTGTGTATACGACCGAGTCACAAATTGTCTTCTTGTATTTAAATAGGTCCCAAATTCAATCCATACATTTCCAGTCATTATCACCCCATTATCCTTTCTCTTTCTTGCTATTTGTCTCACCAAGTGGTGGTAAACCCCAGGCCCTTTTTCAAGCATGTGGTTGATATAATAGGAAAGGAAAGTTCTTTTCAAATATTAAAATGTTTTTAAATACTGTTGTATAGCATTCATGGTCATCTGCAAGGAATCAGTTTTCAAAGAAGCATTTGATGGACTGACAATCACATGAGCCCAGGACGAGATGAAATGATCCAATTCAAAGCGGATTAGGACTTACTGTTCTGGAGAGCACATAAGTTTCGAAGAGACTGATGAAGCTGAATTTTGAAACTACCAATCTGACTTTTAAAGTGTGTTGGGATCCAGATTGGCTATAGCAAAATAGAGTTTTATACCATAAAGTGGTTATCCCTATTGGACAATTATGGAAAATTGTGACTGTTCGATAGCTGTTGGACAGCCTGAAGCATCCGTATTACAGCACATGGCATCACCTTTAGCACCATCTGACAACCGTGTTGAAATCAGGGTGAAGAACTGAACAAGCCTTGTGGAGACCAAGGCTGGAGGAGACCTCGCTACGTTGCATCAGTTAAGCCTGGAGGTGCAGCGCGTGGGGAGCTCACCTTGCTGGTGCTGTGGGGATACGTTCAGGGCTCTGACATCTCAGATGCCTGCAGCAAACACGAGCATGAAATATGTTTCCAGAGGAAAAATCTCTCCTTTGTGCCATTGGCTTAGTGGAGTCTGCTTAAGCAAACTTCATTATTAGGTATTGTTTTTTTTTTTTTCTTTTTTCCTGTCTGGTTTTGGGGTGGTTTTTTTTTTTGGCACGGTTCTTTTGTAAGGGACTAACATGACTGTCCACCAAGTGAATTGGGGCATTGCTCTCGACATGAGATGTGTGCATCCTAGGTGTCTGCTCTGTGAGGACTACAGCTTGCTGAGAACTTCAGGCAATGGATGAACGTGGCATGCGTTGTATAGAGGGCAGCAGTAGGGAGAAGTGCTAAATGTATCAGACGAGTCATCCCGTCTTTCATCAGACTGAGGGACAAATCCAGTCGTGACCTCTGATCCTCTTGATTAAAGCTCTAAAGTTTTTACTGTCCCCCACCCAGTATTTCTAGTGCATTTGTTATACAGCTTCCTGCAATCATGCTTATTGCTCTCCAGTGCACGCAGAATGTTTGTTTCCTACATACCTCAATTTATATTTTGCCATTAACTATAGATACTGTTTTGTTTGTATATTTAAAGAACTTTCAATATTAAGTTTCAATGTGTTAATATGGAAGAAACTAGAGGGAAACTATTTCTTGGTTGGACTTCATCAACGGGATGGTTGCATTTCAAGTTGTTGGATTCACTGTGCCGTGTGGCTGGTGTACACACCGTGCGATCCGGCTGTTGAACTTTCCATTGGTTGTATGTCTTTTCTGCATGTCCAGGTTCAGAAGCAGCAAAACCTTGGGTATGGGGGGGTTGTGCTGTTTTTTTGTTTGTTTGTTTGTTTTAAAGTTTCCTTTTTTATTTGTTTCTTTAAGTAATGCGGGTAGGGAACAGTCAAGTGATCAAGAGCTGACACTGGATCTACTTTAGAAATCATTCATGCTTTTCAGGTGTCCAGCTTCCAAACTACATAGGGCAGAAGGGGAAATGTAAACATTGTGCTGTTATTCAACCCACTACATAAAAGCATCGAGTCCGACAAGGCTCCGGGTACCCCGTGCCCCGTCCGTACCGAGATCGGATGCTGATATCCCTCCCGCTGACACGCAATCTGGCGGGCTGTAGCACAGTGTAACAATCGCCCACTGTCCGCGCTGGTCGCGCCGCTCGGTGCCTGCCCAGCTGGAGCTGCCTGCAGGAGCTGGGCGCTGCTTTTCTCCCAGGCAGGCTGGGAGCAGCTTCTAGCAAATAGGGTTCAGGTGTACCTAAACACAGGTTCAGGTGTGTGCACATTTACTTGATCTGTATAAGGAGGGAGGTGAATTCAGGAGCTCTTCAGAAGCTTGTATCAAAAATCTATCCATTTTTTTTTCCCCACTTGATTTCTCTAAGAATGATGGATGTGGTATTAATAAACATCATGAGAATTCGTGGTGGGGCTCAGGCCACGTGGGCAAGGCTGTTTGCAAGGTGTGAAGGTGGCTGTGGGGTGGGTGCTGCGCATTTTGCTTTGTGCCAGCGGTGCATTTTAGGCTGGATGTGAAGCAGATAATTGCATTAAGGAATCTGAAAGCAGCCGCTGCAGAAACCACGTATGCGCCGAGGGCCTTCGCGGACAAGAGGAGCCATGGTGCTGTCCTCGTTACGGAGAGCAAAGCTTGACAGCTTTGTTTCTGCACTGACCTTCTTGCAGGGAAAACAGAGCAGGAAACAAACCCTATCCACCCGCCAGTGTACGCTCTGCTCTGCCTTTGATGAAAGTGATTCATACCCAGGCCAGCAAGGCTGGGAGGCCAGGTCTGGTGAGCAAATAATAACAGCACAAGAGCATTCAACATGCTAATTTAAAGTATGAGACTTATATATGAATTATAAGCAGCAATAAAATGTGCTCCGACCCAGGCAGGGGAGAATTACTTCTTCTCATCAGCTGGCGGAGCTGGATGTAGAACAGGGCTCTGGACTTTGCTGTAGCTTGAATGGAGCTGGATTTCTGCATTATATTATTTTTATAGTCTCTTCCTGTCCGACAGAGATCTCTATTTCTTTGGTAACTTAAAGCGTATGAATCTGGCCTGCGCACCCTGTGTAATCGGTGTTTGGGAGCTGTGCTGGGATGGTTGAGGCTGCCCTGGGCTGCCGCATGTGACAGTCTGTGTCCAAGGAGAGACAGCTCCTTCCCAAAAACCTGCTGTCCCCATTGCCTTGCTGCAGGACCTCCTCCACTGGCCCCGAAAGCAGCGGGGAAATATTTCCATCCAGAGCAGTTTGCTTCTCTTTGCTTACCTTTGGCCTCTGGGTCAGGAAACCTTAATAATTTCCGTGTTATTAATTTAATCCGTGGTTCCTAGTAATTACCATAAATTAAGCCTGCTGGGGGGAAAAACACAGCCAATAAACCGCAGAAACGGCTGGCTTTATTTGCTAACGTCGGTACCTAGAGAATTGTTTCCTGTAGGTCAATCCCCTGGTTGTCGTGATTAGCGCAGGATCAGACCGAACGGCACGGAGTTTCCTGTCAACCATTTAAACACAATTCTCACTTGCCAGGAATTCTGTTAATACGCAGGGTCCTATTAAACGCTTAACCTCGGTGCAAAATGAACTTACTCCTGCCCCCGTTCAGGCATCGAATATTTCCCGAGGACCGGTAGGAACGGACTCATCTGCGCACAATCTGGATTCGCAGCGGGAAAACGCGTAGCATCCTTTCATGTGGACCCTCCCGCCATCCTCATTGCCTGCCCTGGGCATCGGGGCGTTAGGCAGGAGGTGGGAATTACACGAGGGGAATTACACAGAGGCCCTGCCGGTGTGGGATCGCCAGTTTCCTCTCGGTGCTGGGCTGGAGCCAGGCATTCCAGAGTGGCACCGCTCCTCTCCAGCACCGCGCGGGAAACGTTCCCGGCTGTGGAAGTGCCTGCCTCAGCCAAAGGTTACCCGGCCGAGGTGATAGCTTTGCATTCCTACAATGTCTTAGCTTTTTTAAATTATTCTTGCAACATGAGGATTTAATCCCTTCTGCTATATACGGCGTGTGTGTATATATATTTTTTTTTCCCTACAAAAATTTCACCAGGCAAGTTATTTGTGTGTTTGAAAATTGGCTCAGATACAGGGTCAGTAACTTTCCACCCACAGCCTGTAGAAAGTTCGGGGTTTGAGGCTGAACATGGGGTCAAGTTTAGGGTTGTGCTTGAGTCAAAACCAGATCTGGAGTTGAGAGCCACTAGGGATGAAATTGATTGCATTGCTCTTGACATATATATATATTTTAATTAAAAATAATGGAAATGAGCAGTTTTCCTGTGCCCAAGTCTTTCACATTGCAAATGGTAGTAGGAAAATTAGTGGTTTCCAGTACGGAATTGGATTCAAAATCCAATCCTACAAGGGTAGCTTTGGATTTGTGGACTGAAAACTAAGCTCCTGAAGTTATTTTTTTAGGGGGTGGGGGAGAAGTTAATAACTGAGGCTGTGATCTGTTGTTTTTTCTGTGTGATTTGTTTTTTTCTTTTTCTTTTTTTTTTTTTTCTGTTTGTTTGTTTGTTTTTAACCTTCTGCTGAGCTGCTTGGTCAGTTTGCAGACCATCAAGATCCAAATCCATCTGCACTGATTTCTCCTAGAGAAAACACCAGCAGCCTGGTTCCAGCCAAGGAAACCCCGGCTCCGGGGGTGCAGAAGGGTCAGCACTGAAGGCTGATTTGCACCTTAGAGAAAACACGAACCAGGCCCACAGCACTGGGCAATAAAAACCCAACTGCCCTAAGCAAAGGCCCAGATTTGAAGCATCTACCTTCTGGTACGGGTAGAAACCTGCCTCGTGATGTGTTGCACATGGAGACCTCAATATTTCAGTAGTGCAAAGGCTTTTCTCCCCCGAAGCAGTTCGCTTCAGCATCATGGCATGAGGATGCTCGGGTCAAGGGCCGTGAGCCGCATCCGGCTCTGGCTGCAGCGGTGCTGTGCCCCGTGATGCACGGCGCTGCCCGAAGCTCTTCCCTCCCCGCAGCCCGCGTGGTGGGCGCAGAGGCAGCTTTTGCTCGGCGCAGGTATCGCCTTTTGTCACCGCTCTCGTCTCTGGAAGAAAAATTGTTCCTCCAGGTCTCAACATCTGCTGCTATTTAAAGGAACATCATCATCACCAATACATTCCTCCGGGGGTCTTAAGGTATGCGAAGCCTTATTTTTCAAAACCTTGTGATTGAAAACAGATATTACATGATGGTGTCCCTTTAAATGCCATGTCAGTGCTGGGAAACTTTTTAATTAAGGGTTCTGCATGACAGAGGCTTGCAATGAACGGGGGAGGTTTTAGCCAGCATTTAGCATCCCAGGGCAGGTCCTGCAGGCGTTCAGAGAGGAATCCGCACCTCCTGCAGCTCTGCGGCTGTGCCCTTGCTTGCCAGGGGTTCCCCTCGTGCCTTCAAGCGGTTTTTGGGGCTCTGGTGAAGGACAGTGTCAGCGGAGGAATTTCTCAGGTTAGCAGCCCCCTCTGCTACCCGTCACTTGGTCGTGTGCTCACCTGCAGCCCCCTCTGGTCGCACAGAGCCAGGAGAGCAGTGTGGAAGCCTACCCAGAAACTTCTTGGAGAAGCTCAAATAGGAGGAGGATGCTTGTGCGGTGGGCCTGCAGTTCTGCCCTCCTCCTTTCGCGGTACCTTTCGCTAACCGAAACGAGGGTTCGCAGGCCAGTGCACCGCGGCTCGCTGTCGAAGAAGCCAGCCGAGCTGCCCTCGCCTTCCTGCGCTACATGCGCCCGCGGAGACCCGGACGTGCACCGAAATGAGTGGTGTGGCTGATTTCAGGGCACTCGGAGCTGTTGTACTGTTTTGACACAAAGACATGGGCCTTCGCCTTTAGGGATATTTGGTTTCGTTCTCTTTCCAAATCTAAAACATTTGCCTTGCATGGTTTTGTCCTTAGGAAGCAAATCCCTTCAAAAGAAGCCAGGAAAGGTTAAAAGCAGAGGGCCATGGATGTGACAACGCTCTGACACCGTGTCACTTTTATCTTCCTCCACAGGCTCTCAGCAAATAACCCTTCAGCTGCTGGGGCAATAAAAAACGTCAAGGGTGATTAACCATGTGGCAGCTGGGGTATGTATCTCAATGTAGGCAAGAGGAAGCATCAGGTCCCTCAAATATTCCTCACTCCCACTGGGACAAACTCCCCTAATATTTGTTATCGGTCCCCAGCGTGCCCCGCAAGCTGATGGTGCTGAGCACCAGGCATGGCACATCTCACCCAGCTTCTTGGTCACCTCAATCCGAAATGCATCCGTCCCCAAAGTGCTGGCTGTCCTGAGCTGGATACTGTGCTGTCCTTACATGGGAGCTCAAATATTTGTTCCATCTGGTATGTTTTCCATGGAAAATGCTCTTTGAAGAAATACGTTTGTTTTTGTTTTTTGTTTTGTTTTGTTATTTTTTTTTAAATAGGCTGGAAATTTTTATTGAGGCATCTGGCTTTGCAAATATTTGAAAAAACTGGATTTTTTCATCCTTCACACTAAAAATAACCCAGCTTCTTGCCCACTGCAATCTGAAAACTGATGAATAAATGTTAAAGCTGATAATGTGGAGGGTTCATAAAACTATTTTTGTGATACTGAATGAACAGAAGAGACTTTTCTAATTAGAATTGATGTAGCATCCTAAATTTTATAATCCTAAACTGATTTCTGTTGGCATATGTAGAGCTGAGGGATTTACACCTAAGCTGAGGTTTAAATCTTAGCTAAGACTTTACCACGAAGTTTCAAGAAATCTTTGAGAGCGTGAACCAGGAAGAAGAGCTTTTGTTTTCCTTCTGACCTACCTGTGTTCTTATTGAAGATTATACCCCGAGTCCCTTCATCAGTGTTTGTCACTGTGTTGCCCTCCGGTCTGTCCCAGGACACAGGTGGCTGGGTCGGGCATTGCAGAGAGGAGCCTGAAGCTTCCCCCAGGCAAACAGAAATGATCTGAGGGACTTCAACCCCCATGACAGCCACCACAGCTGCTTCAAGCTTCTTGCAGTTATTGCTTCCTGGGAACGACCACAAGGTCGCAGGATCTGCCCGATTTGTGTGTCACCTGGTGAATCGTGCTTTTTTTCTTCTTGTTCCTTGGATACAGCTTGGCAGAAGATGAGGGAACCCCCTGGGGCTGGCACCTGCATCTCTCACATCCCAGCCGAGCGCCCCAGGGACTGCGTATGGTGCAAAAGGATAACACACACACACACAAAAAGGAGAAATAGGAATGAAAAGTTTTGGCCTTCAAGTTTGTCCCACAGCATAAAAAATAAAATAATAATAAAATTCTGGAAAAGAAGCCAGGGGCAGGGTGTCTCCCTCCTTGGAGATCTTCACAAGCCGCCGGGACGTGGTCCTGGGCACCCTGCTCTGGGTGGCCCTGCTGGAGCAGGGGGTTGGAGCAGATGGCCTCCAGAGGGGCCTCCTGCCTCAGCTGTTCTGCGATTCCGTGACAGAATCCCAGGCTATTTGGTTTGTTTAGATTTCCTGAGGTGCCGCTGTGCTCGTCTCTGCCTGGTGCCAGCGGCAGGGTCCCTGTCACCACCCCGAGGAGCGCACACGCATGTGCACAGCCACGCGTGGGTGCTGCCTGCTGAAGCTTTGCAGTGCCCAGTACTAGCACAAGCTGGACATTTATGGCTCCTGGTCATTTGGTCTGACGGCCAGCAGCCCCATGGGCTCGGAGCAGCTGACCAAGCCATGTCCCCCCTGGGCTCAGGATCAGGGCTTTCCAGAAGAGAAGCTCACGCTTTGTTCTGAAGGCAGCAAGGGACGAGGAATCCCCGGCATTCCTGGTGTATTCCGGCGGCTGGCTACCCTTGTTGAAAACCAGATGTCTCCTAACGATTCAAACGTTGCTAACTTCCAGTTCCAGCCCTCACACCTTCTTCTGCCTTTTTCAGAGGGAGGTAAAGAGCCCCAAATTATCACCTCTCCTCCCTCCCATCTGCCGCTGCCGCCCAACGAAGCGCGCGCCTCACCTGTCCTCCAGCAGCTCGCCCTCCCTTGGCGTTAATAAAGCAGAGCCATTGGGGTCAGGAAGATCAATGACATCGTAAAACACTTCAAGCATATTCCTTTGCATCGTGTCCTGGCTGTGACGGCCATTTAGTGGACACAAGGCCTTAATGTGCACAGCCGTGATCTGTTTTTCCCATTGCTGACGCTTCTTTGACCTACCTGCTTAGGAAAGCGATGTGGTTCTGTCCTTAGTTCAATTTTCCTCCTCTTGGAAAGTGATAAATCTGTTAGGGCATGTATTTTTTTTTTTTCCTCCTTTATAGCTTGCCATAAATATTCACTAGTATCGTCTTACGCCAGTTGTGGCTGAGGGGCTGATGGTTCCTGGGCTGGCAATGCACGTTACCTCCACGAGGAGCTCCTGGCAGGGCGCAGGGGAGGCCAGGGACAGCTGGAGCACCCATGCCTGTGATGCCGGCATGGGGTCCTCACAAGCAAGAAACGAGGGATTTTTTCCTCTCAATGGCTTAAAGGTCAAGCTTGGTTTTGTTTCCCAGCTGCACACTCACAATTTAGCCTCTCTCTGTGGTGCTCTCCTTCCGCCTCCTTCCCCTGTAGGTTTTGCTCTTAATTTAATTCATTTGCAGCCTCACCTTTGGTAGCCAAGGCAGCAACACCACTACATAAGGGATGTGAGACTGGAAAATTTCCCAGAGGGGTCTGATCCTGCAAAACGGAGGGAATTCAGCATGAAATGTTGGGGGCACCTTGTCTCAGCTTGTTTGAAGCCAGCTTTGCATTTTCCGAAGTAACTTAGGAAGACTGAAAGGAAGTGAAGTAGTGTCCATAGAGCCAGTGGAAGTATCCAGCTCTCTCTCCTAGCCCCATAAGTACATGATGGTAATTCAGAGCAGCGCAGGCTTGTTTACAGAGTATGTGCTACAGAAGAACTATCACTCATCAGAGCAGAGATGTGCTTAATGCAAAAAAGAGCCCAAGATTGCAGAGCTGCTCTGCGCAGTCTGTAGCTGAAGCATGTTGCGATACCCCTGGGTAAAGATCAAACTGGAAAGGACTTGCCGACATCTGATTCTCCTCAATTTTAGTTGGATCCAAATCTAGCAAAAGGGCATTTTACGTCTGGTCACAGTCCAAAAAGATATAGCAAAATCACCTGGAGTTACAAATGTGTTGCAGAACCTGTCCCTAATCACATTAAGAGCTCTAAACTGTAAGGCTCAATTGTTTGCCAAATGAAATATTCTCCTCCGGTATTTGCAGAAAGGAATTACAGTCTGTGAGTAATGTTTTTCATTTGGTATCGAAGTACAGTTTCTGTTTTATGGACCCAATCCTGAGCTTGGGGAAAGAGTCATTAAAAAGGCTTTGTTTTGCTGGAGAACAAGGGCAATGTTACTCCGACTTCACCCCCACCTTGGGACTGGGCTCCGTGCACCCGGGACCAGTTGCTTCCAGTTCAGACCAAGCTGCCCGCTGTCCCCTCCCGGCTGGTGTCACCTGCCATGTGTGGAGACGTGGTGGTCGTGACACCCAGCATGTGCGCAGCAGCAGGTCTGGGATGACGGCTTTTCCCTTCCCAGTCACCAGCGAGGCTTCTGAGCCCTTGAGGTTCATGCCGTGAAGCTTTCTTCTGCACTTCTGAGAACCATGTTTGTTGTTGGATTTGAGGTTATGCTTAAAAGGATGGGAAGGCCGTGCAATCGCAAGGCCCCAGTCTCCAGAGCCCAAGGACTACACCTGATGGTCGCAAGGCTCCCCATGCCCATGCAGTGCCTGGTGGCAGCCTGGCGGGCTCCCCTGCCCCTCCATCCCCGCCTGGGAACCAGGGCAGCCCACGTGGTGGGAAGGGCTGCAGGTAAACCACACAGCTTGAAGCCCTTTGCCTCCTTCCTAAGGCCCATCGGAATGCTGAAAATGCTGAATTTAGCTCCGTTCAGAAGAGTAGATCAGCAGCGACGGTGGAGCAGGGGGAGCGAGGGGCTGAGCTGCGTTACAGTGCCCTGGTGGGGCCAGGAGGGTGAACCCCAATGTCTGCGTTCGCTCCTCATCTCACAGTGTTCACCAGCATCCCTGAGGCTTCTTCTATGCATAACGGTGACCAAGACTCTTGCTCAAAGCTTTGTTTGCTTAAACCAGTGCTGCCGCTGAACGAAATGCCTGGTGTGCTGCACTTAATTCCATTCACACTGACACGGGTGGAAGGAAGCGCTGGCAGAGCGGTCCTGGCTTTGTGCTGTGCGCCAGGGGAAGGAGAACCCAAGCAGCGCTGTACCAGCTCGTGGTGAGCAGCCCTGGGGATTTCGGCCTGCCTTCTCGCAGTGCCTTAATGTGCCCCAGCTGGCAGCAATAATTGGATAGTTATGAAATAACTGTCTGCAGTGACATACAATCTGCAGTGCACTGTACCAATTATTTTTCATTTGCTTCCCTCTATCTCAACATGTCTCCACCTACCCATCCTACTTCGCTGCGGTTCCCATGAGCAATTTACTATAGCGATGGTCGGGTAGCAAGAATCTTTTGCAACAAAGAAACTACTTTACTTTCTGCTATGGTTAATGCCCCAATTTAATGAGTCCTTCATATCATTCTTACCACCCTAAATTAAAGGGTAGCCTATGCAATTAAACTGTTCAGCTTTCAGAGTGCCCCTCTCAGGGTTATCTGCAGAATGGATTGAAATGCAGCTGCTACTAATATTGCTTGTATTAAAACTGGCAAAGGAAAATTCTCTTTCTTCTCTTTACTTTCAGTAATGTGCCTTTACTTTCAATTAAACTGATTATTTGCACCATCTTGTTCCTGATCATTGTCCCATGAGGTTTTCCTAGCCAGGAAATATTTTATGCAATACATAACTGTAGATGTTTAGACCTTCATGTTTGTGTCTTTCAGGAATGAGGGGAGAGCTGAGACTTGCAGCCAAATCTTAGTCTAATTTACACCAGTATTAATCTAGAGTAAAGCTGCAGTTTGCAGTGGAATTACTCCAGATTTATGCTCAGTTAGATAGATCAGAATTTGCTTTTTTTTCCCCAAATAGATGTTTAAGGAAGCAAAGCAGTTCCCCAGCACCCCCTCCCCAAATCTCTTCGTTGCATCTGGAACATATTGCTCTATTACCAAGGGTCAGATAATATCCTGCTTTAACAGAGCATCCTCGAGGCCCCCCAGATTCTTTCCAGCAGGAGTCACTTCACCCATCCCTGATGTGCAGCCTGCTTGGGGTGAGAAGCGGCTGCTCCTCGAGGGTTTTGTCGCTGCTTTGGCTGGGAGCAGAACAGGGCTTATTTTTTGGCAAAAGGTAATTGCTCCCTGCATTTAGCTGAGCCCGTGGAGCTAATGTCTCCGCATCCTGACCTTGCAGCCCTTGCTGGGGCCAGGGAAGTCCTGCACCCCAGCCACAGAAATCAGCCACTCGGGTGCAGCTTGCAGCAGGGCTGGGCTGGGAGGTGCCTTTGTGGTTGCACCGGTGCAAGCGGAAGGTTCCAGCCCAGCATCCCCGTCCTCCAAAATGTCCCGGGTTGCCTCTTGCAGAAAGTGCCATAGACTCCAGGACTCAGCATTTCTTTTTCTGTTTTGTCCCCAAAACGTCAAAACAGAAGCATGAATAAATGGCGTAAGAAATAGCTCTTTTCTGCCCTTTCACTGAGAAATGCTCTGCAGTAATCCAAGGTATTATATTTGGGATTCATCTGCAGTGAAATTTCTTCCTGTCCCAAACCTGTCAAGCTCCAATTCTCATTTTAATGATCTCATTTTATAAATAATGGAAAGAAAAACAATACATTCAATAGAAATGAGATTAGAAATGGGAGGGGAGTGAATTACAAATGCAAGAGTCTGTAGTTATTCCAGGGAAGATAAATCTCATTTTAAGTGGTCTCCAGTGAAAGAGCATCTTGCTAAGAAACAAACAAACAAACAAACAAAAAAACTGCTTTTGTTGGTAAATAAAGGTGCGAGGAGGTGGCAGAGAGTGTTTTCTAACACTAGTTGGTTGTCATAGTAGTTTGGGACTAGCGATACCTGGGTTTTATTCCTGGCCTTACCACAGTCTCTCTGCAATAAATCATTTAACACCCAGTGCCGAAGTTGCAGCACAATCTGGAAAATCAAACTCCAGTGAATAAATCCACAAATGACATCGCCAAGTAACGCTCGGTGCAGTTGTCAATGCCAGGCTTCTACCTCAACAGAATTATGAAGCCTGGCGTTCACAATGAGTTGGGAGGTGCAAATTAGTGTCATTTCAGCAACCCACGCACAATTTGCTGCAGACTGTTGTGGGAAAGAGTGTCACTAGGAAAGCTCTTTTAATTCAGGGCTGGATCCTGCCTGGCGATGAACCCCTTGTACATGTCCCAGTGTAGACACGATGCCAGCGATGGCTCGGGAATTTCTTTCTTTCTATCTTACGTGTCTTTGGGCAGGTTTTCTGTCTGCATCAGTAACAGGCAGCAGCAGAGGTGTTTGCAGGACCCTCACCAAGTCCCTTCCCCAGCTGGTCCTCGGGCTGCAGTGAGGAGGGACCATACCAGGGGCTGACAAGAAGCACTTAACTGAAACCATCACCAGCTCCGCAGTGTGGTCACACCACCGCGTGTGCTCTCACCTAATGGGAGCAGCCTGGCCTTCTGCACCCGCACCTAACGGACTCAGGTGAGAGCGCTCGCGGCAGCGGAGGGACGCGGTGCACTGTCCCTGGAGGGATGCACCCCCCGGGGCCGGCACTGGCTGAGGCAGGGGGCATGGAGCTGGGAGAACCACAGGAGACAACGCCACGGTCAGCAGCCACGTGGGCTGGAGCCAGAGCGTGGCTCTGTGCTGGGGAGGTAACAATTCCCTTCAGGATTGCATCATTGCACTCGAACTGAGTCACGGCGAGAAGATTTGGGAAAATAAGTCTGAATTTGTTGCTAAGGGAATGCTTTGGAGCTGGTGCGAGAGCTTCTGATCGGATTGGCAGCACCGCTACGTGTGGCCTCCTCCCTCGGAGGATCGAGGCCAGCGTGGGTTGGCAGGACTGTCCTGTGCCACCCGGCACCCCTTGCTTTTCCTGCGAATACAAGAATAAGCAAACCCTAGGGCAGAGAGAGAGACACTGAAACCACGAAATTTGCACCCGTGCGATCCTGGAACAAAGCATCCACCTCTGTTGGTGGCTGGGGCCTCCTTGGCTCTGGAGGTCCAGCTGCTCACTGCCTCTTTGCTGTCCTCCCGGATGCTTGGCTGCCACACTCGGTGGTTGGGATGCACCTCGTCCCTTGAAGCTGCCGCGGAGCCATCAGGGGATTTCTGCCCCAGGTCACAAAGTGTGTGGCTTCAAAATGCTGTGTGGGGACAGCAAGATGTTTGATGAGGGTGGAGCACGTGAAGGATGATGGAGGATTTGAGAGAGTGGCAAGGGAAAAGGAGCGTGGGGAACAATGAAAGACTTGCTTGCGTAGTGGCGTGAAGATCAACACCAACATGCTTATCCAATCATCAGTAAGCAGAGATCAATTACTCAGGAAGTTTAAACATCTACTAGGATCACATATGAACATTAGCTTGATGACCAAGCAAACAAGGGCATGAATATGGACTGGGCTGGGTGGATACAGACGTGTTACTTGCCTCCACAGAAAGGTTTTACCCCAAAATAACTGCTGTGAGAGACCAAGCTGCGGCCACTGATGATGATCTGGGATCTTCAATAAGTTTACAAAGATGCAAGGGTGTTTATTGAAAATGAAGATACTGATGTCTTTGCAGATAAATTACTTGTCTAGTGAGGGATACAAATTAAATCCGCAATACTTTTAATAACGGGGGAACTCCTCCAGAATCACATATAGTGAAGCTGGTGAAGTCCCAGTGATGGGAGCTGGCTGGGAGGTGGTGAAGACAAGGGAGACCAGGCCAGCGGAGCGTCCCGCGCTGCTCCACGCCATGCCTGCTCGAAGGGACGATGCCTGGCACGGTGTGGCTCACCAGGAGCAAGGCGGCGTAAAGGAGCAGAGCAAGTTTCGGGGCGAAGAAGAGGATTTCAAACACCGCACGGGGCATCACCAGGTCACCTTTCTGAACCAGAGGTTGGACCGCAGAGGGTGGGTTTTTTTCAAACTCTAGGCAAAAAGCAGCTGCTCTGGGTTGGGTCAATTGTGTGAGGGGAAACTCAGCAAAAACGCGGTGAATTTGGGTATAAAGGGTTTCCTTTTCTTCCTCAGCAAACAATGTCTTGCTACAAATAACTGCATACCTACAACCTTGTCCTGTCCTGGCTGATGCTTAAACTGTCAATAATCATCAGGTTGCTGTCACAGCGCTTCTCAATGGGGCTGACAGATTATATCTCTGAAGTCCCTTTATTGGACCTTGTTCCCAGAAAAGCTTGCAAATTGCTCTCATCTTACCAGACAAAGGCGTTGCTCACACTCCGAGTCCTTGGATATCCTACACAATAACATATGAATTGGTGAGAATTACCTGAGATAAAATATCCCTTACAACATCAAAGTTCCTGATCTTTTAGCTGTCAGGCGCAGGTATGTGAAAGGCCTGACAGGCTGGAGATAGAAGGAAGAGATAAAGCAAAAGAGAAGGAGAAAAGAAAACGCAGAAATTCTCTGAATGAAATGTTATATCATTGGATTTGGCGCAGAGATTTCAGTGCAAGGGATCTGCAGGGCTAGCAGAGGTGTGAGCGAGGCACAGGGCTTTGGCCTTTTAAAAAGGAATGAGCAGCAGCTGGTACCAAGCAGCCAAGGACAGAGCCTGCTCTTGGTTACACCCGTGGATAAAGCAAGCAGGGGAACAGAGATCAGAATAAGGCTAAATCATGATCACACATATAGACATCTTCCTAGCATGTGAAGTCAGTTCTAGGGAGTGTGACATGGGGGAAGAAACTCTGTTTTTAGCAAGCATTAGCTGGCAGGTTGCAATTAGCACCTTGCAGCTGCCACCAGGTGAGATCCAGGTGACAATTAGGCAGGTGACAATTAGGTAGGTGTCCGTGGGTGAAGGAAGCACTGAGGAAGAGGCAGGCGGAGAGCAAGGCACCTTGTTCCTTATGGGAAGGCTGCCCAAGCAGGGCGCTGCTCCCGTGCTGGGGGTGACAAGGTGACAAGGACAGGCTCCTGCTGGTGGCAGCTGGTCCCGCTCTTCCCCCAGCTCTCGGTGCTCGGCCGATGGTCGGTTTTTCACATTGAGGTGGGTAAAGTGGGTCGGCAGCCCGGGGCGTGACTCTGGCGTAACCTGATGGCCTGCCGGCCACGCTCGCGCTGTGCTCGCAGGTAGGTCTGAGATCATTGCACGGAGGCAAAGGGGTTGAGCTGAAATGAGAGCTGGCTCTCTCGTCTAAAACCTGCCCTTCCACGCTGCGAAGACAGGAGGGAGCTTCCCTCTGCTGCTGCTGCAGCGTACCTAATCCTCCTCCTGGCGCTGCGGTCCGGAGAGCGCAGATCAAATGCCTTCAGGTTCTTACAATGGACTGCTTTTGGCAAATACACAAAATGCTTTCCTCAAATGACATAAATATTATATGTTATTTGCTGCCTTGCCAAAATGCAAACACACACATGCACTCCTAACTAAGCAGCATTCTTTAAAACTTAAGATCATTGCTTAGAAAGAAATATATAGCATTTTATAAATCCAAATTGATCACGCACTGCGTGTGTTGAAAATATGTACAAAAATAGGACCCCAAAACTCCATTAAACCACTTCTGAGACAATACATCACTGCACCTTTATATTGCACAGAGGGGTTTAACAACCCTTCTCCAGGAAAATATTTTACTAGGTAACAAAAAAAAAAAGTTATTGAAAACACATATATTTGATACTTTTGGCAATTCGTTTTACTACTTGCATTTCCAATTCATTGGTATAGTTCATGAAAAAAAATATTTTTGCAGTTGGGTCATGTTATTATTTCTCAATTTTTTTCTTCTTGAAAGTCACGATACAATTTCTTTCTGTGAAACAACAAAGAAAGAGAAATGCTGCTTGCCCACTTTAGGGATCCTGTAGATGTTTTAGGGAACCAGGGTCTGCTCTAAGTGCAGATGCACAGAAATATGCCTACAGGAGATTACGGCATCTTTGTGCATTTCTGTGCAGCCAATGTTACATCCGAGCCAACTGAAAAAGAGACAGGGGAAGCACAAGTGTGCTGACCTTTCTGCGGAACAAGACGTCAGCACCGTTTACCAGGCAATAGTAGGATCTTTTCTAAAATTATATGATTTTGCATTAGATCAAACTCTTTCTCCCAAGTGTTACTATGAGTGGCCCTCGTGAACTGCATGGCTTTTGGTTGCTGCTAAGATCTGGGTTGCAGGAGCCTACACGTGACCTGCTGCTCGGTGGTAGCGACCTCCAGCAGGGCCACCTATGACTCCGATGGCAAGGTCTGGCCCCCCAGCCAGCCCCTGCAATGAGAGGATACGGCACCGTGCTGCCCTCGTGCTTCCACAGCCTCCGAATGCGTTCACCTCCTGCTTCTTCCCTTCACACGTGTCCAAGAAGGCTTTGATGGAGGGCTTGGTTCACCCATGTGCAAAGGATCGAGTAGCCCCTGGCAGTGCCAGCGACCTTCAGGCCCGGTGACAGAGCAGCAGCGTGGAGCCCTGCCCAGGTGGTCTCTGCTTCCTGAATCCCCGCGCTGGTCATCTACGAGAGCTCCGGGATGTGGAGCAACACCGAGCATCCACACAAGCATTTCTGCTTGTTCAGCCAAAGTCGTCCAGGCCACCTGGGTACTTATCTCGAAGGAGCTTACTTCCAGCAGCAGCACAGGTAAACCCAACCTTCACTTTGGGAGAGATGCTGTAAGTACCCACAAGCACGATGTGACCCTATTTGTGCAGAAAACAGCGATTTCCCATTTTTAGTTTAATTGCTTCCTGTGTGACACATTTCGTTAGGTCCCAGCTTCTTGCCAGTTGATCTCTTCACAGCATTCGTGTCCTGCTGTGCATTTAATTACTACCGTGAAAGTCCACCAGCAAAAGCGCAATCAATTTGAAAGATTAACGAATCTCACTCTTTACCTGTCTCCTTCCCCCAAAATTAGAAAGCCCACTCTGTAGTTTCCAGCACACATCTATCATTACATACTCCTGGGTCTCAGGTAAATTAGCAACCTGATTCTTTCCCCTGCTGTCACTTAGAAGAAAAGGGCTTCTTATCTGCCATCCAAGGAAAAGTACAGTAAGCCTAGAACTAGATAAAAGGGGAGTAATCAAATATATTTAACTGTACTCAGCCAAATCCCATTATTTGTATAGATGTTAGTTGGAGCATTTGAAGAATTAGGATAGCCTTGTCTTTATTAGGAAATAATACTGCTTTATTGAAAAGCTCAATTTCTGAGCTAGTGTTCTTCCTTTTAATTTAAATGTGAAGTGCAGCTTTATAAATACATATCTATATGTGTGTGTGTAGGAATTGCCATGGTGAGTTTAGAAGACATTAAAAAAAAAAAGTTACATGTCCTTGCTCTTCCATTAAGCGTGTCCATCCGGGGTGCATACAGCATCCCTCTGTTTTCCTTCCATAGCTGGGAAATGCCTGCTCCGTGTGGTGTTCCCTGGGTTGCCCTTCTCACTTGTACTTGAAGGAGGTGAGGAAAATCATTTAAAATGTCACCTCCCACACACCAGCACCACCTCCCCGCTGCTGGAGAGCAGCGTCCGGGGTAGAGTTAAGACATCGTGGGGAACTGAGCAGCCGTGGTAAAGGAACGTGCTGGGGGTATCTCCTGGAGATAATAACTGTGCTGAGGGTTACAGGAGAGCACTGAGAGCCTCCAGCTGGTGCCAGGACCACAGGTTGTGCAAACACACGGACAACATCAGGGCAGTGCTTGCGCTAGGGGAGCTCCTTCCCCCGGCTGCGGGGAAAGGCAAACGCGCCGCATCCAGACGGCCGCTCGTGTGCATGAGGACCTTCCCCCCGCCATCCCTCCTGTGCCGGAACGCAGAGCACATGCACGGAGGCTTATCTCAGTGCTCCTGTGCAAGAGGGCAAGGAGGTGATTTTGCTGTATTTCCCAAGTCATCTTGCAGTTTTCGCTGTGCAAGCAGTGCTACAATCCAGGTTTTGCTGTGAAACCGTTCGGTTAAGATGTTCCGACACAAGCACTGAAGTCCAGGTCCATCGACTGAGGGAAAGGCTCCCCTGGACTGTGCTCGTGCCAGCACACAGCTTGTCTCAGCTCAGTTTTGTGCTCAGAAGATGCTGGCTTGTGTGCTAGGCAGCCAGGCTCTGCAGGAAGCCCTGCATCTTTAGGATGAGGAACAAGTTCACCCTGCTTTAGACGGGCATAGCAAGAGGAGATGCATTCTGGTCCCAGACTCCCGGTTCTACTGTGAAACATTACAACTCAATGTTGTTTCACTACTCTGTGAGGAAGAAGGAGGGAGACAAGAGTCCCCACACTGTTTTTTTACATGCCTGAGTCAAATTACCCTCCCTTCTGCGGGACTTCTTCTGAAATAACAGATCTTACTGTAACCAAATATTGCCATCCAGGAAAGCCATTTTGCAACCAGCAAGGAGGCTTCTTCCTTCTCAGCAGCCGTTGAAAAGGCCCTTTGTTCTCGGGCTGAACACCTGGAGTGTGTTATCTGCAGCGGCCTCTCGGGGCAGTGCGCTGAGGAGCCACGACAGGACCCGGTGGCATTGGCGTTGGTGGCAGCACCTGGGAGCTGCTGGCACCCAAAACCCATCGTGGCTGGGCCATCGCATGGGCAGCTGTCGGTTGTGTCTCCCATGGGGGATTGGGGAAACTGGCCCGGCCTGTGTTTTCTTTCTTTTCCCATGCTAAAATGAATGGCTTTCAGTCCAAATGGTCTTTAGACAACCTTGAGGAGGTGACACCTCCGCGGAGAATGGAGAACAATGCTTGGGCATTACCGTGCCTTCCTGGAGAAACTGGTAATGCGAGTGGTAACGGGCTGACGCACAGCCCTGGCATCCTGGGCACAGGGTTTGTAGCTGCAGCTTGAGGAGCTCCAGGCGAAACTGTTTGCTGGCACCATCCTGACCCGCGGGCAATCGCCCGAGGGCAGAGGGTCCCTCTCCATACAAGTTACCTGACTGCAGACCAGCACTGTATAAACCGTCGCTGCCAGGCAAACCAGCTTCAAAAGCCAAAAGTTTTCATTCTTACCCTGCATTTTATATGATTAGAAGAAAAATCTGGGTGAGGGGAGGAAATCTGGAGAGACCAAAAGCAGAGCTGAGGCATAGATCTGCCATGGGGTGACCTGGAGAGTTGCCTTCACCAGCTGAGTCTGTGCTGGTTCTGTGATGATATTACCGGTGACCTCAGTGGAAATGGGAGCTGCAATCTGTGAGTTATTTAACGGGTCCAAGCCTACAGGCCCTTCTCTGTGTATTGATTTTTCACTGAAGTTGCAGGCTGGAGAGCCCGTGTCAAAAAATGACCAAACATCATTCTTTGATCCTGATCACCCAGACAAAATTCTGACCCCTACAAGGGACTCTCACATTGGGGGATTTTGGCAATGCCTCATCACAGGATGTGCAGCTCTGTGAAATATTGGTTCTGGAATATTTCTGGCAAATACTGAGAACAAACTGTGTAATTTGTGAAGGGAAAGACCACAGCCAGAGCTTCATCGTCTGCACTGGCAGCTCAGGGTTAAAGTCCCTGCTTCTTCCCTATACAGCAGCATCCTTGCCGTTTTCTTTGGGACCGGCTGGACTGTAGCAGAGAGAGCAAACATTTCAAAAGATTCATGTGAGACCTGTGGGTACCAGCACCAAACCACTTTGGGGTTCAGGTAAACTGGCAACATAACACCCCGCAAAATCTTACCTGAGACAAACCACAATTCCTCTGTTCTCATTCAGGCAGCTTGTAGCATACGGGTCGCTTTCAAGGTTTCTTGGTCCCTGTCCAGACACCACGACCAGTTCTCCCATGACTTTATGTATATGTCTCTTTCTAACATTCCTCCCTTTCTTCCCCACGAAGGGAAAATTTCCAGGTTTGTTCCTTTCAGCTTTGTTCGTGGTAGCAGTCTTGACAGAAGGACTTAGTGTCTATTTAGTGTCTTTGCAAGGAAAAGGGAGAAACTTCTCAGTTACATAAAAGTTTGTATCAAAATTCAAGAATCCAGATTAATTATAGGAGACTTGCCTTGTATCATTCAATTTGTTTGAATAGCTTTAAAGATTAAGCAGATCCAAGGCCTAACAGAACCAGAGCCAGTAAGACAATAGCTGAGATTTTCCTTTGAAACAAAATATACAGGTGGTTTCTGTGACTTTCTGTGTCTATCTGCCTGGCTTTTTTATTTTTATGTCGTATCCAATATCACAGAACCTGGCAGTAGAAATCATATAGCAATTTGTGAAAGCTTGTTGCTGTTCTAGATATCATATAGTCTGTTCCACACCAGCAAAGACAAAACCACTGCCTTTACTCCTCGAGTTTTCATTCAAAGGATAATGATCTCTGGTAACAAAATATTTGGCAGTAGCATTATTTAAAATGCACAGAGGAAATGTTTGTCCCTAATTCAAGGGACTGTGGTCACACAGTCTCTATTCACTCGGTATTTACCAACGAATGCCAAAGGCTAATCTGCAAAAGCCCAGGAACAGAGTTAAGTTTATCACACTCCATCCTCAACCCATCCCATTGTAAGGGAGAAAAAAGTAATTACTGAATTTCTTTGTGGTTGGAGAACTTATAAATTCCCTGGTATACCCAGCAGGCTGTAATGGCTCCTTCGGTAAATATCTAATTAAGTGGTCGAGGTGTTTCTCTTTTTTTTTTTTTTCCCTTTCTCCGCATACTTTTGTGTTTTAAAATCCCTCAGCATTAAACGACTTCTCGAGTTCTCCAAATTTCTCACACGCACGGCAAAGGGAAGTAAGAAAAAAAAAAAGAAAAAAAGAAAAGAAAGCAGAGAGGGGAGATTTCGGTCGTGGGAACAGGAGCCCGAGGCGGGGATTTGCGCAGCCTGGAGGCAGCCCCTGCCCGCAACCTGCGCGCAAA
>VXAA01005234.1:1474401-1486856 GCA_013399115.1 Anseranas semipalmata | reverse complement strand
TTTTTAAATTTACTCCTTCAGTGTGGATTTTATTTGTTTATTCCATTCTGCTGCCCTAGGTAGGCTAATGGGGGTGTAAGGGTGGCTGAGTGGCTAGAGCCAGTGGATGTCCGTGTCACTTCTAGGCAAGCTGCAGTTGCCACAATCCTTAAAGTCCAAAAAAATCCAACTTTTTCTTTCTATTTTTTAAAAAGAATACTTGTTGAGCTGCTCCAGGTGCCCACAGGCATCTCTCCCCCTTGCTGCGTGGCCAGCCCTGGCCCCGAGCAGTGGCAGGCCCGTGTGGCTGCGGTGCCAGGCTGGCCTGCCCTCACCCTGACGGCCATTTTCTCAAGTGCCCGGCACAATGCTCACGAAACCCATCCGGTAATGCTTCTCGCATCGTGCTAGTGCTTGGTGAAATTGGATTTGGATGGCGTGAGCTCAGGCAGGGCTGCGAAGGGGTTTACGTGCGAGGGTGCTGCTCGCGTAGGGTTTGTTTTGCCGTCCCCGGGAGCAGTGTGAGGCTGCCCTGAGGTGGGGTTGTCCCCGGGGGGGCATGGAGCCGGGGCTGTTCCTGGGCCCTGGTGAGCTCAGGTGGTGTGGAGGAGGGCCAGCGTCCAAAGGGGGTTTGTGAAAGGGCTGTTACGTGGGATCGGGGCTATCCGGCAGCTCCATAGGGTGAGTGGTGTTCGCGTATGTCTTGTTGCCTGCTTGCTGTCCCAGTGGAGCTCCTCCGTGGCCTCTTGGCAGGACGAAGAGCCGCGTAGAGAACCCACACAAACCGCTCCTCTCGGCTCTGAGCCTCCCTTCAAACAACTGCTGTCGCTCACCACCTCACACCTTTAACCCAGGGCTCCCTAGCTTGGTACCTCTGTCCTTCAGAGGTGATGTTGGTTTGGCGTGGGGCTGAGCGTTGCTGCAGAAATCCCCGCTCCCTCACGCAGCCGTAGCTCTGTGATAGCCAAGTCGCTTTTTGCTCCCCAACAGCCTGATCCCTGGTCTTGCGCAGTGGGGAAAACATCCAGGCTTGTTACGCTGCTGGGCAGCCCTGACTGCCATAATCTGAACTATGTGGCTCGACTGAAAGAGCTGGAGGGGCTGAATGTGTGTATTAATTACTGTTACATTTCTGTACTAAATAAAAAAAAAAATGCAGAACCAAGGTCATTTTCTTGCAGCGGGAAGAAGGAGTAAACAGTGATAGCTTATCCAGTGAGGTGTTGATTTGAGTTATGCATCCAAAGTACTGAAACGGATTAATCTAGTCCAGTGATTACCACTAATTGTTAATTTTTAACATCCCAAATTTATCTACTTTTTTTAAGATTAACTTGTCACTTAGCAGCAAATTGGATCTGCAGCTGCTGATTGTAGAATGGCGTAATGCTGCACAAACAGCTTTTTCCTGTGTCAGAAATGGACACGGCCATTAGGATTCTCCTTAAACATACAAATGTTCTGTTTTGTGTTATTTTTATTGTTGTGAATGCTTTTAAATACTCCTTTGGGATCCAATCCTGCAGCCGTGTGTGCTTTAAAACACGCATTTTTATTCTCCAGAGTTTTTCAAGAGACTCTGTGCACTAAAGGTATCAAGGTAGTCACTTAACAGTGGAAACCAATGTTAATTAAAAGTGTGAATTTGACATCCGATCTGATGCTCCCAGTGCATATGAGAAAATAATGAGCAGCAGTCAGTTTTCATAAAACCGTGAGGGTTTTTCGACAAGCTCTTTTGAGTTTCACCAGATGTTTACAGCTGACGGCACACTTTCTTGCTTAGCAAAGATCTTATTTTCAGTTCTACCAGTTACTGGGCTGGGGGAGAGGGAAGGAAGATTATCACCAAAGATCTTGCTCACAGAGTAACTTATTGCTTGTTCTGGATGTGTGATGGAAGTGATCTGTCCATAATCTCTTGTCCTGGATTCAGTGTATGAAGCATGAACAGTTGATACGCTAGTCTGTTTGATTTCAGCTCTTGGCACCAAAGATTCAGGCTATGCAGTATGATTCCCAGAACGGTGCCAGCATATATGCTGAATGGTCTGACCCTATCACCCTTGTGTTTTGCTACTACTTATAGGAACATTGCTTTCCAATCTCAACTCTTTCACATAGAATTAATGGTTAATGTGGAAGAATAACAGCATTTTCCCCCATCCTTAGTTTGTGAGTATGTATCTGTAATTTTACAGTTCTTGCCATCTCATTTATAATGTTCCTTTCTTTGCTGGTGAAACAAAGGAAAACTGATGTGAAAATGTGTAATTTCTTAACAGATACTTAAAATGCAGCACTTGAGTAATAGAGGTAGTTTGGGAGCACTGGTCTAAAGTTAGTTAATATTTCTAACATTGACTTCACTTGGCAGCTTTTTTTTGGCAGAATTTTCTTTTTCTAAGTCTGTATGAAACAGGTGGGCCCAAAAGTGCGGCATCTGTGCCAGTTATGTCTTGGATGCTTTTTGGAGAAATAGTTGGGAGAAGCTCCTTTCAGAAAAGTTGCCCAAGGAAAAAATATAACCCAAAGCAGTGGGAATTCTGAATGTAAGGGATGCAACATTAATCTCCCGGCCGTGTGTAGAGACTCATAAACAAGATTGCAAATGTGGAAGACTTCCAAGTAAAAGTACTAGCTTATAGCCACTAACAGGCTACTAATAAAGATTACTTCATCTAATCTTACTTAAAGTATCTTTATTTATAAAACATAACACTGCCAAGTTAGATCACAGTGCAGATAAGATGCATGTTGAATCAATTAATTGTATATAGGTATTCATGTTCTGTTTACAGTGTGTAACAACACTCTAGTATTAAATGCATTTTTAGTTACGCAACACCGGGACTGTTTGTTCTTGCTCTGGAAATGCAATATTTTGAAACACTTAAATCTTGTCACAGACGACTCCAAGTGACGTGGGAGGCTTGATGCATCTTGTGACAAGGCACAGTGGGGTAGAACGGAGCCTGTTCGTACCCTTCTCCCTCAGTACTGAGGGCAGAGTCATGGAAGTAGCCCAGGGCAGGATACTAATAACCAAGTAATATTGAACACTGATGTTTCATTTGTACTACGCAATGAGGGCCTGAACCGTATGGGTTTCACTTGGTGTCTACTTGCTGTTCCCATGGAAATGTGTTTCAAACTGTCTGTTTCTCATTGCCAAATTATGGCGTTACACTACGTGGGCCCCCTCCTCTGTCTTCCTTTTGCTCAAAGCTAACTGGGTGCACGAAGGCTTTCTCGTCTGTTCTCTGGCTCAGGTTTTAGTTTGGATAAATGCTGTCTGTATCGTAAACAGTCTCACTGGGGGAGATTGAACATGCCTTCAGTGGAAGCTGAAGGTCCTCAGGACCTTTGAGGAATACTTGTATTTCTTGTGTTTTTGCATTGTCTGCAACAGTGTCTTCCTTCTCCCACCTGTCCCCCTCCCCTTGCTCTCTCTTCAGATATTTATTAACAATGAATGGCATGAGTCTACAAGTGGAAAGAAGTTCCCCACCTATAACCCTTCAACGCTGGAGAAAATTTGTGACATTGAGGAAGGAGACAAGGTAAGTGTTATTGGAAAGGTGGTGCAAAAGATGTAGCTTCCAAGGGACTTCCTTTCTGAGGAAAGTACACAGAGGAAAAGCTGGCTTTGACAACAACGTACAGCCAAGCAGACAGAGCTGGAGGCCTGGGATGCTAGATGTGCTGCTTGAGGATTACATGGGTTGGGTGGGATCAGTCCTGTCCAGCTCAGCTGAGTCACTTTCCCTGATAGGAATCGCCTACCAAACGCTGTCAGAGGAATGAGATTCAGCATCATTCCAGCTTTATAGAGCTGGAAGGCAGCAGCCACGCTGAGGAAATAGCAATGACAGTATATGTACATCCCTGACAGAACCTGAGCATCATGGTGGGAGTGGTTTATATGCAAGCTGCATGGCAGCCTGTTGGAGACACTGAACTAGAACTCATCCTTTTTCAAATGCAATCAACAAACAACTTGTTAGGGAGAACTTGGGCTCAGTCATGCATCACCACAGGGAATCTCTAGCGGGAAGTGGGCAGTGCTTGCTTTTCCAACTGGTGTTGTGGATTCTGGCCTCTTGCACAAACGTGGCAACTGCCATTTAAAACCAAACCAGTATCTCTGAAGAACTTCAGTAGTCCCTGGCCTTGGGGCATTGTGCAGTTGCCTGGGGGATAACTGCTTGGGTTTGGTAACAGTTTGAGGTAAGGAACAATCAGATGTGATGCTTTGTCCAAAACAGCTCATCACACATAGGCTGTGGACTGCTCTGTGGGAGAGAGCTGGCCCAACAGCTTGCTTTTGACAGTATGTCATGGGAAGGTGATTCACAGCTTCCCTGCTGTACCATGGCTTTGGCTCATCATTGCTCTGGGCAGTGAGTGACAGGCAGTGTGCACTGCCTGTACTGTGGCATCTTTTTTCAGTAGCTAAGCTTGCTCCTCACTTGTGAGGCTGGATGTGTGGTGTCCAGCTGTGTAGCTGCCTTGGGAACCATTCCTGGTAAGAGTGACACTAGCTGAGCAGGGGCAGTGTGGCTTTGGGTGCTATACTGTGTGGGTCAACAGAGCCTGACACTTATGGAGATGGAGCAAACCTACTTGGTAATGCAAGTCTGCAGCCTCCCTGCAAACAGTGCACAAGATAGCAGTTCTCTTTGGATGGCACTAAAGCAGCCTCTGAGACCTATTGCTGTGGTAGATCTGTGCATCCATGGGGCAGTTACAGATGGAGGCAGAACTTCATACAAAAGAACTACACATAATGTTAACTGGGGAGGACAAAACTGTGTTTAATTGCAGTGGCATACAAACAGTAGAGCTGAAGCTAACTCTGATGCAACTGTATTTTGTTAGGCGGAAACCATGACTCCACTATTGTTCCCTGAGCTAAGTGTCTCCTCAAGCAGTTACAGAGCATTACATGAGTATTTCAAGCCTGCTTCTTAATGACTTGGTTAAAGAAAGTTGTTATGCAGAACTAAAAGGTCAGTGTTGTGGCTTGCCTCCTTGAGACTTGTTCTTGTCTGAATTCAAGGACACCTTTCAAAGCTTGCAGAAGAGTTGCTGAAAACCTTGCCTTGGGACTGGTCAGTGGAACCCTCTGCCCATGAATACTATGCCTGACTCCTAGGTGCATGGAATAATTGCAGGCTTTCAGCACCCAAGCTGCATCTAGCCTCTTCTACCTTTTTACCTCGCACAGATTTATTTATTTCACTCTAAGTAGGTTTGTGTGAGGGACTGAGGGGTTAGACCTGGATGTGGGTTAGTTAGAAGGCAGAGCTGGGGTGAGAAGTGTCCAGACTAGCTGTTGTGCTGCTGGTGACACATGACCACGTCCCACCACCCTCTGGGCAGAGTCCCCTGAGACTTCCTTTGCCCTGGTTGATCATCCCCATCCTAAATCTGTGACTCCAGTCTGTTGGGGTGAAGGTCCCTGTTACTACTGAAGATGGTGAGTTGTGTTAGTGCTTTTCAGTATCTTGTCCCTGTAAGCCACCGTGCTTGGTTGTTCTGGTCAGTACCACAGCAGGACCTGGTTCTGGCTCTGGCCCCAGCTGTGCCAGGGTTGGCTCTGCCTTCACTGCAGGCAGGGAGCAGGACTCCGCTTCCCTAACCCTGCACAGAAACCTGCCCCTCCCTGGCTGTGCAGAGTTTGTTTTGCTTAGGCTGCATGTGAGGGGTGGGAATTTGGCAGCCAATGTTTCAATGATGACAATCGAGTTTGGTGCTGAAACTTGGCCAATGTTTTATAAGGCTAGGAGCAAAGGTTTTGTTTGTTCTCTAGTTACAAAACTTAAGACAGAATTGCTCTTGGTGGGATGGTTGGTGGATAGAGGGAAGTCTTGGGTGGAAAAATAAGCATTAAAAATAAAATAGCAAGTGCATCTACTGGCTACCTGGAGTCTTTCTGCCTCCCCAGTAAGGGCTTTGTGTCCTGATGTTTTCCAGGTACAATCAAGAAGGAATAACTTGATTAGATTTTTTGCTCCCAAGGAATGGTGCAGCACCAGAATCTCTACCCTCCCTTGCTGTGTCAAGTTAAAAATACTTGAGCTGTTGCCATTTCTCTGGTGCTGTTGGTGACACTTGAAGCCAGCTCTCCTTCTAGCAGCTTGCTTACATCCAGCAAGGACGGGGGAAAGGAGCTCCCTCCTTAAAGGAGTGCCCAGCTCTGCTGGCTGGCACAGGTCCACAGCTGTGACTGAGCAGGCTGGATGTTGTGGAGCATCTGTCACAATCCTGTCACTTCTGAGCTGTTTGCTCTCCCATGTGGATCTTTGGAGGCTTATAAGAGAGCTTTGTTCACAGGCATTCCTGGCTCCCTCAGGTTGCAGGGGCAGGCTGAGGTAAGAGGCAGCAGGAATATTATTCCCTGTGGCAGGCTCAACACCCTAGATAATGGTTTTGGACACTATGGGCTGTTAAGTTGCTGTATGCAGCTGGTTGAAACTTTGATTGAAAAGTTACAGCAACGCAAAGTGTAGACTGTTTGCAGAGGGCTTGCAGGGGAGCAGCTCAGCTCTGAACATCTTCTAATTGAGAAACTGTGGCATGCTCATGCCCTGTGTCAGAAAAGTGCCTTTCCAAGGATGTGCACAGTGGGGATTGTCCAAAAAAGTTAGTAATTCAGTGCAGGTAAGACAGTCTCCACAGGGTGTGCTCCATCCCTGGCAAGTCTCCTCACTGGCCAGGTTGAAGCTCTGTCTACACTGAGCCTGAAGCAGAGCAAAGCCTTTCTCTGCAGGTGTTTTCCCTACTCTCAGAGCCACTGGGGTGATGGTCTCCCTTGTGCTCCTCAGCCTGGTGCTGAAGCAGGAGAGAGGAAGAAGGGACAGGGTAGAAATGGAGCAGTGATGAGCAGGACTTGAGGTAGAGGAGGAAGGTGGAGGATGTAGCTTAGAACAAAGAAATCATGAGTTTGTTCAGGGGAAAATGGTATGCAGTTGTGTAACTGGGGCTTGTATCATAATGCAAACATCCAGGGTGGGTATGAAGGTTTGCAGGCATTTCTCAATGCTGCATTGCTTGACTTTGCAATCTTAATATTCTTAGTAGATCTTTTTATGTAATAATAAATCTGTATAGCTCAAAACTGAGCACCAGGATGCACAGACCTCCTCCTTGTGGTTTTGTATACACAGTGTGTCCTTGGCACCTTGACAGTTGTAGGTCTGTCTCTGTCACGCATTGTGCCTACCTATTGCAACATGCCTGTAATGAGCACACCATTCAGGCTCCCCTAATGCCTAGTCATAACAGGATGGATTAAGAACGGCATTTCAGCCTTCCTGAAGAATTTCCTTGTTTTTGCTGGTCTCAGACCTGTAGAGACTGCAGGCGCACAAGATCTCACTTGGTTGTGCTACCCCTGAGGGTATTTTGGAAGAACTTTTTTGCTTGTGTGACAGTGACTGCAGTCTATAAGCTGTCATGTGTGCCCTGTATCCCTAAGAAAAGGGACAAGAATGAATACAGCTTTAACTAATATTTACCCTAGGGCTTCTGGACAGGAACACTACAACACTTCTCTCTGTAAAATGTACCTTTTGCCATGCCTCTGAAAATACAGGTGTGTCCAGTAGGAATCTCTGCAGGGACAGAACAAAGGCCATTGCTTTTTTTTTTTTAACAGTACAATATCACCAAAACAGTGTTTTAGGGGAAAGAGGCTTGGAACAGCATCTCTGTAGCTTGCAGTCAAAATGGAAAAGCAAATGAGTCATGCCAAAACCTTTGGCCCTCACCACTCCAGCAGACAACCACTACCACTTGTAAGAGCTGCAGCAGGGCTCAAGTGTTCCTGTATTTAGAGGATGGGGACTGAAGTGCTTTGCCCACCCAGCCAGCTTGTTCCTGCTCCCACGAGTGCCAGGATGTGCGAAGGCTCTCCACCCTGTGGACAAGCTGCACTGGGGCCTGTGCCGCTGCAGACCCAAGACTTTGCACATTGGTGCTCCCAGCCTGGTCTCAGAAGCTGCTTAATTGCTGCTAAGGGAAAACATGTTTAAACCTGACACTTCTCATGTTTCTTATCTACTTTGTGGCTTAAAATATTGCCTTATTTCAACTTGAGTCTTCATTCCAGCAGGCAGGATGACAAGAACATAAATGTGCAGTGGCTGGTGGTGCCTCTTGGCTTCTGTGACATGCCAGTTTGCATCCAGATTAACTGAACAGAAGTGACCTTTTTGAAGCCCTGCTCTGCCTGTGGGTGATAGGCACCAGACAGGACGTGCCTGCCTGAGTGCAGCGGCTGCTCACTGCCTCCGCCTTGCAGGTGTGCTCGCTTGACCAGGGCCCCTCTTAACCCCCTGTAACAGCACAACTTTCTTGCAATGGTTTCCCCACCAGTGGCCTTCTGAAAGGGTGGAGTTCTCCTGGCAGTGTATGTCAGACTATGTTAAAGCTGTGCAGTCTTGTAAAGAAAAAGATCCAAATTAGTGTAAGATGCCATTTCAGTGGGTGATGACTTGCTGTTTTCTTGGTGACCCTTTTCTTATAGCAAAGTTTGTCTCTATAACATTTTTCTTGGTTGAGCACAACAGCCTTTCTTATGAGGGGAGAATGGTTGATGCTTGTTGGAGCAGTGCAAAGCATTACCTTGTCTAGGCAGACTGGATCCAGTTACGAGACTGGAGATAAGGCTTATGAGAGCAGCTGGTGAAGAGCTAATGAGAACGATCAGGCCTGAAGCCCTCCCTGCTTTCCCACCCCCTTGAGCCACATATTGTGTTGAGGTGTAAGGAGTGCTCCACCAGCTGAAGTGAGGCTTGGGCTGTGCCAGACATTACGTAGAGCAGGAATCTGACCAAAGACAGGGTGAAATATGCTTTATGTATGTTTGGGGTACAGTCTTGGCCTTGTAGCTGTTAATGGCAGCGTTCCCATTGACTTCATTGAGTCAGGAGGTTGCCCTTGGCTTCATGTTTTTAATCAATGTATGTTAGCGGAGGGGAGAAGGGAGGAGTCTGGGGCATACTGTAGCCAGAGCAAATGCATGAAGCTTCTATGGGGGTGGTGGTAACGTGGGAAGAGAGGGAATTTGCTGCCCTCCTGAGTAGCAACTTAAGTAAACAGTTAAGATTTGGTCCAGCATGCGGCAAAGCGTTTGAAAAAGTGGTGCAAGTCTGTGTAGGTGAAAAGACTTTGTCAAAGTACTGAACAACAAAAATCCCTTCCCATCTAGTAGAAATATTCTTGAAGTACAATCTAGGATCTAAGGGAGCTTTTTTGGTGTGTTAACTGTTACTGGTGTGGGTTCAAGTGGGACTCAATAGTGGGATCTGATCTATGATTGTTTCCCCTAGATAGAATCGCGCTCTCTCTCTCATGGGGGACTTTCCATCCCACATTTGTTTAGAGTAGGCTGATTCATGGAGGCCAATAACCTGTCATGCCTGGGGGAAGCCCTAATGGGAACAGAATTGGGATCTCACTTTTCTGTCCTCCCTCAATGTAATTTACGTCCTGTATCAGCAGGAACATGATTCTGGCTTATTTTATAAACAAACCAGTTGCATAAAATTACCCTTGAAAAACCCTGTTGATACTTTGACCCCAGTGTTGTTTATCAACCCAGACCAAACCCAAAATGGCATGCAGGCTTGGGTCTAAATCCAAGAGTAAAATGGAGGTGGTCTTGTCAGACAACTTGGTTTTAGCCACCACAGCATCATCTAGGAAGAAGCCTGCTGGGGTCTGCCATTGTCCAGCTCCTTGTAATCTAACATTTCCATGTGTATGTGGCTGCTGTAGCCCGATGTGGATAATGCAGTGGAAGCAGCGAAGGCGGCGTTCCAGAGGGGGTCCCAGTGGAGACAGATGGATGCCTTAAGCAGAGGACGGCTCCTGCACAAGCTGGCTGATCTTCTTGAGCGAGACAGAGTCATCCTGGCAGTAAGTACTGTGACTGGTGAGCAATAATAAACCAGCAGTAGCTGATAACTCAACTTCATTCCTTCAGTTTTGCTGTATCCTTATCACATATAACACAGCTTCTAAGGTCTCCAGGAAAGAAGAATCCCACAGAGAGGTCCCACGTTCCAGCTCCTCTTTTTCCTGTGTGCATTGCTGACTTAGGCTGCCTGCTTCGGTCTTTATCCTGTACAACAGGGAAGGCCGAGTAGCTTTTTCTTAGTCAATGGGTTTCAGTATCTGCAGTGACATCTGTAAATCCTTCCTGGACTAATCTCTCCTTGTGTTAGCCTGGGTTTTATTATTCCAGTCCTGTATTATGGATTTCAGTGCCTCTAAAAGGGAACCATAGTTCAGACCTGATTTAACTCTTATTCCTCTTCTCCCATACAGGAGTAAGGGATTTGGCCCTGTCCTTTGAGTCTAGGGTGAAGAACAGTCAGTGTCTCCCACTCAGAGAAACAACAATGGCACAGGCTTTCTCTCCTTGGTCTGTTTAGAGCTCTGACACTGACTATATATATTCTCTGGAACTGGCTGCCCTCCCTGATTTTTATTTTTTTCTTCCTTCTCCCTCCCTGTATGAATCCAGGCAGGAGTCATAGCTTATCTTCCTCTTCCTGCAGGATGATTTTGGGAGTCTTAGAAGGTGGCTGTTAGCTCTCCATGCTTGAGTTCTTCTCCAAAACCTTGACTAGTTATTGAAGTGATTGCAGATATCAGTAATTACATTTTGGCAGCAATAAGCATATTAATTCTTGGTTTAACAGTCATCAGTGCTCATATGTCTCCAGGTTAGGAAGCATTTGCATATTAAAACAAACCAACCTGCCTTGGTCCTTCTTAATTACAGAAATGCAGGGCCAGTTTGACTTCTTTTCAAATTGCTTCCCCTAAAATGGGGGGCTGGGAAGAGAATCTTTCTTGTGTTGGATGTCATCCAAAGTTTGAAATGTGTGTAAGTGGGAACTGTTGCTTTCCCCACTGAATGTTCTGGCTCAGGAAAATCTCTTTATAGCTGTGAAGCTGTGTTAACTTGGACTTCTGCACTAAAGAACTATTGCTAATGGTTCCTCATCCTGTCCTGCAGGAATCCGTCTGGTGCAGAATAAGGAGAGTAGGACCTGAGCTAAAATGTGCTGCAGCTGGTAGAAGCCTTTAGACTATGTGGGACTTGTACATCTTTTGGATTGTGCCTACAGATCCTTTTATCTCTCAGCTTAGAGCTACTGTCTGTCCATACTTCACCACTTCAACACAGTACTTTTGTGCTCGTCTTCAGGAGTATGGCATTCATGACATTCAGTGCTGTTATATGCAAAAGTTCCTGAGCTGTTGTTCCAAGCCTGTACTTGCATGACTATTTTTGAGCTGGGTCTCTTTCCCCAATACATTATCTCTGAACCACATGGCAGTCTCCAGTTTCAGCAGGACAGAAGCAAAAACTCCAGGTCTGAAGGCAGTTCTTTCCAGCAAATAAAAGGAAATATATGTGTCTGTGCATGAATACACCCTGTTCATTTTCTGTTCATTTTTTGATGTGACTTCAAAGGAGCCTCCTTTTTCCATAAACCAGGACACTCATTTCAAGCTTTCTGCTGTCCTTCTGATCTGGGAGGGCTTGTTTGGCATTGTTATTTTCACTGCAGAAAACCAGCCCTAGCTGCCTTGGCTGCATGCTAAGTAATGACTTATAAAAAAATCAGTCGTTTTAGCAGACATTCGGAATGGATAACAATCCTAGTCATTCCAAGGGGAATGTCTGTTTGAGTGCTGTTTGGACCCTAATGTCTGTGGAAGATGACAGGGTATGACTTCATTTGTAAACAAAGATGTTTCAATCTACCAAGGGATAGTGCTTCCTTTATGGATGTGCTGGCCATTTCCACCAATATCCCATTTAATGACCTGAGTGGAGAACAAAGCATTCACTCAGCTAATGTCCAGAACAATGAGAAGGACACGGGCTGAGACTGGGTTTCATTTAGAGCTGCTCAACATCAGTGCAACTTCAGTGGAGTAACTTCTCCATTGCATTTAAGCACAGTTTTGAGCCCAAGGGTTACTTTACTAGATCTCTGTAAAAAATGTGTTTTCTATCATCCTGTGGATAAAAGAGGCTTTTCATAGGTTGCTTTTAAGACTATGAAGTAGAAAAAATAGATTTCCAAATAAAAGGAAAATGGGTCAGACTGATTGCAGTGACACCATCTGGAATCCAGAACATCTGTCTCAAGAGGGTCAGATACGGTGAAGTCACGACACTTGCGTAGCTTCCGAGTGGTGCCCCAGACTACAGCCCTGCATCTTGACCACAGCCACTTTCTGGGATCTTCCAGAAGATGCGCCTATATTGCAATCACTGAACAAAGCAACTTGTGCATATATCAGGGTTATTGGGCCTAGTAGTCTCCATTCTACCTTACTTGTATTAACTAGATTGTTCCTTAAATATAAGGTGAGGGAAGGAAACTCCATGTCCACAGCACAGAACAAAAGAAAATTGACAAAGAGCTTTTCCGATTTTTTTT
>VXAA01005234.1:1446259-1474383 GCA_013399115.1 Anseranas semipalmata | reverse complement strand
TTTTTTTTTTTTTTTTAAGAATAAATATGGAGGTGTCTGACAGTGTATGCAATTTGTTTTTTCAGACTCTGGAAACAATGGACACAGGAAAACCTTTTCTACAGGCCTATTTCATTGACCTGGAAGGTTGTATAAAGACACTTCGATATTATGCTGGATGGGCTGATAAAATCCAGGGCAGAACTATCCCAGTGGGTAAGTTCCTTCAGACCCAATATCAGAGCTGGGAAGGGATCAGGCTTTATGGGGCAGGTTGGAGGCCTATTGGGAGGGAGATGCATGGAAAGATCTACTTCTGAAAACCGGCAGATGAAGGAGTTGCCTTTCTATCTCAGGATCCGTTTTAAGTAGACATGTTTTGAGGCTTAAACTCATGGGAGATCAATGAATGCCTGGATGGACCTCTGAAAAATGACGGATGGGCTCTTTTGTTGCTTTTTTTTTTTTAACAGAAACCTTTTTGCATTTAACATTCAGGCTAATTCTTTTAGAGAAAAAACACATGTTGCAGGAGAGTTTGTTCATTAGGTATCCCTGAAATGGAACAAGATGCCAGAGTGTAAGGACAGAGGTTTCTAGGGAGGAGTGTATGAAGGGAGCGGAGCTTGTGCTGTCCTATAGCAGACACCACAGAGATGTGGCAAAGGGTTGACGTGGAATCCAGCTGTGCCTCCCACCTCACTGATATTCCAACATCCCTCATAGTGCTGGGCTTACAGATGTTTTGAGAGGTGGTGTAGTGTTTTTTTTGGTTTTTTTTAATTGTTATTAAAGAGAAGGTCTAGGATGTTGACTCCTGTCAGGCTCTTGGAGAGACCCTGTCAAATGTTCTGACAGTTGAAAGAGGTTTTTCAAAAGGTCTCCTAGACCGCAGAGCCAGAGCAGTCATGCTGCACTGTTGTGGCAGTGACAGAGAACACTTTGGCGTAGCTATATAAGCTCAAATACGGTTTGGGGGAGAACAAGTTAAGACAATGGATGTCCGTGTGGCATGATGAGCAACATGGTGTATTTTCAAAATCAGCTTGTTTTGTTCCTGCGTGCAGGTGATCCCCAAGGGTGTATGAAGGATGGGCACTGCATACAAAAATTAGTCACCAGAGGAGGGGCTTTGAAGGGCTGAACTAGTTCAGCCTGTGTAGTCAGCAAAGGGTCTAAAGTCAGTGACGTCAGTCATACAGACTGAGATCTGTCACCCTCATTCAGAGTAAAGTGAAGCTTTGCTTGTCTGGATATCGGTCACTGGTCATGATCTGAGATCACTTACAAATGATAATTAAAAATATTCACATTTTCTGTCAGATCTTCCCAGTGAAACTAGGCTTTCTGCAAAAAAGAATGTGTAAGGAAGGTGTCCTTCGTGCTTTCTTTTTGAAAGAGTAGTAAGAGTATTTTAAGACGAATGGTTTTACTTTATTCCCAGAGTTTCTTTTTTTAGTGTGATTTCTTCCCAGAAATTCAATTCCTCTTACACTGAATATGATTCCGGTGCAAAATGGGTTTAAGAACTCTCTCCCTCAGGGAGACAAGTGCTTTGCTTCTTTCAGTGAGACACAATCCAAATGAAGTTTGTGCTTGTTCTTCAGTGTAGTGAGGAGTTATCCTCCCCTGAGCCTCAACATGGGGAGTCTGCGGAAGGAATTGACCCACTGGTTTTAAAAGGCTCCACTGTGAGTGTGAGCAGTGTTTGGCTTTTGGTCTAACACAAGACCTATTCTCAAACAGGTCTTCATCCATCTGGGGCATCCCAGAGGTGTGAGTTAAGATGAACAGATATAGGCTCCTTTGTCTAATGTGGTTTTGGTTCTGTCCCCAACTTGTCTGTATGCAGTCATCTTACACTCTTTCTGTAAAAGCAAGGATTTTGACTGTTTTTTTTCCTTTATTCTTTTGTTTTGCAGATGAAAATTTTGTCTGTTTCACCAGGCACGAACCAATGGGTGTTTGTGGAGCTATAACTCCAGTAAGTAACAGTGATGGAACCCTGGATCTCTCTTGGAAATGCAAGAAGTGCATGCACACTTCCCATCTTATACTGCAGCCATTTGCTTCCTAGTTAAGTACAGCTGTTCTGAAGGGAACTCCCATTTCAGTTGCCTGATGTAGTTTCTTGTTTTACCCCCATGCCAATTGCTCTTGGCAGTGCAAAGTCCTCTGCAATGGAAGGGTGGGTCTTCTAATCAGATGCTCTGTTCCTCTCTAAGGCTGACAGCAGTCACCAGAGACCAGTCAGAGCTCTCTGACTCTTCCACTGCTAGGACAACCATCTTGTCATTACATGTGCTAGCTTCTTGCTGCCTAGAGCTAATGCATAGTTTTGAGTTTTAAATCATGTCCATTATTAATAACCCCTGGCTGTTCTCTGAGCTTTCTGTGATTAAATCTCGCTGGATACTGTTCTCTTTTTCTTTGAGGTCTCATTCTCTGCTAAGGGGACAGTGTGGCTAGTTCTTGGAATGCCTCCAGTTCTAGTGTGTGTTGCTTGCTCTGTTTAAACAGCCAGCTAGAAAGACTTTACAGCTACATGGGAGACATAGTTTGTTCCTGTCTGGTTGTAAAGTGCTTTGAACATGGTATCCTACGGGCCACGAGGCAAATGGTGGTGTGCCAAGATTCTTTGGATACTTGGATCAGTAGAGTCCATGGAAGATTTTGACCCTTGGGATAAGGTTATAGGAGAGACTGAATGAAATGCATGTGGGGTTTGGGATTTTCTGGATCCTGGGAATACCAGGTCTGGACCAGTTCCCAAGGACATCTGGAGAAATTTTGCCTTTTTCTTCAGCTGGGCTGAGCTTGTATCCCTGGTGTTAAGATGGTACAGTCTGTTTAGCCCTGTGAGGCAAACTGGGAGATGGTTGATACTAGTTATCAGACATTTGGCTTAATGACTTCTGCACAGCTTTTCTGGGTGAACAAGCAATGTGACTGCTTGTAAGTAACTAGAATTTGTGACATGAGATCAGAACATCAGATTCCTCACTGATGATCATCAGTGTTGTGAGTTTAACTATCATCAGTTAAAAGGTATCTCCCTGTCGTACTTGAGCCACCATTGGTACTCAGCAGTGTTTTCAGAAATGATCATTTTAAAAGCCTGCATATAGGATGTTTTGGAGGGCCACTGTAAGAGGAAATAGTGGGACTCTTACTGTTTCAGGTCGACCTTACAGCAGCAATAAATACAATAGAAAGACCAAATTTGTCTCAAGTTCAACGTTGTTTGCAAAAAGGATGATTGGGGTCAACAAAACCACATCTGTCTCCAGTTTACTTAGAACAAATCCTCTTCAAATTTTTTTTCCAGTTTGATCTCTACAGTCAGTGGATGTGTATATTTCTACTTGATATCAAGGGATTCTGTCACTATTCTGCATGCCTCCCTAGACCAGTTAACAATCCTCCCTTTTTTACTGTGGCTTTTGGGCAATGGGCAAAATTCTGGGATGTGGCCACTGGAGAAGATCACTGAAATGAAACAGGTCTGGGAAAGAGGGAGAGATGAGTTGAAGAATAACATGTTAGACTAAATTCCACTTTGTCTCAGGGCTGCTGGGTTAGAACAGAACTCATCTCTTAACAGCTACACTACTAACTTATTTGTAAGTGTGAATTTGTGGATTCCTAACATATTTGGCTTCTTTGTTGATAGCTGAAGGCCTGTGGCTTGAGGCTTGACAAGAAGTCCCCTTACTGTTGGCCTGCTTCCATCACCCCTAAAGCAGCATTAATTATTTTTAACGAAGAAATCCTTTCTGCTGCCAAATGACCTTTCCTGAGATTCAGCGTGAGCTAGATTTTCCATTTCTTGCTTAGGTTCCAAGATCTACAAATACACATGACCATGAAAGAGATTAGCACAGAGGAAACTGAGGGGGACTGGTTCCTAATTCCAAATAAGAAAACTAATTGGAAAGAAGCAATTTACAATTTGAAAGGAGAATGAGAGTTGCCCTGGATTTCCATGACTGAACGACCCACTGAAGTTTCCTAGTTATAAACCTGGAAATGAATGATATTGTATAACTCCTAACTATTCAGGCAATACCTAACACAGAAAACTGAGTTTCTTTCAATGAGCAGTTTCGCCCTATAATTCTCCCACATACGGATGCTGTACAAAAGTGATACGTCGGAACAGTACCTCCAGCATGGTTTCTGTGAACAGCCAAAATCCTATGCAGAGTGTGATCAGGCTCCTGTAAAGAATGAAGTCACATCATGCAAGGGTTTGTTCATCTTAAAGGATTAACTTGAGCGCTGCATACAATATTTGGGATCTCAGGGGGAATCAAAGAAGATATACTCTGTAGTCTATGCAAATGTGGTATCGTAAGCAAATGCTTTTCTCTGTGGCTATAATCCTGGTTGCTGGTTTCTCTGTGAGCTATCTGAAGGTGGGGGAAAAGCTGCGTGGAAGTGAATAGGTGGCTGATCCGACTAACCTCTTGTATTCTTGCAGTGGAACTTCCCATTGCTGATGCTTGTTTGGAAGATGGCACCAGCACTGTGCTGTGGAAACACTTTGGTTATTAAACCAGCTGAACAAACTCCTCTCACATCGCTGTACATTGGCTCGCTGATTAAGGAGGTAAGGAAATCTAAACAGCCAGTCTAGGTACTGTTCTTCTAAGATCATAAGTAACACTGTAATTTGAATCGGCTATGTAGGATTTAGGTTTGAAGGATGTTAAAGCTTCACAGAGGAGTGAGAACAACCTCTGTCTTCTGCCTTTTCTTCCAAAGGCCTTTGTAACTGGCAGGGGCTAGCTGGGAGGTAACAGAGTACAAGACTTGGAGGTTTTTCTCCTTTTTCAGGAAGCTGCAGAGAGGAAAAAAAAAAGTGCTTTTATTCCTCTGCTCTGTCTTCCCCTCTCCCAAATGAGGGAAAGACTGCAGCTCAGTTTTATTAGGCAATGGGGCAAAAAAGAGTGTGATAGACAACAGTGTTGTGTTTGTAGCATTTTTAAGTGGGATAACTCAACCAAGACAGAGTGAGTGCCATGGGAAACAATTCTTCTTATTTCTGTGGCTTATAGAACAATTTAGCTACATCTGGCCTTTAAAGCCAACCCCTATACTGACTTAGAGGGAAGATCATAGCTGAGATTTCAAAATGTTGCTTTAGGTCGTGCCAGGTAGGATCCCAGGTGCCCTCAGATATTTATCATGCAGAGGTGGTGGGAGGTACACAGTACCTTTCAGGACTGGTTAGTACAACATCAGCCTCCTATATCTAATTGTGACTAACTGTGAGCAAAAACTAAAGGGTTTGGAGGTTTGCTTTTGCCTCTCAACTGGAAAAGTCTGTTTGTTAGGCTCAGTCTAATGATGATGATCTATTCTTGGCTTAGCCTGGGAGAAAACAGAAGGACATGTTAATAGTTGACACCTAGGGCTTCTCTGCTTGGAAAGGCAATGCAAAAGTACTACCACTTAAGTATCTCCTACAGCTAATTGACTTAAGATTACACAAGATGAGTGAGCATAGGGTACATTTATCATGACTCCTAGTTAGCTCTGCCACACCAGTGCTCTTTTCACTCTGACATAAGCTCCCCAGACACAGGTATAGCATTCCCCCAGAAGAACCATTCCATTCTGGTAAAATTATTTTTTTGAGCTGAAAATTCAAGCTGTCTGTTTCTTGCAGTTACACTTCAAGGCAGAAGTGTAATTATAGCAGAATAATTTTGTTTGAAGATGCCCTTTTCTCCACCCAAAATTAGCTAAACTCCTTGCAGGTTTTCAGAACAATAAATTCAACTTTTTCACTTTTAATCCTTAAAAGGATGCAGAAGATGTTAACACACAAGCAAAACTGTGTTACGTTGAATGAATTAATTTTGGGCCAACCAAAATATTTTGGCTTTCGTTTTTGCTGAAAAACAGAAAAAAAACCTTATAGCTCTGGTTGACCTGAACCAATTTTTTGCTTCCTTGTGGCTTTGCTGCTGACTCCAAACACTGTTACTTGCCCAATTTGACATGCAGTATTTTCCTGAAAACTCATTAGCCAAGATGCAAACTCTTATTAAACTGTTGTTTATCATTGTCACATCCACGGAAGAATCAGACTGCCCTTCTGATTTATGGAGGAAAAAAAAAAACTTACCAAAGTAATTTTTTGCAAGGTAGTACATAAGCAATTTCTTCTACTTTTTTTCTGTATTAGGAAGAAGTAGCTGCATTTATTGAGATTTTGTATTAAAAAGCCACAAGAAATGAAGTGGACATTTAATATCCTGCAATTCCATTGTTAATAAATGCAGGGAAAACAGCCTGTGCAATCAGTAGCAGGGAAGGGCTAGGCTAGAAGAGCGTAATCCTTGAAACTCTTATTTCAGGAAGTAAAAAACAGACCAGTAAGTCCCACGCTTCTCCTTGCACTAGAATTTCATCTAAAGTTTTGCCATTTGTCTCTTCTGGCAAAATTACTAGTTGGCTAATCTAGCTTGTAAATGTGGTGGAAACTGGCATAAGTCTGTTACCATCTGCTCTTGTATTCCTGTTTTATTAGCCCCACCATCTAGTGAGGTTTTACTGACTTCTTAATCCCTCTGGCCTCCGAAGAACCACAAATGTCAACCTTTGTTCAAAACAAACTTTCATGCAGTTACCCCTTGGCTCCAGCTGCACGGCAGTAGCTGGGGGCCAAGTTTGGCCAAAAGACTTGCTCTCTTTTGATTTTAAACTGGGACTCCTCCAAGAATTCTTATTGAATCTTGGCATTTCCTAAGCATAGCTGTTATTTTCACCCACATCTACTCCAGCTGGTAGCATGCAGCCATGTTACTGGAAAGTCTGGAAATTAGTGATGTATCTACTCTGGGCTCATGTCTGCTGTAGTTTTTAAGTGTTGCATGCACCTTGAAGTACTTTATCATGCACTAGGCATGTTAAAGACGTGTTTTTTTTGCATATCTGTATGTTAATAGGGAAATGTATACTTGTGCCCTGAACTTGATTTCAGTGAGATTAGTAAAATCAAGTGGTGCTGTTAATTAGTAAAGGATTAAGGTGTTTTGCTCGCTTATCTTGTTTGAGGCTATGTAGGTGAACAGGTTTTGCGCAGCTTTCCTAGAAATGCTATAGAATTGCTTGCAAGGGAAATGCTGTAGAAATTACTGTGATTGTTTTTAAGTTTTGTCCTCATCCTTAAGAAAACAGTGTTACTAATTCAAGTTTCCTGAGAACTGAACTGCAGCTCTCAGCAGTGCAGATAGCCTTCAGAGTGCTCAAAATTCCTCTCTGCAGACCTGTATTTAATCTCTGTTTTAGGTGGGTTTCCCTCCAGGTGTGGTGAACATTGTGCCAGGCTACGGCCCCACAGCTGGAGCTGCTATTTCTACCCATCACAGCATCGATAAAATTGCTTTTACTGGATCAACAAAGGTAGGTAATGGATTTCTCATAAAACACCTGCTGTTCCTCTTTGCATTCTCTCCTAAGACAGCCATTCATATAAGACAGGCAGCACCAATGAAATACCAGTTATTTCTGTGTCACCAACTCTACTTTCCATCACGTTCCATGTGACAGGATTTCTCAGAAATGCTTGGGATTTGCCTAGGTCAGGTTCCTCTGCTTTTACTACTGATTCTTGCACTTGTGATAATTCCATCTCTATAAACTGTGTTTTGCCAAACTGCCACATTTCTGTAAGAACTGGGAGTAACAGATGTTCTGACACAAAGTAGGAAGTGTACAGGAGAGGCTGGTGGTGACTTAACATCATGTCATTGACCCGATGGAACTTCTGGGCAAGTTTGCCTGCTAATCCTGCGCTGCAAACGTGTACAACTGGAAAACATGTCAGTCAGAGCCGTGAACAATTCTTCCTTGGCTTTAGTTAGTTACCTCTGAGGAACTAGGACTTAAATAAAAACATGTCCTTGTGCCCGCGGCTTCCTCCGCAGATGGGATTAACATTTGAGCTTCTTTTGAGACCTGCACAGTAAAGCACCTTCTATTCATTTTTTTCCTGTAAATAGCTACAGCTGCCTTGCTTAGGAGAGAGGTGGAAGTGAGGCCTCTGCAATATCGGGCACCTACAGCCATCCTCCTCTGTGGCTATGCAGGGGAAAAGAATGCATGGTTTGGCCTAGTCCATAGGATTGAGCACAGCTGTGACATGCAAACAAATTTGTCTCCAGTAATCACTGCTGCAAATTCTCAGACAAAAGCATGCTTAGAAATGTGAAAGTTTTTCCACTCACTGCTCTAGATTTTCCTTGCAATGTATACATGCACCTTGAAGGCAGCATACAAAGAACGGAAATGCTGACACCGATGGGTACAGTTGAGGCAAATAGTCTCCTCATTTTTATTTTCTTGAATAACATTATTCTTGTTGAACATTTGCTGAATTTGTCCATTCTTATGCCTATCCTCATAATTGCAGAGTGGAATCTAATTGCTTAATTATGAAAAATTACCTCAAATAGTATTCTTGGTCAATAAAGGTAACTCACTAAACAGTCAAAAGCTGTTGCATTTAACAACAGTACCATCTAGTGGCTTTGTGTACATATACTAACTGCTTAGCTTATCCCAAAGGAAAAGGTGTGTTAAGCCTCCATTTCTGTACAGAGATCATGGGAACAAACACGAACACAATAAAGTAAAAGTTCACAATGAGCTTTTACTCTCTTGATAGTTGGTCTAATCTAGGAGTTTATCCAGATACCTGTTTCTCTCTAAATCCTAGATTAGAAACTTTTAGCCCAGATTAGACGCTGGCTATGTCAAAACAATAAAGCTTATAGACTCATCCAGCCCACATGGATCTGTTTGGGTTTTTAATGAAAAAGGAGTATCCAGTGGATTAGGGGCAGAAGGAAAACCTCAGCTGGTGGAGCCCATAGGCAAAAAACTCCTGTAGATGCTGTGCTTGTCTTCCTAATCCACGGGTGTGCAGGAAACACCAAGGGAGACGGATTCTTTGCTAATGCATGTGTAATTTAGAAGCGTTTTCTTCCCACTCCACCCATCTGTGAGTTCAGCTGCACCTCTGCAGTATTTGCAGCATAATGCTACTGTTTCTGAGCCAGGAAGTGAAGCTAATTCAAAATACATTCTGACTTAGTTTTTAAGCCCTAGCTTGGGCTCAGTGCCAGCCTGAAAATGCTGATCACAAACTCCAGGAGAGTTTTCCCATCTAGATTTCTTCCTTTCTCTGTCTGTTAACTTGCTCCTCTTTGGCCAGCTAGCTTGTAGTAATGCCTCTTGTGAAGCTATGTTTATCTGCAGCATGATACATCACTATTTCTTCTGTCTCTAGGACTAGGCTGTTGGGTGACTAGAGATGATCTGTACTGCTAGGTTCAGGAGTCTTGCCTGAGTTACAAAGGCAAACCATGAGAAATACAGACCTAGAATTGCCAGCTAGCTGCCACATGCTTTCCTTGCTTGCAGCTTCACTGCAGGGCAATAATATTTTTAGGCAGAAAGGAAGTTGATTGCCATACGCAAAGGTAAGATACAAGAAAAGCAGATACAAAATGAGGAAATTCAAATATAAGGTCACACTTGAAAAATAATAATAATAACCTGCCTTAACAATTGAAATTCCCAAAGTGTTTTAGCTCATACCGTCTCTAACAAAATTAGATTACTAAATGATACTGAGGCTTGTTTTGTGCTCTTCTTGTGAGGAATTCCATTTCTTAAAAAGGGAAGAGAAATTGCTGTTTTGGTGTTAACAGTATAAGAAAGAAATAGTACACTCATAATTTGGGGAAAACGTTTAATATGAAACATTTATTCTGTGTGGGGGGGTGGGGAGGGGGAAATACCCTTAGTTTGACATTATTTGGATAAAAATCTGGAACTAGAGTAAATTCTTCCCTTCAGGAGAAGGTGGCCAGATAAATTCCTCCAGATCATCAGAGCAGGCTCCTGTGCAGAGAGTGCCACAGCAAAGCTAGCCAGAGTTTATCTGTTGACATCGTCAGGTATTGCCTAGGAAGGGACATGTCTCAGCCACTCTTGTGCGTGAAGCAGCTTAGCCTAAACTGTCAGAAGGATGTAGGTTTCTCCTAAATGTCAAAATCTCTCTGCGGCTTTCTGGTATGGGAGTGGTAACAGATAGGAACAGTCAGTTCTTATCATTGCGTTGGCAAGTTCTACTTGAAGTTGAATTCCTGATTTTTAAAAATAAAACTTTACCCATAATCCTTGGAGCCCCAGTGAGTGCCAGTGTTGCTCACTAACTTGCATTGGGTGGGAAATGCCTTGCTCTGCAGCTCTGGGTAATAGGTAGCTTCAGAATGCAGTTCCAGTAGCTCTCCCACATAGCCCATCATTTCAGATCTGCGTAAAACAGACGTTAATTCTGGGGCTGGTTTTAACCCAGCTCATCACAGTACTAGGAAACTCAAAGCATTTAAGAATGCTATCCCTGACTTCTGCCTGCTTCAGCCACCCACTAGGCTCCTTTACCCTTGTTAGCATCATGCTTGACACACTTTGTTAAGACTTTCAGGGGAAACAGCCAATGTCCTCTTTGTGTCTCAATGCTGCAGGTTGGAAAACTGATCAAGGAAGCTGCTTCTAAAAGCAACCTCAAAAGGGTGACATTAGAGCTTGGAGGAAAAAACCCCTGCATTGTTTGTGCAGATGCAGATTGTAAGTATTGGCTGCTGTGTCTGTTTGCTGTAAGAGACCAAGTGGGGTGCTCTTTGTGTGCCTCTGCTGTCCTTTGGCAGCTAGTAGGGCTGGTGTATTCCACTGCCTCCACCCCAAAGGCTGGAGGAAACCCCTCTTGAAGAGCAGGATGATGTTGTGCTGCACTTGAGCTCTTCCCCAGCGCAGGGACCATTTCCATGAAAAATGAGCAGACCGTTATCCTATTGCTTTCCCTGGGGATGGCTGTAGTTGCAGATAAATCTTGCATCTGTGTGTCTCTGCTGTTGTGGTGTCTTCTCTTTGGTGGTACTGCACAGCCAGAGCCAAGTGGTGGGGAAAGCAGTTTCCTAAAATGCAGACCCCCTGCAGGCATTCACATGACAGGAGAGTTTCATAGGACCTGATCTAATCCAGCCTTCACCTCTGTCCTGGGGGTCTGCATGACTCATTTTGCATAGTACATTGTGACTGTGTTGCATTAGTGAGTAGAACTAGGAGATATGTGCAACCTGTGGCCACCAAAGTGATTTGAAAATCCTGTTTGGCTTGGTGAAAATACTCTCCTGCGTAGCGCTGTGGAGGTTGAAAGCCAGAAGTACTTGTGCCATCTGTTAACAGTGAGTATTGCAAGGAGCTGGTCTGAGCTGGCTGTGCAACAGAAGAGCATGCTGCTTTCTAAACAATCACTACTGAAACGAGTCTTCAGGAACTGATGCATGATATTTAGGAATCCACATCTGAATTCCCACAGTGGAGAAAAACTAGTTGCTGCCCCCAATGAGTCCTTGTGAAGAAACTATCTGTGGCTGTGGCAAACTAGACACTTAGACAAACGGCAGGAAGGGGGGTGGAAATAATGCGAGAGCTGGTTTGAGGGCAGTGTGAGGCCTTGTGAGTGCCTTCCATGGGTGTGGACCACTGTCAGCATTTTTTAAGAAGGCTTTCAAAAGAGAAAGGAAAAAACAAGTCTGGAAACACTGAAAGGCTGAAACCATGCATGTGGTAACTCTTTTCCCTCCTGGGCCATGTTGCAGTGGACTTGGCAGTGGAATGTGCCCATCAAGGCGTGTTCTTCAATCAAGGGCAGTGCTGCACGGCTGCCTCGCGAGTGTTTGTGGAAGAGCAGATATACCCAGAGTTTGTCAAGCGCAGCGTGGAGTATGCCAAGAAGCGACTCGTTGGAGACCCCTTTGATGCCAGAACTGAACAGGGGCCCCAGGTAACTATGTGCCTGAGAACAGTTGTTGTTTGGTTTTTGGTTGTGTTTTTGTTTAATTTTCCTTGTGTAAATATTATCCTTGTGAATATGGTCCCAGCAGAAGCCTGGAGGGGTGAGTAATGTATCATGGCTTTATTTTTCTCTCTATTTTAAATACCAATCAATCACAACTGTTGAAATGTTATGTTGTAATTTTTTAAACACAAATGTATTTAATTCACTTCTTATCCAGCTTTATGGAAGGGGCTGTCTCCCTGGTACAATAATACAAAGCACGTTGCAGTGAGGAATAGCGACGCACAGATGGGTGCAGCTGCAGAAACGACCATTCAGCTACTTGGCTGTGCTGGTGATGACAAGTAGTTAAAACCCAGGGACTCCTGAGTCCCCACTTTCCCTCTCCTCCTGTGCCCCGCTTCTGATCCTTTGGAGAGGTTTCAGCTGAATTAGCAGGAAGAACTGTGCCAAGCTGATGTCACAACCAGTTTTGTCAGTGCTTCCAGAGCGTTCATCTTATTTCTTCCTTTCAAAGCGATTTGAGCTGAAGTCGAGCTCTGGAGGAAGATGATCCTTGGGTCAGATCTTCTGCAGGGCCACTGTTTGCTTCCAAAAATAAAGGGTGAATCCCAGAAAGCTATAGCCTAGGCCTCTTATTCTCGGTACTGCACCGTTAAATTTTCTTCTTTGATGCCATGTGGGGTCTCTCAGAGAAGGGATGACCGTGGGCTATCTGCCTCCCCTTATCTGGAGCTCATGATCTGTGCATGGGAAAACTTAATTGTGTGTCCTCATGCATGGGGAATAAGATGATGTACATCCCCAGATCATGCTGGGGCTGCATCTATCCCTGTAACTGGCCAAGAAAGAGATTTCAAACTGCTCAGCATTCTTAGGTAAATAATACCATGTTGGAACTTGCTTCAGCAGAGATGAACTGACCCTCAAACCATTACAGGGTCTGCTCTTGCCTTCTGTTAAAAGCTCTCAGCTTTTCAGGTTGGTTGTTTGTTTATTTGGTATAATATCATCCTAAACCTTACCCAGCTTTTGATAGCAGTGAGTGAGTTGCATTCATAATCAGTCCTGTGAGGACCATGTTCATCTGGCTGCTCTGACAGAGACCACTGACTTCATGAGAACAGCCCCTGAAATTATAGGAAGTAGTAGTGGGGTTGAAACACCCTGCACTGAGCAGAACGTGTAGGACTGGGCAGCTCATTTCAGTTCATCCATGCCCTTAATACTTGCCACGCTGGCAGAGCACCACACTCTGGTATCACTGCTGTGGTTTAAGAGGGACTGCATACAAAGCTATAATTAAGGGTAACAGTAAGTACAAACAGGTTGTAAATATGGCCTGTATGTCCTCTTTCCCTGTTCTGGCTTACCTGTTACACCTGTAGCTAGGAGAGAGAGCACCCCAGCCACCCACACCTGAACTTCTCTGCATGCAGCTCTCAAGCCCAGGATGGAAAGGTGTTGAGAAAGTGGAAGGAAACTGCTAAACCCAAAGCTTTCATGTGGCTCCCAGTGCAAAGGAGCAACCATTTCCTCTGCAGCTATGATTACTTTCTCTCTGGAGCCTATGTTGTAAGATGCAACACACAGAAATTCAAGCAGAAGAGAGAAATGATGCAGTGTCACAAAGGCTTAAAATACCTCCAAAAGTAGCAAAGATTCACACCTGCCCACCAGCTACTGTTGAACTGTAAAGTTTCCAGACCAGACTTCTCCTCTGTTCCTGAAGTAACCTGCTGCGCTGTGTGTGGGGGGAGGCAGGTTATTTCAAACTGATGGAGAAAGGAAGAGTCACTAGGAGAAAAAAATCTTTCTTCCTCGTTCCCTTCATCTCCCCACTTTGGGCCTCAGTTGCCTCCAATCCAGGTCATTGCTTTTACTCTCCTTCTGTGGGTCAGGGCGAACATACGCAAGATCACAAAACTGTGCAGAGGCTGCATGTAGTCCCCATTCTGGGATGATCACTGGCCTAGGTGCCAGCAGTATGAAGGAGCTGGAGCCAGCCCTTAGGCTATGGTGTTTGTTGCCCATAATCTTTTTGGTCCTTCACCAGCTCCAGGTGCTTTTAGGCAAACAACATGACCAGGACCTTGCACAGAGTTCAGAAAGTATGAAATAGGAGATCCTCTGCAGTCCAAGCATTGAGCTCACGCTCTGTGAAACCAAGCCACCCCATGGCTGAGCATAGTGCTCTAAGTAACTGCTGAGACAACCTGGAGCAGGACAGCATGGGGTGACAGATAATACTGTTCTGCAAGAACTTAAAGTTGATGTAAACAGTCCTGGAAAATTGGTCCTGTCTGCAGCTGTTCCTTCCTACATTGCACTGCATTTGTAAGCTGGACTGGGGAACTGGCTGATTCAGGTCTGAACCAGCCTTTTTGGAAGTGGGGAAGAAACATTTTAGTCAGATCAGTTCCATGATATGTATTACTGTGCACTGGCATGGGTGCTTATGGCATGGGTGTGGGGAAAATACTGTGTCAGCTGCAATATTGGGTTATGCTGATATAAACTGCACTTCTCTGATCACAATTAAGTCAAATTTAAACAGTATTAAATTTAAATAGAAGTGAAACATGCTTCTGATGTGCCTTCTCCAAAACTCACATGTGTATGACTATGTTGGCTGGCTGGAATTCAGAGGACACCACAAGAAACCTGAGGGGTGATCAGAACTGTTTGAGTAAAGTGCCAACCTCAAATAACAGACCAAGGGCACTTTTTAACTTTGGATTCCTGTGAGCTGTGTCATAGGAACTAATAAAGTAAATCTGCACAGATGGCAAGCTGGTTAACCAGAGCATTTACAAAATTGTGAACAGCAGACTGTGTTAGGTAAGACTAAGGTCCTGGTGGACTAGAACAGGGATTAAATCAGAACAAGACTAGACTAGTTTTCTTGCTGTAAAACCCCAAATACTGGTGTTTGTGGACTATAAAGCATGGTCTACAGGAAGAAAATAAGCACTAAAGCTGCTGTGTGGAACTTGCTAGCCAGAAGTTTTTCAGCCCAAACCCTACTGCTTGAATTTTAAGACAGTTTTCTTAGACCATAGATGTTTGTGGACATTAGGATTAGAGTGTGAAAGTAGAATATGTAAGTAGAAAGAGTATGTGTCAATCTGTTGGACACAATTGTGAGGTTATTCTGTAGGACTACAGATGCTAGGTTTGGAAAAGGAAAAACTGCTTCTTGCAGTCTGGACTTAAATGAAGCAAGACATGAAGATTTGGGGGTTCTCAGCATTACAGTGATCTTTAAAAGCCTTCCTCTCTTTTGAATTAGATGGACAAAAAATAGAATCTGCTCTATCAAAGTGTTTTTAATAGAAGGCAATAGTCAAACCATAAATAATAGTGGAATAGGGGACAGAATTTAAACAAGCCTTGCAAGCTCTAGTTACAATGACAAACAGTTCCACCCTTGCACGTCAGTTTTACAAATGTTTTCTTTCCCCAGTGTCTTTTCATCTAACTGTAGTTTGCCTTGCAACAAGTTACAGCTGTATAAATATCCTTGTTTTGTTTTCTGTGATGTGAAGTGGATGAACTGGATTGGTCTGGATCACAGACATGCCAGGATGGAAAGCAGTTGCAGATATTTTCAAATTATTTACATTTGGCAACTAAGCAACCAGACAAATAGACAATATGCATGACACCTGCCAAACTTACTGTGTGACACCCTGTATTCTACATGAGGGCACACATTTCCTTGTGCAGTAGCATGTATCAAGTGTTTTCTTGGGTAGCATCTTAACATGAGAGAACATGAGCACTTAGTACAAGCTGTCCACAGTGCATATGATATGCACATCTGTGTGGCAGGAGATGTGCTGTTCTGTCTTTGCTGTGTACCAGAAGTACCCCAAGGACACCCTCGTGAAGCTTTGATATTTGTCTACAAGCATGAAAACTTGGATTGTGTGTGGTCAGGATTAACAAGGGACAGGATATAGTCTGTAATCTGGAGGAGTCAAGTGTGGAACGCTCCATGTAAACAGTCCCAGCTGGCAACTGGCCCTGCCAAAATAAAAGCAGATATCCAGGGAGGGGTATTGAACCAGTACAAGCATTTGGTGATAACTGGCATTCAGAATAACCTACCAGGCTGCCAGGCAACCATGAGCCAGTGGTGGAGTCTTTTATTTAATTCACCTCCATGGATCTGTTGAGTTTTTTTTCTTTTTTTTTTTTAACATCTCCGTAAGTCTTTTACCATCTGCAGCATGGGGTGTTCTATTGCTTAATTATGCATCATGCAAATAGCCACGTTCCTTTGAAGTCTGGAAGTACCTGCAGTATAATGCTGCATGTGGAGCACAAAAGAAGAACAAGTACTGATCAGAAGTGCTGTGGCCTTCTGCACCTCTTCCTAGCACATGACCCCCTGTGCTTATGGAATAAGTGATGTCTCCTGCCAGTTCAGAGAACCCAAACATGCTGGGATGCTACTAGTCTCTGAGATCCTTGAAAGGTGATTCTATTTTTAAAAACATGATGTCAGTGGAGTAGTTGCTCTGAATTCACCCCAGTGACCAGCTGCCAGCCAGATGTAGCCCCATTCACTATGAGCCTTTGAGCTCTGCTGTTCAGTCAGTTCATCACCCAGTGTAGCATGAACCTGTTTGGACAATTTGTCCAGAAGGGTGCTGTGAGGGATGATTAGTAAGTCACAGCTGGAGTGAAGTGAGCCATGGGAATGCATGTCCAGGATGCAGAGGAAGGGAAAGTGGAGAGACCCCATCCGTGTGGCAGCAAACTATTAGATCAGATTAAACTATCATACATAACTTCACCTTCTGTTTTCTGGGGCTCAGGGCTATGCCTATGTCCTGTCTTTCAGCCTGCTTATTGCCTGAGTGCAGTATCATAGCTGAGATGTAAACTTAACCTGTCTAACTGTGCCCTATAAATGTATCCCTGGACCATATAACATGGCTGCAGCAGGTCTCAGTCTCTGGAACAGTGAAGTCACTGCTGTCTGTTTTCTTTATTTTTGTCTGACAGATTGACCAAAAACAGTTTGATAAGATCCTGGAGCTGATAGAAAGTGGGAAGAAAGAAGGTGCTAAGCTGGAATGTGGGGGTCTTGCCATTGAAGACAGAGGCCTGTTTATAAAACCCACTGTGTTTTCAGAGGTCACTGACAACATGCGTATCGCCAAAGAAGAGGTACAGTACAAGTCACCTGAACCTTTAGATGCACTTACTACTGTAAATGGGAAAGCAGCTGTAGAAAAAAGGTATGGTCATGGTAGAAGTCAAAACATGAGAGGAGAATAGAAATTTCATGTATTTTACTTATTACAAGGTCCTAAAAACTGTGAAATCCATATTCTACTGATGAAGTGTCTGCAAGGTGAGCTTCAATCTGGAGTGGTATGGGGGGGGGTAGAATATGAGGAGGAGAGCAGCACAAACAAAAATGCTGTCAAAACATTTTAGCAGCATTTTATCTTTTTGTGCAACTAATGGAGTGTCTGCTTGCCAGCCATTTCTAATGCCTTGCTTCTAATGCCTTGCTGCTTTCCACCATTTTATGTTGTTTTCCAAAAGGGAAGTAGGCCTGTGAATGTACTTTCTGTACAATGACAAACCCAGATACAAATATAGTAGGTTACACTACCCTAAAGCTTTTGGGTCTCATTTCAAGAGAACTTGACGTAACAGAAAATACAAACAAGTGCCTTACTTAGCTATAGCTGCTATAAATGCTGTCTGTGAATAGTGATGATAGACTGGTTTCTGACAGAATCCTAGATTTTAAAGCACTGTAAAAATAACTGAAATTGTGTCAGGCTGGAGCAACTCTGTGTTGTCTTTGCCCTGTAGTTTGAAAGGCTTTCTGAAGACAGAGTTAGACACTCCTACTCTGTACAGACTGATGGTTGTGTGTGCCTTGTGCTCTTATGGACCTCCTACTGAGTGAACTTGAAATTGCTTAGCAGCAGTATATGCTGATTCCAAGTGACAGAGGAGAGTATGATGTGTGTTCTTGCTCCACTTCTTCATAAAAAGAAGTTACTTTATTCCAGAAAGATTCAACGAGAACTGTGGGACCTGAAGCTGGTGAGGAGGGAAGGAATGGCCCTACTATACTGCCACCGAAGAACATTTCTCAAGTAGCGTTAGCATCTGAAATAATCTCAGATTCTCTTCCCATGGTGAAATCCCCTGAGGCTGACCATTTTTTCCCAATATGAAAATATGGTCGAAGCCAGCAAAATGCAGATCTAATACTCTGGCTTCCGTTATTCATATGCAGAAAAATTGGACAAGCTGCATGTGATTAGATCCTGTGATATTCTTTTGTAATATAGTTAATCTACTTTTCATCATGTTCCCCAATGGAAAATAAGTACTTGCTGAAGTCCAGCTGGCACTTGTTTTTTATAGTTTAGCCTCGTGCATTTTATGGGGCTGCTTACTGCTAATTCCCGACAAAATGTTTAGATGTCTCAGATCTGCCGCAGAATCTCCAAGGAACCTGGGAAAGATATCAGTCAGTCTGGGCATGAGTTACATTCTAAAAATAGAGGGGAATAAAAGCTGAAAATCCCATGACAGGCCTTTTTTAATGAACTGACTCCAAATCCCCAGTCATGATTCATGAGGTTTATCCAGTTTCATTCATATATGGTTTTGTTGCAAATGCACATTCTTACTTTGCCTAGGAACAAGGCTCCAGTTAAATACCTGGATCTTCCAAAAGAAAAAAATTTAGAAACACTTGTATGAGCATAAAGGTCAGGCAATTTGCTCAGCCTGGCCCTCAGTGTGGCACAGGTGAGTCTTTATCTCACCTTCAGTGGGGGATTATTGTATTGCAAGACCATGCAGGCCAGAAAGGTGCCCCACCTTTGGTACTGCACTTGATGGGAGATTCCATCCCAGAAATTGGGAAGTATTGTGTGTGCTGGCTGCTTCTATACTGACCACCTGCGATGCCAAGTTTGTGGTCAAACTCATCTGTGGCAAATGCACTGCATGCAAACTAACTGCATACACTGGCAGAAGCAAAGTTAAAGCCAAGGAAGAAAACTTGCAATGCTTGAAATATATTAATTATTTTTTGAGTGCACTCAACTTCTTCTAAGTCCAAAAGGAGAGTGAATTGTAAACGGAGTAAGGATGAATCATTTGAAACTTGTCCAGATCTAACTCTGTTTATTTTGATTGTTGTAGATGATCCGTTAGTCGTTGGATCTTAGCATTTATTAACTATTACAACACATCACTGTGGTTTCTTTGAATTCGGTTTAGCGAGTAGTTTTTAAGAGACTCTACCAGTGACTTCTAAAAATCTAGTATATGACATTTCAAATATAGTATCCAAACAGAGCTTCTGATTACCTCAAAATTACCACGAGTAGCAAAGGCTTTCCTGTACTAATGTTTAATTGATGTGCAGATTTTTGGGCCAGTTCAGCCAATTATGAAGTTCAAGAATATAGAAGAGGTCATAAGAAGAGCCAACAATACTGAATATGGACTCACAGCTGCAGTGTTCACAAAGAATCTGGACAGAGCGTTAATGTTAGCTTCTGCATTGCAATCGGGAACTGTCTGGTAAGCAGTGTGAGATCTGAGTTTGGGCTTGGATTTTGTATGCTGGGAGTGGGGAGGGCTATATAATTTGAAATCCTGTATAAATGCTGGTGATGTATTAGTAGTCTGTTTAATTCTTGATATTCTGTTCATAAGCAACATCCATTCATGAAAATAAGGTGGTGAGGACCAGACAGTCTGGCACGAAATGGTATATTAGTTCATTCAGTCATTGTAGTTCTTCACATCTGGAAAACTCTGAAAATGTAGGGGTTGTACTAAGTTCCACCAGACATGATGCCTTCCAAAATCATGTATGTAGAAAAAAGCAATTCTTATGATCTTAAGGTAGCATCAGGTGGGGTCTTGCATAGATCAGTATGGTCAGTAGATGGCATCATACCACTGTCAGAAAGAAAAGTAGATATTTTGCTTTAAGTATTTCTTATTTTATATTAGAATAGTTTTAAAGAGAGGATCCTGATTTTTTTATTTCCCCACTGAAGATAGGAATTTGATCTGGTGTCTGAATTTGATGCATACAGAGGACTGATTTCAAGAATTTGTGCCAGAAGAACCTACCTCTTTGAAAAATATTTAAATAAAAATGAGTTGTTGGGCCTTGAAGGATATATGTACTGTATACACCTGAAGGTGCAGTCCTACAGCACCAAGCCGTACCTGGCTCTCTTCAGTCATTTCATCTCACTCAAGTGCTGAGGAAGCATCTGCATTAGCTCTTCCTACCCTGCGTCTACAGAAATGGGGCTAGAGCTTCTGTTTTACTGTGACACAAGTGTCTAATGCAGGCCAACTTTTTTTCTATACCTGGAAATGGGTGGTGGGACCTGCTTGTGAATGTTTAGAAAACTTTGTGTAAACATGTTTGTTTCAGAATGTGCTTCATTAAACTGGGGGATAGGTTGGACTTTCAGTTACCCTTAAGCATGACTCTGAACACAGCGTAAATTCCAGCTCAAGCATGAATATCTTAGCCATTAGAGGCTATGAAGTGAGACATGGGTCAGAATCAGAGCACTACTCAAATGTCTTCTGTTTCTGTAGCAAAATAAGATATTATTGCTAAAATCTGATTTCTCAAGTGAATGAACTGTACAAAGAGAAAACTGACAGATTTCAGCCTTTTTTGTCATGTTGCTATTGTCATCACCTTGCTTCCCCTTGGTATTGAATTGTCTTTTTACCATTGATGTTTATATTGTAGGATCAACTGTTACAATGCGCTCTATGCACAGGCTCCTTTTGGTGGCTTTAAAATGTCAGGCAATGGCAGAGAACTGTAAGTTTTGCTCAGTATTTTGTTTATATGTGCATGGTAAATGCAGTAGTGATTGTGACTTGGTGATAATATTGTTGAATTTGCTGTTAATCTATCAGGCTTGCAGCTTGCTGCACAGGTTGGTGCTAGGCCAGTGCAGCATGGCTATAAAGCACAGATGTGAGAACATTAGAAGTGCCTTCAGGCGTACCTTCATCTGCTTTATACACTCTTAACAACTTCAGTTCAGTCCATTCCACTTGCGAGCATTTTTTCTTACTAGTTAGATCTTTAGATCAAGAGGGATTTTTAGATCACCTCGGTCTGGGGCCACTTGTATCTACTTCAAACCTCTTCCATCTTTACATGCGGGTATCTGGGCCTCCCTTTACAGCTGTGTCATTGCTCGTAGTTAGACTTCTTCACACATCTGACTTTCTAGTGTTGGAGCTAGAAAAACAAGGAATGATCTCCAAGAGGAGATCCCCACCTTCCAAGCTTGCTTGTAATTTAAGAAATTACAGAAGGACCCTCTGTCTCTTTTCTCTGGCCTGACCTGTTACAGCATGGCTACCAGACATTCCAGCTCTGTCTAGTTACTAATGCAGAAATTTTTAACCGTGGTCACAGAATCACAGAATCACAGAATCGTTCAGGTTGGAAGAGACCTCCAAGATCACCTAGTCCAACCTCTGACCTAACTCTAACAAGGCCCACACTAAACCATATCTCTAAGCTCAACATCTAAACGTCTTTTAAAGACCTCCAGGGATGGTGACTCAACCACTTCCCTGGGCAGCCCATTCCAATGCCTAACTACCCTTTCGGTAAAGAAGTTTTTCCTAATATTCAACCTAAACCTCCCCTGACGCAACTTGAGCCCATTCCCCCTCGTCCTGTCACCAGGCACGTGGGAGAAGAGACCAATCCCTACCTCACTACAGCCTCCTTTAAGGTACCTGTAGAGAGCGATAAGGTCACCCCTGAGCCTCCTCTTCTCCAGGCTGAACAACCCCAGCTCCCTCAGCCGTACCTCATAAGACTTGTTCTCCAGACCCCTCACCAGCTTCGGTGCCCTTCGGTCACCCTATAAGTTAGAGGAAGAGTTGAGAAATTGACTTATATCTTAATTTTCTTGTTGTGCAGGAGAGAGGCAGGTTTTATTACACCATACAGAAGACTCTTCAGAGGAATCTAATGCACCGCTTCTTTCATAAACTAGATTTATTTCCAAGAATTGTTTCCAGTAGCTGTTCTGGTGCATCTGCTGCTCTGAGATACTCAGATGCCTCACTTGCTAAGCACAGTGAATGAATGAATCCTCAAAAGGGACATATATGTTGAGACCTTATGGTTTACTTTGCCTGACTGCCTGGCTAATTAAAGGATGTCAGGGGTATATCCCTTGAGCAAGGCATGGCAATGAAGCCAGTTTCCACCAACTGTGACACAATGCAGTGGTTGGGCTTGTCATCAGTATGCATTTCTGGAGTAACTGTGCCCTCCTGATGTATGGTTATCTTGTAGACAGAAGCCTGCTTTCAGTGAAAAAGTAACTTTAATTACTGTTTAAGCACTGATAAGTATATTCACATGGATGTTTCTTCTATGGCTTCTCACAATAGTACTCAGTTTTCACAAGGCTGAGAGTCACAAGGTATCATCTTGTGAGTTACTGTGACCAGAAGCATTCAATGTTTCTTTTAGACGTGGTGAGCCAAAACAATAGCTGGTGTAAGTTAGTTCACATCTGGTTTTCATGGCCTGATGGCTATAGCAGCTGTTAATCTGTGGCTAAGATGCGCTTACGCAGAAATCTCTTATCTTAGGGAAGTACACATTAACGTGCTACAATTGTTTGTCCCTTTCCTTCCTCTCTTCTTTTCCAGTGGTGAATATGCTTTGGCAGAATATACTGAAGTGAAAACAGTCACCATTAAACTCTCCCAGAAGAGTCCATGAAAACAGAAGGCCTAAAAATGCTGACACTCTGAATGTGACACATCGGAGGTGTATTCACAACAAGTGGGAGGGGAGGGGTAGGAAAGAAAATGGAAACACCTAACTTTATTCCTCTAGAAACACTGAATCTACTGGACTCCATTTTGTCAACCGGCTCTTTGAAAACTGATTTAACTGACCCTACTGGCAGCATAGCACACACTTGTACTATGCAAGTCCCTGGCTGTAGATATGTCTGCTACCTGTGACTTAACTGCTGGTCAGTCACATGTTAGCAGGGCATCTGCTTTGAAACTGTACCCCTGAAGGACTTGGACATCAATGGCATCTTAGAGAGACTTCTGATACTATTAGCAATTAGTTGATTGTGAAACAATTAGTTGTTTGTTAAACACCTTCAGAGGCATATGGGTTTCTCTTGGCATAAATGGACTTGAGTAGTAGGGCTAATACAGCTTAACTGATGTTGATGGAGTTTGTGTGACGACTGCAGATGAAGTTTTGGATGGGAGTGCAAGCTTTCAAGGAAGGATCTGTAAAGAAATTTTGCTTGAAAGAGCTATCTTGGTCTCTCTAAAGATACGTGAATCCTCCATATAGGTGATAATTCTAGCCCTGAATGAGGTTGATGGGACTTTCCTAGAGGACTCCTTTGGGGCCAGTATTTCACCCAACAGAGGCAGACTTTAAAGTGTCCTTTAAACCTGATGTTTTGGTGTGCACACATTACACATGCTGCAAGTGCAAGTTACTGACTTGCTAGCCCTTCTGGCTCTGAATGAGTCACAATTGTATCTCATACCTTCACTATAGCACTTTTTGCAAGAGGATTTTGCACTGTACTTACCGTGATGACACAGAGTTGAATTCTAAACATGTAGCATGATAGATACCCCACAGAAAACATCCCACACCAATCCTTCTGATCTGGGAAAGGGAGCAGAAGAGCTGCAAGAAGCTGTCCTCTTCTCTCTTTCACTGTAACTTTCAGGCTGTGTAAGCATCTCTTTTTTTTTGAGCCAGGGCTATCATTATGAGAGTAAAACTTGTAAGCTCTTCTCTGCTTCTTCATCCCTTGTGAATGTAGCTTAAAATAGATTCCTGGAAGTACAGTATAAAAAGGCAGGTGCTCCCAAGCACATACTGAATGCTGAAGATGTGGGTGTACAAATGAGTTACCACGGAATAAGCTATGGCTGGACTTAATGTGTCAGCACCTTTGCAGTAATTGCCCCCGTGAGTGCTGTCATTTTGTAGCTGGTCCTTCACTGAGGAATAAACTGCTTTGAATTGTCTCTTGCTTACAGTTGTATAAGCATGCATGTACATGAATAGCATCCACAGAGTGACTGTCACACCAAGTTCATGCCTTAGTATCTCCTGCAGTAATTTCTTTGCATGCCCAGACATTACTTACTACACGATTAATGAAAAGCCACCTGCTGTTGTCAGTTCCTGGGTTCACTACTTTCCCTCCCCTCCTCCTGATTCTGTACTGGAGAACCACTGGCAAGAGTACGGGAAGTTCCATGTCCGCAGGAGCTGTACCTATGCAGGATTTGGTGGTGTCGGCTTGTTAGGAAGTTTAGCTGATCTCACTGGGCTTATCTGAGAGCAAACTGATACAGGTTCCCTACAGAATATTGACAGTTTTCCATAGAGCACTAGTAAAGACTGTTGCTTGGAGTTTTCCAGATGTCAGAGCTTGAAGCAGGATTGAAGGTCTAACCTCTATTTTCTGATGCAAGCAGGAACTTAACCAGTAACTTCCTGTGATCAGAGAGATAGCTAGTCAGTAACAAGTTCTATTGCATGAGTGGACCTTTTTTTGGAGGGGGGAGGAAGGTGGGTGGTGGTAAGGAAAAAGTTTGCATGAGCCTAAACTTCCTTATTAGTTAGTGAACATTGAAATTGCACTTCAACACTGCTTAATTTCTTAGATGACATACCTCCAACAGTTGTGTACAACTAAGTGCCTGTCCTCCCATGGATATGTGAGACAGGTAAATCTCCCCATCCAGTGAAGAAAATATCCTCCCTACCCCATGAAAGGCCAAATGGGAACATTGTAAATAAGCTTCTATTTTTGTAATACACTTAGAGCAAAAACATCTTCTCAGACAAGTATTTTACTTTTGCCTACTTGACGGTTTTCTAGGGCTGCAGTCAGACAGTAGGGAGGTGAGGCAAATAGTAAAAGGCTGGTTATCTTGATGTATCTCTGTATTCACTTTTGATAAACAGTGGTTGTAACTGAAATCATCTGAAATTCTTAAAATCCTAGTATTCTGGCTTTATATGTATAATATATATTTCAACACTTTTTTTTCCCTTATCAAGTTTTAAAAAAAGTCAATGTATCTCTTATTGTATAAATCAGGGTTTGACTCTACACACTGAATTTTCTAAGTTATATAACACTAGACACTAACTTTAAAATAACCCCTTAGAGGGTATATATTCTTTCATTGCACAGTAAGGCTTTCATATGAAATACTACTTTTTTTTTTTAAAGAACTATATTTATAAATTAGGATACAGTTAATCTAATGTATTTTTATAGCTAAAGGTACATGAAAATGCTATGTTTAAACCTCTTGTATATATTTAGACTATGGGTATCTTTTTGTAATAGTTCTTGTTCCTAATAAATGTTTAACTTTGTGAAATAGTTTCTGAATGCTACATATTGGTATGCCTCAGAAAATAAGATGGGGGAGTGCGAAACTTCTACTGACTACTCATTTTAACAGAAAAGTAACTTTAATACGTTTTTATTTACACTGATTAGTGCCTTATGATAATTCTGGCCCCTCTAATGCACATGTTAAGACCCTTTCCATCAGCATGCAACTTCACTCAACTCAGTCCTCCTGTCACTGTTTTTTATTTCACTCTGAATTTGGCCCATTGTGTCAATAAAAGTGAACAGTGGAAAGGGTAAAGGTTTCATGCTTCTAAAACAAAACGGCCTTGTATTGCTCTAGTTACAGGGGTCTCTTCCTAGAACAGCCTGATGTCTGTTTCCCTTGATTCAGACACTCAGCAGTATTCCCCAAATAGAAATGCGTACTGGGCTCACAAGAGGCCATGTAATTTCAAGGTACCTTTTACACTCAGCAGGATTGACTGTAGGGTGTGTGTTTGCATTTGTGTATGTGGGGATTCAGTATCTCACTGGGGGACTGTGAAGGAATCTTAACTTGGATTCACTTCTGCAACTCGTGAAGAATAGCCTGTTTTAAAAAGGCAAGGGAAGTAAAGTGCTAAAGTGTGGTCAGTGCTCTACAAATAAAAGCTGGATCGTGTGTCTGTTAGCTTACCCTTTAAGCAGTCACTTTTGAAACTTGTGCCGCTTACATAAGTAGAGGGGAGAGGAGAGCAGAGCTGCAGGTGGCAGGGGCGAGCACAGCTCCTTCCAGTTTAAAGTAGTGTGGATCCTTTTTGCCTTCTGAGGTGAGCCTCAAAATGGGGAATTTGAAGGGACTATGGACCACACTGCCTTGGGCTGGCTGCTTCCTAAACCCCTTTGAGACACAGCCGTCACTAGGTTGACTCTGCTTCACACTTTCCCATTTCCGTCTTATTTCCATCATCTGTAGTGTGGACAGAGAGCATGAACATACCACTGTCTTTAACTCTCTTCACATCTGATACACATGTGAGAAAAGATACAAATACCTGTCACCTCCCTACACAGGCCAAGCCAAACCCTTTGAATTTTCCACTTGGTAATAGCATCACTCAGGAGCTTTGTGACCAAACATTTGAAGGAAGAAGGCTGCAGATACAGAACAATTATTGTGAGTGACATAATCAATGGAGACATAAGCCAGGAAGAGCAGGATGAGATTTGGAAAAAAAAAATGGAGTGGAGAAATTCTTGCTAGGGGAAGTTACAGTCTCTATCAAAATAAAAGAAAAGGTTCCAGTGGGTTTTCAATCAATGGTGCTAAAAAAAGTTATAAGAAAGGTCTGGATAAGAGCCAGGTTGTGAGGCATAAAAGACAACAGGCGGGGTAGAAGGTGGAGAGGGTGCTAAATAGACAGCACTAACATGGCTGCAGCTAAAAGCAGATTAATGGGCACCTGAACACAGGTAAAAGCACTAATGAAGGCCCATCTGCTCTATGTCTCCATAATCATAGCAAAGAAACACCCTAGAACAAATCTCGGACCGCAGCAGCCATTCAGTGAGTGGATATGGCTTTTTTCATCCTCAGGAAATCAACAGAGACCCATTTCTTGGTTTGGGCCAGGGGAAAAAAAAAAAACAACTTTGTATGTAATTTAAGGAATCACCATGAATAACAAAACAGAAGGCATGCAGAAATGGTGCTCTCTTAGTAGGTCCAATGTGTAGGGAAAATAAAGTACTATGCTTATAAGAGTCCCCTGGTACCAGGAGGTGAATGGGTTTGTGATGGGGAAAGGATGTGTTCAACACCAACATGCTAGCTGGAGTGCAATACATGTAACACCTTTGGAAGAAAGGGGGCAATCTTGCTTTGTTTTTCCAAAGAGGAGCAAACACTCTGCAGTCTGGAAAAGGAGCAACTTTCAAGAAACAAATCTCAGATTAACTCTGTTATTGGTAAGGCCAGGCCTCCATCAAGAAGCCGACACGGATCAGTAGCAGTGCTACGGAAGTCAGTGGCAGCCTGATATCCGCGTGCTGGGGATGGTGTGGTTGGTTGTGATGGCAAAGCCGTCCAAATAACTGGCTGAGAGAGGGGGGCTTCAGCCCCTTCACCTTGAGTCCAATCTTTCCTGAAAAAAAAAAAAAAAAAGCCAGACAAACAAAAAAACAAGCAGCATAAGCCTGTGTAGGATGTGCCTAGGGAGACGGTGCAGACCAAATGCTGATGGGTGAGTGTGTCCTGGCTGGGGAATGAGCCCAGGAGAGGGGCAGCCCTGTGCCCACGCTCTCCCACCACGTCCCCTCAGCAGGACGGGCTGTGCCCCGCAACAGGGGAAGGCGGCAGCCCACAGGACAGGGCTGCAGTGGATGGCAAGGGGTGCACCCAGCGAGGCCTGCAGCCCGCGGCTGCTCAACCTGAGTCCCCACCCGCCCGACGGCCCCTTCACCGGGGGGGGCCAGACAAGATGGAACCCCTCACCACAGCCAGGGCCCGCCGCGGAGACCTCTGGGACGGCGGAGGACGCCGAGCCCCGCGGGGCACCGACCGCGCCCTGACCACGGCCTCCCGGGCGGGCCCTACCCGGGGCCGCCGGAGCCGGTGGCGGAGGAGGCGCCGCCGCACTGCTGCCCCACTCCTTTTCCTTCCTTCCTTCCTTCCTCCGCCTCCCGCGCCGCAGAGCGAGGCGGGCGGCCGGCCGGCGCCGGAGGAGGAGGAGGAGGAGGAGAAGCAGGAGGAGGAGGCGGAGGAGGTGGCGGCGGCGGCGCGGCCACGGAGACCCGCCAGCCCCCGGAACGCAGGAGGTACCGCGGCTTCGTCCCTC
>VXAA01005234.1:1290498-1446098 GCA_013399115.1 Anseranas semipalmata | reverse complement strand
AGGAGGCGCTGCCCCGGCCCCGGGCCGGCGGGGAAGGGAGATCCTCGAGAGCCGCCGGGAGGGAAACTTGCTGCTGTGTAACCGGCCCGGCCCACACGGCGCCTGCCGGAGCCCGGCTGGGCTTTGCGCTGCGGCAGCTCCACCGTGCAAACCCCGCGGAGCGAGCAGCGTTGCCTTCAGCCCCTCGGTGTAGCCGATAGGAAGGGGGCACCTAGAGGGAAGCGTGAGGCGTGAGAAGCCGGGTGTGATTTATGGTCCTGTTTCCTGGTGAGTTTTAGGCACTGAACAGGGCGCAGAATGCCGTATTTCTCGCTCTGCGCCTGCTTGTGTCGTCTGTGAAGGCGGCAGCTGTGATTTGCCGCTTTCTGTAGTTTTTCCGTGTGGGACTTCACTTCGTTCCACTGAAAGGCCCGTGGCAGGTGACGGACCCGCGTAGCGGCCGCGCAGGGCTGTCGCCTCGCGCTGTGGTGAGCCGCGCTCTGCTCCTCGCAGGCCGGCGCTTCCCGGGCTGATCGTTTCTGCTTCCAGGTGTGGCTTCACTGTGCCCTTTTCGGTGGCACCCAGGCGAGCCCGCAGCCAGTTTCCAGCCCCGTTGGTGCCACCCACCTCTCTAGACCTGTTGGCTTGTGCATCGCAGCTCCTGGCCCGCAATGGGCTTCTCGGAAACATCAGGCGGTTATGGGCGAAGAACTGAAGTTATTGGAGATTGCTCGTGAATTGGGAAGCGATCTCAGGCAAAGCATGGTGTTTTTTTAGGTGCCTTGCTGCGCCTGGATTCGCAGTGAGGCTGAATTGGCTGGAGGAGCGGAGAGCGGGTGCTTGAAGCGGTGCAGACACGGCTGGAGATGCTGGGAGGTTATCTGAAAGCTGGCAGTAACAGAGTCTCAGGAGAGACGTTGGGAATCCGTGAATTGGGATATAAACCGGTATTCAGATGTATTCTTCACGGTCTTCCTCCTGAATGAGATTCTGCAGAGCCCACAGGACCCAAGTAGCAGTGTTTTTCCAGACATTCTCTCTCCCTAAATCACAGTAAGACATGGTGTTTGCACGTTACAGTTGCATGCACCTTGCTTAAGGTGGAAGCACTGTAGGGATGTTTTTAGTATATACACAAATGTCCTGAAATACGGAAATACACGGGCAGTGCTGCCTGCGTGGGGGCTGTGCGGCAGTAATGCACTTGCAGCTACAGCATTCGCTGTCCCAGTTGCAATTGAAGGGAACTGATTATCAAAATTATGCTATTATTTTTCCTGAAAGTTTTTTCCTTTCACTATATATGAGGAAAATTTCATCGTGGGGAGTAATCTGGGTAGGAACTTAAAAATTGGGAGCGTGGTGATTTTTCAAAGTGTGGTGTGCCCCGGTTGTACAGCAAGGAAATGCCTCACAAACCAGCATCTGCTAAAAAGAGTTATTTTGTTGGTCTTGCATGGGGAAGTGTTTATTCTCATGAAGCTGCTCAGCGCGTTGACAGTGAGGGTGCGGGGAAGGTGGGGGCTCAGTGCTGACGGCATCGCATCCCCTCTGTTTTCGGAGTGAATGACCAGGACAGCTTTTGGGAGGCATGGCTGCCTCCTTGGCACCTCTGCGGGGGTTGCATTTTGCTGCAGCCCATGATGGGGAGGGACAGACGGACAGACTGACGCTCAGCTGCGTGGACACCTGCATCCGCTTGGAGCTGTGGCTGTCATGCCGCGAAGGAGGTGTTTAGCTGCGGGGTACGTGTGAAAGTGCTTGCATTTAGCCCGCTCCACGCCTCTCGGTCCATGTTGTTGCTTGCTGTATGGCACCCCGATAATTTCTCCCGTCTTTGAAAAACACCAAAGAACCAAACCGCAGTCTGTGGCTTCACCCATTGCCCAGCTTGCAGGCTGCAGGGGCGTGCACAGCGCTTGGGCTGTGAGTTTTGGTTCCTGCTGCCAGGCACCACAAAGTAGGGGTCATCAGAAGCTCAGTTTTGCTGTAAGTGCGCCTAAAACTCAAGTATTTGCCTGGAAACAGTTGATGTAGCATTCAGTAGTTTTTAACGTTTTTGGCTTGTGGTTCAAACACTATGTAATGAGGGAGGAGCAGGCAGCTTCCTGGAGAGTGGTGAGGGATCAGTGTGTTCTTAGGTCCTTCCTGGTCTTGATCCCAACTCAGGAAGCCACCTCTGCTCAGGAAGCGATGTGCTTGGGTCTTGCTTGCTGAAGCAGGAGGTGGGCTACGTGCTTTGCCAGGTCAGAGCCTCTGATCAGAACCTCAGCATCACACACCAGACATAAGAAAATCTAATAAGGATCAAAGGTAAAGGGCATTGTGGTACATCAGAGAGGCATTTACAGACTGAAACTGAAAGCAGAAAATGAAGAAGCACTGGTGTTGGTTGGGCACACGCTGCAAATTTGCCCATAGTTTTATCCTCTATGGGAGAGGCATTAAAAGAGAGAAAATGTGCAGGTTTGCAGATTTGAAGAAGAAAGAAGATGGAAATGCCCTGGGAGACTGAGCTGTACGGTCTTCTGAGCTGCCTTGTATAACAGCCAGCAGAAGCCAACCTCTGAGAGCTCCTAAGGGCTTGATTTGCCTCCCTGGACGTGTTTGAAGAAGCCTGCTGTTTCAAGAGCATTAGACTTCTCTGAAAGGACTGGGCAGAAGGGAAAGAAGCTGGTGTGTTTCTCTTAGCCCTGTTTTCTGTTTTCTATAGAGGATTGTCTCAGTAACCACATCAGTATTTTTCAGTTTCTCACAGTGGAGTCGCACAAGAGCCACAGTCTTCTTTGTGGATGGGAAAGGTTTTGAGGTTGCATTTAGGATTTTTCCAGCTGCATTTCATCGTTTCAATGCTCTGCCTTTACACTAGCTTGTGGAGAATCTGAAACTGCAGCTGTGACCCCTGCCCACCCCCTCCACCCAAAGACTCTTCAGCTTTGGTGAAGAAAAATTGGGAACATTATCTTTTGTATGCGGAGACGTTGTTAGTCTCCTCTGTTAATTCATGTTATGCTCTTAACAAAGCTATTATGAAAATAATTGTATTTATATTTGCATAGGATGATGAGCGCATTTCTGCAAACTAACATTTAGACAGCTGTGTTAGAGTGCAGAGGAATAAGCATCTTGCAGTTTCTATTCTAGAACTATTAATTTGTTTTACCATTTATTTTTCAACAGGGTAAATGATGGTTCTTCAAGGTGGTGCTTGCTAGCAGTTGCTCTGTTCCTGCACTTGATTGACAGAGATCATTCAGCTTTGACAACACTACTCAGTTTCAAGTGCTGCAGAAAGTTTGTCTGTTGAATCTTCACAACTACAGCCCAGAATGTACTGGTGCGTGGGAACTGAGGAATCCACTGTTTCCAGAGAGAGCAACATGGATCCACAGAATGGTAAAGAGGACAATTTCTTTTCTTTCCTGTTCGGATTGAGAGTGGAAGGTTTTAAGAGAAGTCGCTAGCCAGCTGCCACCGAGTTTCAATGAAATTTGAATATATTAAAGATCTTTGAGTGCTTTGAGCCTTAATTTTAGAAAATCTACAGTACAGAACAGAAGGAATTTTACTTGCAAGGAGAATGATATTGGACTGTTCAGGTGATAAGAATAGCATTTCTCTGAAAACCAATTTTCCCCAAAAGCCTACGGAATTAGTCAATATATGTATCATGTCTCAGCAGTTCCTAAATATGTTTTACAAGATCTGTGCTTTTTCAGCATGTGAATGCAAATACGTTCCTAGCCACTGATGCAGTGTGTATTCAGGGTATGAAAGCTGCTAAAATCAGAGCATCGTTTCTCAGGCTGAACAGACACTAGCCTGCTCCAGTTTTGCTGTCAGCTTTGGTTCAGTGACTTACAGTGATTTATTGTTGGGATGGATTAGGAGGTCTGCATGTATATAACATAATAAATCCATAGGTGGAAATTTCTCTTTAGGAAGGGACATATGCTTCAGGTTGTTTTCTGTTATTATTATTATTTTTTTTAACAGCCAAATTATTTTTGGCCGATTTTTAACACTTAAGCCCTCAGTTCCTAGGCAGTGCTGCACTTCTCTGAGTCAAAACCCAGTTATGTTTCTGCATCTAGAAATAACCTTCTGCTTATTGTATAACGGTATTCCCCCCTTGCAACAAACAGTTCATTAGGAGGCGGCATCTGCGTTTTAAGTGTGGGATGAAGGTGTGTTTGACGCTTTGTAGTGAGTAAGCAGGCTTCAGTAGAAGCTAATGTTTTTGCAGCCTTATTTTGGATTTTATCAGCAACTATGAAGCAAAACCTGATACTTTATTCAGAGGCTGCCTTATCTTGTTTAAAGACGTTTCTCACTGGCGTCACAGGGAGCTCTGGGAACTCTTTCCGTTCTCCGTATGTATTCTGCTTATTCTGTGATACTGATTTTGTTTGGTTTTGCTTTTGTTATTTAGCATTGTATCTTTCTATAATAATCAGAAGCATTTGGTTATTGAATATCTTTAAAATTGTTGAATTCTATCATCTGAGTTTCTCTCTGGAACAAATTACCTCCAATTGAATACTAAGCTATGTGAAGTATTCCTCATGAAAAGAATTTTAATCTGTGCTAGGTGTTAGGAATTGCTAAATTTTTATTCTGCAATAGTGATTTGACAAGTTTTTCTTGCTGTTTAAAGATGCAGCAAATAAGTAAATTAGTTTGAGTGAATAATGAATTGAAAAGAGAAAAAGGTATAGATTATTTTCTGCATTGTGAACTCAGTTTTTTTCCAAGAACTTTCTTACATGTTTCTGTTATGTAAATATATTCAGTTAAACTGGCTAACTGGAGGCATACAAATCTTGCTGCTATCGCTCTTCTATACTTGCATGCGTGGATTGTTTTATTTGATAAACAGTTTTGGAAGACTGGCAAAGTGATCCTAGGAAAGCTTAAGATCTGGTGCTGCCCTGGTGGATTTGCTCTTTATAAGCATACTGTACATGTTTAAACTCATTTTTTCTGGATTGAGTCCTGCCAAGAATAATTGTCATTAGCTAGCTGGTCCACTCCCTAAGTTAGCTGGTCCTTGTTCTGCATTTGGATCCTGTTACACAACTTGAATGCAGGAATGCAGTGACTCATTCAGCCTCCACATTTGAATCTATTGTTTACATGCATTTATTAACAGCCCAGATGCAGCCTCCTGCTCCCATTCAGTGGGAACCAGGGAAGGGGAATGGGATAATTTAACGCTGAGGACCCCGTTAGCGCCCCGAAAGCTTGGAGCCTGCTTTCAGGCAGGAAGGACGGGGTAGGGGTGCGAGGGCTTTGGCAAGCAGCTCGGTGGCGGCTGTGGCTCAGCAGCGGGTCAGTTCATTCAGCGTGGTGCTATGGGCCGGGCTGGAGGCACCTTCCAGCAGGTGGCATGTACACCAGTGCCTTGATCATTTGAAAGGCTTTAGGGCTTTTTTTCCTGATGGCCATACATTTGGCCAGATCTTCAGGTGGAGAATGCATCCACAGAATCACTGACCCAAGTTAGCGAATGTACCGTATGTTAACGTGGGCTCACCTTACTGCATCCACTCGTGTCTCCTCTGCTGTTTCGCTTGGCTGCAGCAGTAATGTCGCCTGTACCCCAGCAGGATGCCCCCTTCCCTGGGAGTGTGAGCGAGCTGTGTTTCACCGCTGGACCCTGTGCAGCCTCCGGGGATGCTGCTGGGCTTGACTTGCTGATGCCAGCAGAGCAGGGAGGATTTGTCGCTGGAGTGCAGAGTAACGCTCCCCTTTGGATGCAGTCAGCACCTCCCTTGCCTCTTCAAACCTTGCTTCCCCTCTCCTAGATTTGTTCATGTTATCCTAATTAAAAGAAAGAAAGCGAGCAGAGGTATGGGGGCGGCTGCAGTCTCTCATGAAGCAGTGTGTTTTTTTTTTTAACTGTGTTAAAGAGCTCTGCATAATATAATGGAGGTGACATGATATGATTCTTGTAGGAAATACAATGGAAGCCCAAAGATATCACCACATGAATGTCTTGGAACATAATAGAGATTCATCTCCTTTCTACGGGCTGTTTGTTTTCTTTGAATCTTATGAAATTTTACAGCTAGCGTTTAATTCTCGGATGAGTTTCTAGGAGACAGTTCAGCAATGATATAGAAAAGCAATCATTGTCTTCTGAAATGTAAGAATAGTTTTGTTAGAGAGCTTATCTCTCTCTTACTGAGAATTTTATTCAAGGTCCCAGAGTGCTCATGTGCCCTTTGTGTGCGTCCCTGAGCTGGAATTGGATTATCTTTCAAACACACCAGAGGGTGTCTCTTCTCTCCTGCTAAATCTAGAGATGAATATTGAAAAGGTGGGCTGCATTGTAATGCACGTGATGTTACATAATCGGGAACAACAATGCCAGTGAGAGTTGCTTGAAATGTTACGGTATTCACAATTTCTTTTGAGGCACGTGTGTTGTAAGCTGGTGACTTTTCAGCTGCACAGGGAAGCCCAGACACATGCAGTATGCCTGGAAAAGGGACACGCATGTTAAAACGAGAGAGCAGGCAAGTAGCCGGAATATAATGACCTGCGCTGGAATTTGGAGCAGAGCAGCAGTGCTTCAGAAGCGCCGTGGTGACCCTGCAGCTCACGGGGCTTTATATTTTATCTGAAAGAGGCGACCCACGATGGCAGTGACCTTTGCAACCCTGCCTAGGCCGTGGCTCAGCGCTGACTCAGAGGGAAAGCCGCTGCCTGTGCCTCCTGAATCATAGGCAAGTCTCCAGTGCAAGTAAGAAGGGTTTAAGTGGGAGAGCTAACGGGTCCCTTTAACAGGAGGCACTGCTCAGGAGCTGGTGCAATTCTGTACGGAAAGTTTCACAAGTGATTGGATGGCAACAGCGTGAGGTTAGCTAATAGTGAATTAGGCCGTGTTTGACACGGGTTGTTTATTCTCCTGGGACATTGCTTGGTGCATCCAGCGTCAGTCCCCGGTTTGCATGAGGGCAGGGCGTTTGCAAATGTGGCTGAGGCCTTCGCGGCAGGGCAGCAGTTTGAGGAGGTGCTGGGGCTGTAGGTGCAGGGATGGAAACTTCCGCAGCTCTGTTTTGTGCTTGCTGGATAACCCGAGCTTCCCAGGCTGTCAGTCTGGCTGCATGTGAAATCCACGTAAACGCTGCAAGGCGACAGGAAGAACCTGACCTCTCTGTAGCAATAGAAGTAGACAGAGCCCACCTGTTGCTGCGTGTGCATGTGCATGGCCTCCAGATGAGATCTCTGCTGTTGTTTCTTCCTAGTTTGCACAGCTGATTTTGTTGCCTTCAACATGAAGGGCAGAAGCTTGCATTTGGTGGTGTGAATATCTTTGCTTATAAATTTTTCCAGCTGAATAGAAGAGGAAGCCAAAATCGGTGTTTGCAGCACCACTGGTATCACTTCATTCCCTGTGAAAGTCCTGCGTAAAGCTTAAAATCTTTACAGCTGTATGCATGGGGCTACAGCCAGTGGCTGTCTTGGGGCACGTCAACTGAGCCCCATCTGAGGAGTGTTGGGCTATATAAGATGGAAAAAGATACTTGTGCTCTCTGTCCCGTTTTTTCTATCCCCACAGTGGAGGCAGTAGCATCACCTGAGTCTGCTGTGACAGTGTGGCAGCCAGAAGGGCAAGGAGAACGTCTGGGAAGCGACCTGAGCACGCAGAGTGCTTGAGACCTGCAAAGTGTGCTGGTTGCTTGCAGTTCTGTGCAATGAGCCTTGTAGGTTTTCTGTTTTTTTCTTCCTACTTGTTAAGCTGTGAGTTGATTTGAATCCAAAAAGTGAATTGAAAGTATTCCTACAAGCAAAAAAAGAAATAAAAGTGGGTGGGGGGCAAAAAATAGAACAGGTATCATATGTGAGTTAGTCTTACTAATGCCCTGCAGAAGGAGAAGTAGGAAATGCTAGGCAGGAATAGGAAGTACACTAGTAAAGCGGTAATAGGCTTGTATTTTTAAACATATTTAAATACACACTTCATACAGAAGTGGTGAAATCTCACACGGGGCCAACTGCTAATGCGGAAGGCCAGTCTGGAGCAGAACATGCCTGTGGTTAAGCCTGCCCTCCTGTGCAGACTGTAGCATGGTGGTGCGTTGCACCATCTCGCTGAACCCAGCCAGGATTTCCAAAAAGGACGATGAATGCGGGGACGTGTACAATTAGGTGCCTCGTCTGAGACAGTCTGATTTTTCAGAGTCTGGATACTAAGTACTGTTCTTCAGAACATACCCCAGAAGATGTCTCTTATTTTGAATCGGAGGCACCTGAAAGAACTGTTTGCTTTGGAAAACGGGTTCTTGTGCATGTGGGAAGGGGGAGTGTGGCTGGTGGGTGCTGTGCCCCTCTGGAGTTGAGGGGATGCACTTAGGTCTTAGTGGTGGCAGGACCAGCTTTTTCCCAATGAATGCCGCGAAAGCCGGTCTGCTCTTGAACTCGAGGGCTGCAGAAGGAGGGCAGAGCTGCTGGCAGAGCCAGCGGTGCAGTACAGACCTAACTGGGCAGTGTCCAGCCTGAAAGCCAGCTTGATTTACGGGCAGCAGTGGAACATTAATCTTTATCTGAGCCAGGTATGGCATTATCTGTTGCTATACAGCTTTATTTTTTCACCTTCCAGTTAAGATGTATTGGTTGTGTGTTACACTTAAATGTAACTTAGGGCAACTCTATCAAGACCCCTAGCAAAAACAAACATAAGGTGATAAGAGAAGTAAAGAAAAGCCTTTGCACTTAGAACCTGCACATGGGGACTCCTCAACTACATTACTAATGTGTGATTATAAAGTAGCTCTCAGGTGAGGTTGGCACTGTAGTCATAGAACCATCGTCCTCTGTTTCCGTGGCGTAGAAGCGATTGATAGAGTTCACACTGACTCGGTCTTTACCAGCCTGTAATTGATTTATTGTTTTGCCAGTGATGTTACAGGCAATTTTATACTTGCATTAAATAAAGTGGTATGAATTTATCTTTTTTCATCCTCTCCAAAGCCTTTGGGGGCCTTATGTAAAACCCATTAAAGTCTCTGCACTGACATAACAGGCTCTGGATCCGATCTTCAGGGACCCGTAGAGCATTAAGTCTGCGGTTTGTTTGTTTTTCATTTCTCTGATCAATAAAGGGGCTGCCAGGGCTCTGCTTGGCAGAAGGCAGCTGACTGAGGGGAAATGTTTGCATTGTAGATGAGGGTGCTGGAGGATGGATTTTATGCCATTCAGCTCTCAGTCTGCTATATAGGTGAACTGTGTCCCTTGATAGGTTCTGTTTTGGATTTTACATCAAGTTAGGCTGATAGTTAATTCCCTTCCTTAATCAGAGTCTGTGTTCATTAATGGGTCAGCAATTGCTTCGTTGCATGATTATACATAACCACAGCAGCAGCCCTTTTGTATAGGCTACTGACAGTTTCACGATAAAAGTGTGTCCGTGCTTTGAATTAGTGCCTTACTGTAGCTTAAAGGGAGGACTTACAAAGGAGGTCTGTAGGTGTTAGGGAAGGCCCTGAACCTTCAAAAAGCCCTCCTGCAGTCAGAGGGGATCTGTGGCTTGCCAGTTTCTGGTAAACAAACAAACAAAACCAGACAGAAAAGTGTGCTTTCAGAAATGACAAACTGCCCTTAAAACACGTGCAGCTACGTGACATGCGGGCAGACTCGGTGAGTCTGATCATGAAACTGAAATGGAATCAGCAGGGACGTATTCAGACCACGTTAAAATATGATGGCTAAAAAGAAAAGATTCCTGCTGAACAAAAGTAATGTCAGTGTAGTAAGATCTTAGAGGTTATGCTGCAGTTTTTGCAAACACCCAGTGCCTCTCAGCATGGTTACCAGCCACCTTGGGCACATTGGAAGAGAGGATGAAAACCCGTGATGTCTTGTTGGGTGATGTACTTTTTGCAGGGATGCGGTGTTAACAGACTGCCGGAGCTCTGCTGGTGCGGGTGCTCGTGGTGGTGAGATGGCTCCGGACCAGCAGGGAAGGGCCGGGGCTCTGCCGCGGAGCTGCGCAGAGCAGCGCCAGGTCTGGCGCAGGTCCTTCCTTTTGCAGCTCGCCATCTCCAGGTGGGGAGGGCGGCAGGTCTGCGGTGAGCTTGGGGAAATTCCCGGCCACGAAGACGAGCCTCGTGTTGCCTCACCATGTGGGGGTGACGGGAGGGGTCACTCTGCTACAGGAAGGGCAGAGGAAGGCGAAGGGTGAAACGAGCAGGGACCTGGGGAGCGACCTAAATTCCTTTCTCATAATCAATAACGTGGCTTGCAAGCGTAAAGGTTGGCATATCAGATGCTGCTGCGGAGAGCTCTGTCGCAGGCTGTCCACAACTTCTTTTCTGCACGTAGCTGAAAATCGTGGAAAAATAATGAACCAAAGCAGTGATTCAAACAAGAAGTCTGGATAAATTTAGCTCAAATATTCTTGGTATGTTTGTGGTTGCTGTGGAAATTACATCATTGCTTGTTTTAATGATCAGAATATTGCTTGGAAAACTGGCATGGCTACCCGAGAAGAGCTCAGAATGCAACCTTTTAAAAGCGTGTGGGTCTTTTGGAATTGCTTCACCTGTATTTGATTGGTTTGGGGGTTGTTTGTTTTATTCCCATGTTGGGCAGGGAGTATTTTGACTACAGGTTATTGCTGCTTAATTGAAAAGCCACAAGGTTTAGAGCTGATACACTCTGCAGTGTGATTATCTACTTCACATTAAAATTCTGTCTAGGGAGTAAGATTCAAAAAGAGTGCTGGTAATTGCTTAAGACAAGACCTCCTTCAGAATCTGCCTGCATGTCTTTCTGTCTTGCACATCAAAGAGCCTTTGAAAAAGCTTTTATTTTTGCATCAAACAGGAACCTTTTTTTTTTTAACACTAATGGACAGGATCCCTTTTCAGATCTCAAATGTAGCTTGAAAAACAAAAACATCTAGCTCCTTAAGTTGGCTTGTTATCATGGTCACAGTTCTCCAGTGTGTTGCACCTAGGACTTTTCACACAATAACAGGGTATGGATAAAAGCTGTTAAATCAAAGTCATTTGCATGGATTGGGCAAGATCTGTGCACAGGATCTGTGTTCATCATGTGTTGGTAGGAAGGGGATGAGATATGCCTTGCCTGGTTTTGCCCTCTCCACCTTGGAGCAACCATCTGAAAATGCTGCAAGCTGCAGCGGGTTCACAGCATGCACCTTCGTTTGAACATAGCATCCTTGCAGGCAGAAGCCTTGTTCTCCTTTCACTGAAATGAAAGTTGACATTCCCAGACATCAGGAAGACGAAAGGGAAATATTTCCCCATTCCCCCTCTCTGCAAATACAGGCACTTCTGCCACTTGTGGGTTTTGTCACCAGCTATGAAAGATGGTGGTTATTTTTCGGTAGCCCCTGTTAAATTCTTGGCAGCACATTGTCACGCAGCCTGATTCAGGACCAGCACTGCCTTGGCAAACAGCAGAGGCCTTTTCATCAAAACTTTCTCTTGTGTTCCAGACACAGCTGCTAAGGTAATCTTCCCTACACGCTATTTTCTCCTGGAAGCCTCTGAGGATCTGCTCTTGCTTGCATGGATGCTGGTGGAAGTGCTCACAGCAAGTTCAATGGAAGCTGGAGCAGAGCCTCACATTCTCAACTTTTTTTTTTCCTTTTCTTTTCCAGAGTATCGCATTCATATCTTTTCTCTGATGTCCTTCCCAGCTCTGCCCTGTGTTTCTCTCCGCTGTTGCCAAACCCCCTGTTCAGCTCTCTTGATGCCAGCCATATCCAATATCTTGATTGCATTTGCTTTTGCTCTGCATGCAATACTTCCAGTTAAACTAATCCAGAGTTGTCTTCATGACACATGAGAAGTGGGGGCAACAAAGAGTAACGTGGTGTATTAGGCTAGCACATACAGTTAAAGAAGCACAATGAACTGTGTCTAATCTGTACTAAACTTGGATTTTGCTGTGTGGGGTGTTTCCCCGCCCTCAAATGTCCTGAGAGGACTCTTCCCTTAGATGTCTGCTTTTTCCTGGATCTATCAGGCCTTTGATAAAGGATACCCTCTCTTACTGCCAGCTTTGTTCAAAGTAGTCTTTGTTATGACTTAGTGCCTGATAGCCGAGTTAACTTCAGTGCACGTGTAAAGCAGGAATGCAGGCTGTAGGACTCAAAAGACTGCGTGGGTCAGTGTCCTGCTGTCACCCTCCTAAACCTTATTCAAGGCATGTTTTAAATGAGTTGACTCGTCTGTTCTTTCTGCTTTTCTAGAGGACTATTCCAAAGGCTCATTCCTCCAACACTTTAAACTTTCTTCTAATTGGCAGCTGGAAAGTTTTTGTACCCTGTACATAAATAGCTCTTCTCCTTCCCTGGTGTCTCCCTCTGGATGTATTTATGGACAGTGCTCGCATCCCTGTCTGGCCTTCATATTTCCATGCTCAACAAACCAAGCTCTTTTCTTCTGTAGTTTTGTAATTAGACTGTCCATTTCTTCCATTCATCTTCTTCACCTCTTCGACGTTCTCTTGGCCTTCCTTGAACATGATAAACTGGAGTCACGCAAGGTATTTTTGCATGCATTTTTAATGTTGCTTCTTTTTTCCTGCTTTCTGGCCAGTCCTTCCAAAATCTTCATATATGCAGGTTCTATAAGAGACCTGCAGTGCTTCCCTGGGGAAGGGAGGAAGGACACTTGTGACCATGCAGGCGACAGCAACTGCCCAGGACCCCTGCCATGTGCTGGAGGGACGGCGAATTGGGCTTGCAGCCGGGCCCAGGGGGACCTGATGGAGCAGCTATGTGCTTCATCCTACCACTGTCATCATCGTTCTCCTGCCGCAGTGGCTTGTCGTTCCCAGGAGCATCCATGGAGTCACGTGGGGCTGGAGAGGCTGATGCTGCCCTCTTCTGTGCTATTCTTTTTGACCAGCAGTTGGCTTGGAGTGCTGTCGATGGGGCTTCCATCTAGAAGAGTGTGCTTTTCTCAGCTCGGACAAGCTGTAGAGTCATGGCATGTGTCTTTGCTGGAGCTGGTAGGGGACTCAGGCTCAGAAGAGACCTGGGAAGAGACTGCAGGCTCTTCCTCCCCTCACACATGTAATGGGGAGCCCTCCCTGAATTCTTCCAGGCTTGGCCTCTCGCAACTGGAGCTAAAGGCACTTGCTTCTCCCTGAAGCTGGCTTTAAATATAAGTCTAAGGAGGGCGTAGCATAGGGGGCCGGCTGTGACTTGCTGCTTCCCCAGTGTGAATAATTGCTAACTTACTTTTTAGAAGAATATTGAGCAAATGATTTGTCTGAAAGAAAGAAAACAATGATGCATGGGAATTTTTCCATTCTGATGAAAGCTTGAACATTAGGGAACCAGGCAAGTTTCAAAATAAACCAAAGTTATCCATGAAATTTTATTTTATGAAGTTTCAAATGGAAACCCAATCCTGGGTTGGTTTCACGGTTATAATACTTGATTCAGTTGGACAGGAATGGCCCCACTAGAGGCACCTTTCATGATTTAGTAATCCTCTCTTTCCAGCCATGCCTGGAAACAGACAAAGAAAATCCAAAAGCGTGGTCGTACTTCTGCATGCTTAATGTATATCTTCCAATTTAAATTTTGGAAAGCGAGAGTGGCATAGCTGGCCTTGCATGCAGAAGCGTATTTTTGAATGATTCAAGCTGTAGGATTGGAACCGAATCGCTGAGACCAAAAGACGAAAATAGAAACTTTCACTTAGAGCTGAGTCATTTGTATTTTCAATACTGCAGTCGTCGCTCTGGCCATTTGGAGCTCTCGCTTTTCTCAGTCTCTCTCCCTCAGGAGTGGAAGGACATGGTGGCATTTTTGTGACTGTGTTGGTATTCTCTGTGGTCTTTGCTGCTCCTTTCAACCCAAAGAGGGCAGTAAGGGAAGGACGGGGGGGTTCCCCTTCACTGCAGGACCCAGCCTGTGCCTGGTCCTTGAAGGAGGTTGGCTCCTGCCTCGTTCCTTCCCTGCCCAAAAGCTTGTAATGTGTCTACCAGGGATGACGGTGCCTTCGTGAAAGTTGTGGCCAGTGATGCTTCAAGCAGTCCTACAGTTAGAAAGGGCTGAACGCGTGCCCGTGAAGCTGGTGAGGCCTGACACTTGTCCTCTTGAGCTGTGACACGTGTCATAGCTTTGTGTAGCCTCTTTTGTACATCAGAAAAATAGAAATAACTATTTCATTTAAACTTCTTGGGCAAAATGAGTAATTTCCAGAGTCCCAGGGGTCTGGGAGGCACGTGCACAAATGCAGGAGCCTGCTCAGATCTGGCAGAGCTTTTCAACCCCGTGTCAGAGCTGTGACAGGCAGAGGCTTCACAGAGCTGTTCATTGTCAGTGACACTGCCCACCAAAGCCTGCCACGTCTCAGTGTTGGTAGTATTTGAGGCTTTTCTGTCCCCTCCTCCCCCCCTTATCCTGGATGATGGAGAAATGATTGTATCAATGTAGAGCTAAAGCTTTCCGAGGGGTCTGGTTTTTGTAACTCGGTTCTGGAGCCCTGAAAAAGGCAGGAATCCAGAGCGATTTTCTGTCCAGGACTTAATTCTTTCCTTTCAGATTTGCATTAGCAAATGTTTTTTCCTTGCAGGTTAAGAGCAGTTCTAAACAGAAAATTTCCAGTGGCTCTGGTGATAAATGGTCACTTTGCATTGCTGTACCTAAAATTGTCAGCATGTCGTTTCCAAAATCCTGTATGCTTGCTGGAAAACATTTCTTGCAGATCAGCACTTAGCATGTGTGGTACTGGCATGTAAACAATTTTAAAATAATACCGGATTATGCAATAATAATGAAAAAGATCCCTTCGGTACTGAACTGTTGTCTTCGAAGTATTTTTCTGTGTTTCATCTCTGGTCTTTTGTAGGGTTTTAAGTTTCCTTTTGGGGCAGTGAGCATTGATTGTAAGCTATGTTGTAGACGCAAGTTATGTTTGTACTAAATATATCATCTTTTCCACGGGCTTGGCAAGCGGATCTTAGTGTAAAGCCATTCCTGTAATTAGCTTAAATAGCGGATTTTGGCTGTAATCAAACCACATAAAATGGGCAGAAAAAGTGTGCACGGAGGGTCCTCTCTTTGTCCCGGAAAGCTGGCGTGTCTCGCCTGTTGGGAAGAGCTGTTACCCACCGTCAGAAGGACCTGGCCCAGTTCCGTTGTGGCCTCTCCAGCGGGATGCTGGATTTCCCAGACACACCATCTTGTTACCCCTCGGTCCCATTCACCATAACTTTCTCCCCTTGTCTCCTCACAGGGGCTTTTATAAGTGGTTCTGACCACTTTTTAATCCTGCTGGCTTCATTTTATATCAGAATGCATACGTATTTTTCCTAAATCTGAAAACAAGACAAAGTAGATCACAGGCTTTTTGCTGCAGGACCTTCCTTTGCGTGGTTCTGGGCCGGTTCCTGGCTATGGGGCCATGGAACTGAGGGCATGTGGGCAGGCGGGGGAACAGCTTCCCTTCTGGGGCCAGATCTTGGTCTCTGCTGTGTCTTTTAAGAAATGAATGAATGAAACCTTCTAACTTAAAAAACAAAAAAACAAAAAAATACCCACTGTTTTGAACTGTTAGCGAATTAGAGAATGAACACAAAAGATATCTTTGTTTCATGAAGCATTTTGACCGACTCGACTGATGTAAAAAAAAATTACATACAATTGTATTAAACATGGGTTTTGTTTTTTCTTCCTGATTTGGGATGGGAATAATTTTCCGTATCTCAGAAATTTCCATAGGATTAAAAACATCTTCATATTCAACCTAATTGGAAAGCACAATGTAGGACAGATCCTTCAAAATCACTGGAGGCTTCCCGTTGGCTGTTGTTCGGTTTATTAATCTGGAGTTTTTCAGAGCAATGGGAGATATGAGTCTGTTACAGAGACTCTAGTTCTGCGCCTCAGAAATAATATGGCTTTCCATTAATTTTGCAAAGCAGCCTGCCAAAGCTTTGTTAGAATAGCATTGAAAAATTCAGCAACTCTTGCGAGTTTTTAAGAGTTTGGGCTTTAAATATTCAGGACATTTTAGACCTTGTCTCTGTCCCATTTTTTCCTTGCTCTGGGGCAGTGCTCAAAAGTCAAAATGGCCAAAGATTAAGCTGGTGGAGGTTAGCTGTAGCCATCTGGTGCTGTTGAGGAATTAATGTCTGAGCTCAGCCCGGAAGGGCAGCCTCCCCGCCCACCCCCATCCCCAGCTCCTGTCTGAACCAGAGGCTTGGATTTCACTGTAATGGGACATGGAGATGAAAATAACTGTCATGGCTAAAATGCAGCAGTTAATTCAGGCGGAGAAGCAGCCAGCCAGCCAAAAGACGTTACATCCAGTGGCCACTGTAAGAGCTGCTTGTGCTGAAGCAGAGGTGGATGGCTCATGGTCCAAGGAATTAATAGCTTAATTGAGCATCGCTGAATGGGAGGCTGGGTTAAAGCCGTCATCTTGATTTGATCCTGTCTCTGGAAATACCTGCACAAATTATGACAAGGTCAGTAGCAGTTTTAAAGTCTTATTATTATTGTAAATCTACTTTGGAGTAAGTTAGCTTCCTGCCCTATTTTATCCTGTGTTAAACATCTCATATCTTTCTCTGATAAACAAAAATATCCTAGTCAGTTGCCAAAAACACCTACCTTATCAAAGGGACTAATGTAGCACTTAAAAACTCTGAGAGGCTACATGTCAAAGACAGGAATGCAGCGATTTGGGCCATAAAGATAATAATCTATGCAATGTGCTGTTTAGTTATGCAGCTGTTTGCTGATTCACAGCATTGCACTGCAAGCCCTCACCTTTTTACTGATAATGGCATACTGGCAATTTAGAAATTTTATATATTTTTTTCACCTGCTGTAATAATAAGGCCCAAGACTGGATGTAACTGCATATATCTATGACATTCTCATGGTACACCCTTTATTATTAATTAGAGCTATTTTCATGTTGTTTCTCTCAGCTGGGACAGTGCAGTCTGTTGCATTTTTAAATTGATGCTGCTGTAACTTTTGAATGGCAATAAAATAACACTTTTTTATTGATAACCACTGTTTCCATTGGAGTATTTTTTAAACGAAAATTAGTCTTGCCTTTACTTTTGTAAAAGACTGTTACTGGAAAGCAAAACTTAAAAACTACTTCTGAAGTATTAGACATTGGAAATATTTCCTGCTGTTGATTTCACAGGTAGTTGCTTTGGTGCAGGCTGTTAAGTGTTGGGAGAAATAGATGAAGGATGTGTTTTTAAAGTCGGCAAATGCCCCCATTTTCCCTATACAAACAGTGCTTGGTTTGCTTGCAGTCATTAGTAGAAAGCAAGCAAAGCAGCTGTGGATCTACAGAGAAACTAAACAAAAAAGATGCAGTGATTGGGCCTTTTATTACAGGAGTACCCAAGAAGTACTGATAGAATATCATAACTTGCTATGCCATATGCATTGTCAAATATTAATGTAGACTACTACTGATGAGCAAAATGCAGAAGCTGGTTCCTAAATCTGTGTATTCCAAGAATTAGAAGCACTTTATTACATCCAGGCGTAAATGCTCAGCGTGTTGCGTGAGAAGGTCTAAAAATAGAGGTTCAGTATCATTCTGTTTCAGTTATTGCTCTCATAGCATGTTGTTCAAGGCTATATGCATGTGAGGAGACCCTATTACGAAAGCCACAAAGTGTCCAGGTAAAAAGCATGAGATTTGTAGGGTTAAAGACATAGGCAGAATTTCTTTGGATTTCAGCCCAGATTTTTGCTAAAAATGGCTGATGCATATATTGGCAAAATTTTATTCCTAGCCTACATGAATGCAGTACTGATGATAGTTCAGTCATGCATCTTTTAGAAATAAAACAGTCTTTAGTCAGTAGAATGTACTTTTCCTCTTTCTTTTTCATACTGGTGAGTATGAATTAAGCTTATAAAACATGCTGCTGCTTATTTTCCATTTGTATATTAGAAGTCAGTATATCATTTCTAAAGTCACCAGAAGGTCCTCTGTGAATTGGGTAATTTGTTTCATGAAATGCTTAGCTTTGCAATGGATGGCTTCTGTGTTTTCTGGGAACTTAAGAAAGGGTGGCCCACTTTCTCTCATTTAATGTTTTAAAGCTCAAGTTAACTTTGAAATCATGTGAGTACAGCTGTTGGTTGAGGGCAAGCTTTTTTATCACTCTGCGACTCATGAATTTTGCTCTTTTTAGGCTTGAAATTAGTTCAATTGCAAGGTCTTTTTTTTTTTTTTTTGGTGAAGATCTTTGACATCTTTTTTCCCCAGGTCTTCTTAGGCGGGAGGTCAATTTACTCTGAGAATACAAACACAGAAAGAAGTTTTGTTGACAGCTACATAAGAAATTTCAATGATGAACAGCACTATCTTTCTGCCAAGAATATTTAAATATAAATATATCAGTTCCAAACAGTAGAATTGCCCAGATTACTTATATTCAATGAAGCTTTTATTGACTTCTACTTGATGGATGTTCAAATGCAGCCTCACTAGTACGTTTTTGTTAGATCAATAAAAAATTCTTATTTGCCTAAGACAAGGCTAAAATTTCATTTAGGGACTAGAATTACTATCTTGAGGACTTTGCCAGCTAACTCTGGGAGCATATAACTCCATGAAGCCAGCCATTTGTGACCTTCCAGTGCCGGAGCGCCCAGAAGTCTGTGGTGGGTGATGGCCAACCCATGTTCTCCAAACAGTGGTGATGTTAGTGGTGTTTATAACTACACCATTACACTGGAAAGGATTTAAGAATTTCTGAGGGGGCCAAAAACGCATGAGGAATCACGACACATTAGCCAAGTACTTTCATGGAGTAGTCAGTGGATAAAACACAGAAGCAGTCTTGGGATCAGGGTCTAGCTTGCTGAGTTCCTCCTTCCCTCAGTTAAAATAGAAATATTGTCTAATTTCTTCAACGTCTGTTCAACGGCACTGGTGACATACACTTTTCTTACTCATGAATTATTGAGTGATGGGTACATATGAACGAGGGTGTCAGAACCAGGAAAAGTGACACTGGGGTCTCTGAGCCCCTGAATGAGTCTGGCCATGAGACAGTTGTACCTTCACCTTCCCTGGCCATGCTTTAAATAGAAAGAAGGATGGCCCTGCTGAATTCTTTGTCAGAAAGGATGTGCCTGTACACTTGGAATTGGCTCCACGTGTGGATCTGGAGTGATAGTTCCCAAAATTAGGATCGAGGCTGAAAGGAAATAAAACTAGTCCCTTCTTTCAGCATTTATTTTTAGGAACTAGCTTAAAACTGCTCTGCTCTGTCAGCCCCGATCTGCAGGGCTTCCTGCTCAGCTCTCCAGCTGTTTTGGATCTCCGATGTGAGGCATTCTTTCCTCCAAGGGGAATTCCAGTGCTTCTCTCTAGGTTCAGGATTTCATCACAGGGCACCAAGCGTGGGGAGGCTGCATCTTGCAGTAACTGCAGAGTTTGCTCGTATCTGTACTAGTCCGGTACTGAGTTGTTTAGACTGGAGAACTATTTTGCTTTAAAGTTCTCTCTTTTAATCACCCTTTAAACAGTTACTTGCTTAGGAATCATTAGCATTTCGTACCTTCAGTGTCTATGAAAAACAGAATTAAAACAAGCAATATTCTTAGAAGTCCGTTACAGGTGGGTGGTCTGCTCTGAAATACTGGAGCAAATACTGGATATTTTTTTTTTCTCACATACCCCTTAAAACTACAGAATTCTGAGGCATCGAAGGCACTGTACCTCTTACATGAACTCTGAGATGCTGTTTTTTGTGCTGTAATTTAATATCACCTTCGTCTGCCTTGATTTCTGCTGTTTGTCCTTCACACGTTCTGCATCATCTGGGAAAGGTTATTGATGTGGGCACATTTCTAATGGCATGAATCTCTGGAGCTGTCTCCGATGTCTGAGTGATTTGAGCTTCATTTAAATAATTGATGAGAAGCGTTAGTCAGAATGTATTGATGATTTCAGACTGCATTATTCAAAGATATTTACTGATGGTTATAGATTGGTCCAAATTTACTTCTTTTTCCAGACTGCATTAAACTAGCCTGTGCATGACACATGTATTTATTAAAAAAAAAAAAATCCTTGTTAACTCGTGTGAAAATCTGTGGGCTTTAAGGACTTTGTTTAACCGATTACAAATAAGCAATAGTAATGAATGTTTTAGTAGGAAAAAGCAAGCATGAAGCAGACTCTTTTCAACTGAAAAGTGCTTCTTTTCTGTCCTGCATGTATTTCTTTTGTGCTTCTCAATGGAGTCAGGTTGGCACCATCCTCACCAGGCTCACAGGGGCCCTGCTGTGCTGGGCAGCGGGGGGGTTCACGGGTGGGAGCACCATGACCCCAGAGGGGTTACAGCCTCGACATGCCACCGAGGACAGGGAAAGCTGAAGGTGAGCAGCTGGGCAGCTGAACCCAACAGATCAGTGCCGGAATCAGGAGCGGACCTGAACATCTCGCTTGTGGCTTTCCTGCTGAAGCATGCAGCTTTCCCCGCCCTTACAGTTGGAGTGGGGGACGATGATTTCATGGCTGGCTCTGTTAGCCACCGCAAGCATCTTCTCTAATGGTCTGAAGCTTTTAATCTTTGACTTGTGAAAAGTCTTCTGGCTCCTAACAGCATTTAAAAAAAAAAAAAAAAAAAAAGTCTAGCCTAGGAGACTCTCCAGGATTGACCAGGGTGTCACTGGGCATCTTGCATAATCTGCTTTTACTCCGTTTTCCCAGAGTAGAAATTTTTCCAGTTTCTTTTCTTTTGCTGTAGCTGTGTACAGCTCTGGTTGAAAGTTCTGGAGAAGTACGGTGGGGTTTTACTATGTAAGCCCTTCCATCCCTGAGTTCCTGTGCCAGGAGGCTGAGTGTGGCAGGCTGCAGCAGAGCATATGTGTCCGTGTCTATGTGAGCTTTCACACCTTCCTTTGGAAACCACCTCTGGGAGCAACTGAGGAACTTGCTGTCCCTTTCAGTTTCATGTCCCTGATGGAAAGTACTTTAATATATTATCACTTTCTTGTATCACACAATTTAGTGTTGATGTTTTTTCCTCTTTTTTAGTTGTGTGCAGTAAATATTCCACTGAAAATAACTCACCACTTTTTGTGTTGCCAGGATGCATTGATGTTGCACCTGTACGTGGGTAATAAACAGAGACTTCTTCCTGACACTTGTTTTCTATTTTTGCTACAGGAACTGTGGACATGGGTGGCAAGCAGTCCACAGTTGGCGAAGTCTCCATAATTCAGACACCCGTGACAGAAAGCATTCAGGCTGCTTACAAAGCTGGAGACACCACTAAAGCCCAAGAGTTGATTAAGTTGTCATGTGAGGAGACTGCACTGCAAGTGGAAAAGGTAGGATTAGGCTACTACTCTTTCTCAAATCTTTTTGGGAAAGACACCTTCAAATGCTGAGCTGCTGTCTTCCATTGCTCCTCATGCAGACAATCCATTCAGTTATATGTGTTACACTGGTGCTATAGGGTCCCAGGCATGGCTGGTTGTGTGGGGCACTTCAGGAATGTGCTCAGGGACAATATTTGCCCTTGAAAGCACTGATCGGAAAGATGAGACAGACCACAGAGAAAAGCGTACATAGGAACAGGATCAAGGACTGGAACCACAGGGGAGAAATCCTATCGACACTGAAGTGGGTGGTAAAGCTCCTGCTGGCTTTACTGGAGTCGGTATTGCACACCAGACTGCTAGTTTGTTGGAGTATGTGTGGGTGTGTTGGCTCTGTCAGATGCAGAGAGTCCTGGCCTTTTCTGCCTGCTCTCCAAATGCAAACCAGCTCTGATTCAGGAGCTTTGTTGCCACCTGAGAATGGCACTGACCTGCAGCTAACATGCCCTGCTTTGCAGGTTGTATGTACGACTTGATCTTAAAGGGCTGTACAGCACCTCTCGTTGCTGGGCTACTGGTGGAGTGCAGGCAGAGCCCTCGCAATGTTATAGCAAGGGCTGAAAGTTGCTTTAGTGCGGAACTCAGTCCTGCATTCAGTAAGTACACACAAAACAACCTTAAAATCTCTTCTTCTCAGTATGACAGACTGATACAACATAGCTGCTGGTGGCTTAGGAAGATGGTTACTGAAGAGATTTACTTGCCAAAAGCTGAAACATGTATAAGCAGTATTTTTAAAGTTTCGATTGTGCTGAAGTGTTACTCCATCTATTGTAATCAGCAAAACTTGTATTAAAAGTAGAAATACTGTGCAAGATTCTTAGCTGATATAAACAGACACGTTATACTAACTGTGCTTCTGTCTTCACTACCTGTGTGTGTAGTACTCTTCGTAGCACACATCTGCCTAAAGGTGAAGGTATATGACAGTGTTTTAGAATTCATGTCTGTTTTAGATGAAAGTGTCACAGTTTCTGTTGAATCAGCCAGAGTTACCTCTTTCTTTCCCAAACACTAAGTAAGTCTCTCTCACCCTAACCTCCTTGCCTGAGCCTTTGTACCTTCCAGAAAATCCCCCCAGTGATGAGTAAACGCAGTTCATGTACAGAACAGGTCTGGGTAATGTTGCAGAGCAAAGGACACACCACAGCTGGCAGATGCATCAGCTTAGAGTGCAGTTACTTGGGTGGTCCCTGATACTCTCCTCTCAAGGAGGCTACGCGAGGAGGGGTGCTGGTATTGTGGTCTCTAAAACAGAGAAATACATTTTTCCCCATCAAAAGGAAGCAGTTTATAGACTTAGCAAAAAAAAGTCAGTCCAGAGATGGTTGATGGCCCACTGGGAAGACGTTACTGCTTGCATTTGGAGCCGTATCCTTTGTGCCAGCTTCTGCACTACTCTGCCATCAGAGCCCTCGTTTTGAGCCAGTTCTTTGGACAGACTTAATGTGTAGGGAGAGTACCTGAGCGTGAAGTCTGGGCTTATTAGCCATCTCCAAAATATGAAATACTACACCTTGTAGCAGAGTGCAAAAATGTTTTCTGTTAGTCTGTGAAAAATTGTTTTACTCTCACCATTCAGTGCCTTGGGCGCTTCTGCAGTAAAGTCATACAAAAAACTATTAAGCAAAACCAACACTTTAATCTAATTACTTAATATATCAACAACGATTATAATGGCTACTAGTGTTTATGACATTCTCAATTAACCACGGTGACAGACTGTAGGCATTTGCATCAGCACAAAAAAATATATAGCTCTAGAAATGCTATCTTTCTCTGCGTGCTCCCTTTACAGAGATGCAAAGAAAAATCAGAGAGTTTATTTTGCTGTGTTTTCTTTACCAGTGTCAGCTTTTAGGTATTGCGGCAGCGTATGGAGATCTGCAGGCGGTGAGGTATTTACTGAAAGAAGCATTAGTGGTGTTACCAACAGAACCTAATGATGACAATGCAGCGGTGGTGGCTGCGTATTTTGGACATAAGGATGTTGTGAAAGAACTGCTGGATTCCCTGCATGGTAAGCCCTACTGGGTTGCCTCTACCTTTCATTAAGCTTTTCAATAGCTGTTTGGTATAGCTTCAAGCAGGCATTTATGTGTTTTTTCACTTCCCTTGGAAGGGGAGGGAACTCAATCATGGGAAAATGCATGGAGGGATCTACTGTCCACTGTGTTTTAAGAAAACTTCCCCCATGGGGGGAAAAATACATGAATAAAAATATTCCATGTTTGCATATTGGAGGTAGAGAAAGATGCCATTTAGACAACTAATTCCCATCAGCCAACACAGCTGGATAATGTCCCAGACCCCACAGAGAAATTATGGGTTTTTCAGGAAACAGCAGCATCCCACTCTGCTGATTCTGCAGACACAGTTGTGCTGGGAGTGAGAGTGCAACATGACTGCCTGGCGAGTAACAGCTTTGGTGCACAGCTGGCAGCATGTTCTGTGCTCTCCTGTTGGCATTTTGATTTGACTTTCAGGGGAATTCCTTATTTTGAATCATCATCATATTTTATTTGCATTTTATTTTTAAAATGATTTTGTGGCAGAACAAAGACATTTTTAGACCTGAACACAATTCTTCAAGCAGGTTCTGGGGAGAAAAAGAGCATTACTCTGAGAGTCTGTGACCTCAATGAGAATGCGAATAACCTGCTGGGAAACCTGCTTTTTTGATTTACTTAAACTGTTAGAACACTAATAAGCAAGAGAAACTTTCAAGTTTGCGATTAAACCTTGTATCTTCTTTGGCCAGAAAGGAGGCTGACAGGACTGTTTGTATAACCCAATACCAAAAATTAAATTACATTAATATAATAATAGTCTCAGTAATAAAAAGTGAATTAAGTATTTGCTGAAGACTTAGATCAGTTTCGAACTGACCAAATTCCCTTAAACCTTTGCTTTGGGGGGTTGTGTTTGTAGGTGCTCTGTAAAAACTGCAGAAGTTTTTATGCAGGACTTTCCATTGGTTTCACTGTGAAATTACATAGAAACCAGTCACAGGGCTTGGGAATAAATTGCGTGCGTATCTGGTGCCGGGAGCATTTCCCTGGCTAATGCTCTGCAGTGATTCTCTCTGGCTCAGTGTGAACTTGGGGCTTACAGCTGTGGCCTGCCTTGGATGTTTGGATCCGATGTCTGTTGAATCAAGCCCGTTGTCTCTGGATGCAAAGACAGTCCCGGTCATCCCTTGTCACCTCTGACTGGGATTAGATGCTTGATTTTTCTACTGGCAGCCTAGTAGGCATCCTGGAAGCCTTCCACTGTTGCTAGCTTATGTGTGATTAGATCAGGGCCAGTCAAAAAAGTTTGCCCATTAGCTGGGTAGGTAATGAAGAACAGGTAAGCAAAGCAGGTAGCTTTCTGCTCAGCTGAAAAGTTTGTGCCTGACCCATTTAGGGCTCTTCTGTAACACTTGCACCCTTGCAGTGCAGTCTGCTTCCTTGTCATGAGGGGCTTCATCTTATACCCTTTGCATAGCTACTGTTTATGGATGAGTCTTGCGTATCACAGTCCAGTAGCATCAACTAAGTCGAATACCGTATCTTTCTGGTAGGTCCCAGTACTTGCCAACAGCTCCTGAACTGGATGCTGGCCATCGCCTGCCAGCAGGGACATTTGGACATCGTAAAACTCCTAATTCGTGCATACAGTGCTGACCCAGAGAGCTGTGCAGTCAGGAGGAATGAGTTTCCAGTTCTTATACGGTTGCCCCTGTACGCTGCTATAAAGGCAGGTATGTATTTGCATGCTTGAAAGCTTTGTCCCTCTTCTGCAATGTCTTTCAAAGAATGGGCTGAGTTTTTCCAGTCTGGGAATGTATTAATGTGGGCTGGCTTGCCTGGGATTCTTCTGGATTTCCAGTGAAATAAATTAAAACAGAACTGGCTCTGAATCTTTTGACTTAGCCAAATTTAAGTCAGGGCCTTCCTAAGGGCCTTCCTACTGCAAATGCTGAGAGGCTGAACTTTCCTCTTTAAAATTAAACTCCTAGGGAAAAGACCCTCCAAAAATAGAAACCTTTTAAGTAAAAGCATTATTGTTATGGATACTATGGCACACACACTTGATTTAGACTGAATAATGTACACTTCAAAGTACAGTTTTGTGTATAGTTTAATAAGAAGGGAGGGAAAAAAGAGAGAGAAAAAGAACTGGAGCTTGGGACAGTGCTTTTATAGAGTGTCTTTGCTGTCTCGGTTTGACTAAACTGAATCCTATCATTGGAGGAAACGGTCTTTACATAGTTCAGTTCCCTTTTTGCACACCCCATGTTTTTTTTCAGAAGTGGTTATTTCCCAGGATTTCTGTTCTGCTCCTTGTTGATTCACTTATATGAGAAGAAGAAAACAGACAATCTGCCTTTTCTCTAAAGGGAATGAAGATGTAGCTGTCTTCTTATTACGGAATGGAGCTTTCTTTTGTTCCTACATCCTGATGGACAGTCCTGAATCCAGCAAACACCTTCTGAGGAAGTATTTCATTGAGACAAGCCCGCTACCAGGTAGTGCTCCAGCAAAAACAGTAAGTAGCCATTTATCTGTCTGAAAAGATGTTCTTTGAAAGGAACATGATGTTAATAATTGATGTTTGTTTTCGTGTACCATGTGGCTGGTAGTTCTTCTCATCTAAGAGCCTTGTGGTTTGCTACCCATTTAGAGAACAAGCTGTGAAAGTGGCTTTCATGCCAGTGCTGAATTGCAAGGTGTAAAACATTAGGCCTTTAAACAGTGTCATTGTGCAAGATGCTGTGTATGGCACCTTCCACTTGGCCAGTTCAACATCGACACGTGAACCAGGCTTATGCTGTGGAAAGGAATAGTTGACTTTTGCTCAAAGTCTTGCAGAGAAATAAGTACTACCGTAGGCTTCCTCTGTGACCCCAGGGCAGTCACTTCATTTAGGCTTCTGTGGTACATTCTGGTTGCAAGGTAATGCCACAAGCCCGGTGCTGGCCAGGAGTGTTAGCATGGCACAGAGCTGAGCATATAAAGCTTTCTCTTCCCCTGGGTCTGTTAGCTCAGACACAACATGTACAGATAGGCTCATGTGGCTTTTGGTTAACTGGAACATAGGTAGAGCAAGCTCAAATCTGTTCGATGTATGTTCCTCCCAACCTCAAATCCTCATCAGCAAAAGATGGCTGGTAGCCTTTACTGTCACACCCAATAAGGACTTCTCTGGCTTTCTGGAGCAGCATGGTGAGTGTCATGTGTGATCAGATCATATTAGTTTAACTGCACTTGTCTACAGAAAGGGGTTTTGATGGTAGGCCAACAAAAAGCAATTAAAGCCTCTTTAGGCTGACAAGAGCTGTTCACTACTTCGTCATTGATAGCATTTTGACAATTTTGGTGATCTGTTTGTATCTATTTCTTCCACTGTAAAATGTGGAGATTTAAATTCCTTGTATCTCACAGTTGTTGGAAGGCTTAATACATGGCAATGATGCTTTGAGATCCATGAGTGGCATTGTTTTCATGCAGGGTATTACTATATTTCATGACTATTCCGTATCTTTGTGTAACAAGGCTATATTCTTCATTCTCTTGATCTCTATTGTCCAAGTCTCCTTTATTCAGAACTGAAAAATGTCTCTCAGCACGTGCTGTTACTGCTTTGTAGGGCAGTGTGTAGTATTTTGTATTATTTCTACAGTCACCAACAATTTAGTTATCAGGCATCTTTCATTTTCCCCTTCAGTGTGTAGATTAACTGAGGTTGAATAGGAGCATTGGAGCCCTGAGTTTTCAATAGTTTCAGTTTACATTGGATCATAAAAATTGTGTGGTGAAAAATTTTAAGGGAAATTTTTCAATTGAGGCTCTGACTGCATGAATCCCATTGCCAGTTGAGTATCTGTTAGCTCATAACATTGTGGGGTATTGATTCTACTTCGGTGTTAAGTAAAAATAAGCAGAGAGGTTCTCATAGTGTTCTGAGCTTCTCTATTCTCTGTTTTCCTGTCCACATCCTGTCTCACTGGATTCCAGACAATACTGCGAATGGTAGGAACTACAGTCCAGATATGTGAGCTTGACTTCATTAGGTTCAATCATGAGATTTACAGCCCTCCCTATGCCATTCTTAGTTTCATTGACAGGGAAACAAAAGGAAGCTAAAATGTTTCTGGATAAGAGTTGATAAAACTACATGCTTGTTTAGAAGGGAAAAAAATCCAGCTAGCTAGATAATTCAGCTTGAATAAACTTTGGAATAAATGTTTGAATCACAGGGAAGAGGTCTGTTTTCCATGTGAACTTGCTGGCAATATTTAACTTAGCTGCTGTAAAAAATGACTCAGCCTTGCTCTTGTCACACCCTGAGCAAAGAGAGAAGTCTTAAAACATCAGCTAATTGCTAGAAGAGCCTGGTTTAAAAAGGAGACAAAAAAAAACATAAAAAAAAACCGAAACACTCAGAAGCTTGACCTTGATTCTTCTAGTGGCTGTTTATTTTTAATATGTTGCATATTCAAGGTTTTCTCTTTGAATTAATTTTGGCAGATGGGGCCAAATTCAGGAAGATTTGTCCTAGTTTGTCTGCAGAGCTCAGGTCTCTGCGAAGTGACAGTCACACACCTTTATAATTTTTTAAAACAAGACTTCATGGCAGCTGCAAACAAGCTGCCTCAGTGCTTTCTTCATAACTGATAAAGTTCGTGAACGCCAGTCTTCCTGAGTAAGTGCCGTGATGCATTTTGCACTGGGAGGAAGCAAGAGAAGATTGTGCAGAGACGGCGATGCATCTGGCAGCCAGCTAATGTCAGAAGTCTCTCCTCTTGGACGGGGCAGACCGAGCAGTGATCATTTCAGAATGAGCCCAGAATTTCAGAAGGGCTTGTCCCATCTGTGCTATCTCTGAGTGAAAACACTGCACAGTTGACCTCCAGTTGATTTCACAGCAGTGAACGCTACCAACTATGCTTAAAATGTGGTTGGAGAGCCCAGTTTAGCTGCTATGCCTTCCAGGCTGCTGTTGTGCCGTGTATAGTGCTGCCCTTTCAGAGGCAAGAGGAGTTGCATCTCATTTTTCTAATACCTGTTTCTCCTTTTTTTTTTTTTTTCTGATGTATATTTAACCCTGTGCCAAACCACTATCTTTCAAAACAGATGAAGTGCTCAATTTTTACGGGAACAGGTAGCAAATGCCAGAAATACCCCCCGCAGTAAAATGGCTAGGCATAGATTCCAGACTTTGATAGGTGTGTTGTAAGCACAGAGATATTTAACTTTCCAGTGTGTGCAGGGTTAGATTTTTCTTGTTTTCCATTATGGACTGGAAGAGAGCTTAAACTGCTGTGTTTTCCCAAGGAAGTGCTTTGCTAGGATTTTTTGCATACAAATGTTATGTGTGTGGACCTTCACTGATTTCTTTATCTACTGCCTGGCTAATCTCAGTTACATCACCATCGATAAAGAAATCTGCAGCTGTTCCGCCCAAGGTTTGCAGCAGCATTATTGATGGAGTAATTAGATCACCATCCTCTGAATATACTGCCTACAGCAAGAGTGAAATTCTGTTGGGGCACATGATATCAGTTAGGAGAAAGGCACAACAGACTTTTTTAATCACCTTACCAAACAGTCTCAAATTTAAGTAATTTTTTTTGTGTGTTTGGAGTTCATCATTTGCCCAAAAGCAGTGGGGTTTCTTGCTTCTGCACAATTTCCAGTCCCTCACCTTCCTCAATGCATGACACTCTGCAGTAGGATATTTCCCTTTAGTTTTCAAGATTCAGACTGAGAAGTTATTACCTTGGCAGGAGAGAGGAGTCTACAGAGAATCCTTGTCCTGCTGAGGACCAGTTAGCCACCCAGAGTCAGGCTGTGTCCAGGCGCCAGACGCTGTCCCTCTCTCCTTTGAGCATGAAGCCCACCAGCTGGAGCCAAACAGAGGAGGGTTGAGCAGATTCCTGGGCTCTGCAAGTTCAGCATCACAGACCTTTGGCATTGAAGAAATGGGCTTTTCTGGGAAGCTAGTGGAGATGGTTAGGTATGAGTTGGGGTGGAATTCCCCTGTCTTTGTGGCATTGCTGTCAGGCTTTCTTTTACCTAATTACATTTTCACCATAGAATGCTGAGCCAAGTGAATCCCTAATATATCTCCACTGACATCAGGGTGCTGGCACCAAGGTGAAGTTGTTATACTGTCCTTAAGTAAGATGAAGGAGCTTAACTGGTCCTCCAGTCTGCAGCACTCGGGCAGAAGTTACACTGTCAGACGCAGGCTTCAGAGGAGGAGGAGGAGGAGAAGGAGGAGGACTGAGTGCAAGGCGCTTACTGCTGAGATTTGAAAAGCTGCCTAGGAGATGCAGACGCCTACCCTGCAGCGTGTTGGATTTCACGATCTTGTCTGTGGTTTTAGAAGTCACTATCTGAACTCTGCAGTTATCTTTCTATCGCATTAAATACCCTGAGGCCAGGACTCTGCATTTTTGAGGTAAATGATACATGATAATCTAAATGCAAAATAGAGATGCGTATCAGTCTGAAATGAGAAGCAGCAGAGGCTCATGGTCCTGCTTGCACCCGCTAAAAGCAGGCTATATATCTTAATATCACTGCCTTAGTTGGTCTACTCGAGGAAAAGTTCTTTTTTGTACTGAAATAAGAGCCTGGGCCTGCTGTAGGGAGCATCCTTTTGAAACAGAGCAGGAACTGAGGGAGAGGATAAACACCAACAGTTGTTTTTTCTGGTTTATTTTCTTGCAGCTCTGCTGGGAGCAGTTTAAGCAAGAAGGGGAAATCTGGGAGTTGGGATGTGTAGTACATTTTTCCTCCTGGCTCCCCTGGGAGAAGGGGCAATGTTCCTATTATATGGACTGGTAAGCAGAGCCTGGGTAACCTGAGCCAGTGACCGGTGTCGCACAGGAAATCTGAGGCTCAGGAGTCTGAATTCAGGAACTCAACACCAAGAGCCTGCTTTCTCCTGTGAGGTGGAAACCAAACGAGCAAGCCAGCTCAAGGCCTTTGTTCTAATTACTGCCAGAATTTCAAAGCCCTATATGGATATATGCATGCTATGCTGACCGAAGAACCTGTGGATATCCTTTTGAATGGAATATTCACCCAGATTTTTGGCTGTAATTCTGCATTTTCTTGCATCTGCATGTATAGGTAAAAAATGTGAATAGTTCAAGGGGTTGGATACTGTGGTCATGGATGTATATCTTAGGAATGCGTTCCTCTTTAGATCAGATCCTAAAAGATGTTTAAAAAAAAATAAAAAGGAAAAATTTTCTTTCCCTGCCTCTTTTTGGGCCATGGTGTAGATCCTCTGCATGCGTGGCCATTGTAGCAATATCATTTCCAAAAGAGAGAGTGCTTGGATGCCACCGCTTCCATCTTGCTGTGCTGCTTAAAATTGCCCTAAACTTCCAGGGGAGATCTCCTCTGGACGGCATCTTTGTGTGTCCTCCCCAGTGCAGTGCTAGTCTTTGGCTGTCATAATACACACAGGATAGTAATTAACAGCTTTATACAGTTGGTGCTGAAGTCACCCCTGAATGTAATTTCAGTGTTTTCCTTGCCACAGGATGAAAAGTAACTTTAGTTTCGCAGCCAGATCTTCATCCCAGATCGATCTACAACCTCGTTCCAGCACCATGGGATCAGTACAAAGCTGCTTCAGCCGCTGCCCAAGATCTCCATGAGGGGCATTGCTGTTCCCCTCTGTTGGCAGATAGCAAGCTGTGCAGGGAAGTGGAGACACAAGCATGGCTGATCTCCGTGGCTCCATTTTTGAAGTTTAGTCTCCTGAACAGGGTCTTCGTGATGTTTATGGCAGATAGGTGATGGTTCTGATAGAGAGTGTGAGACGAATCCACCTTTCTGCAGCCCTCAGGGCTGTGTTAGCAGTTAAAACTCTGTTCCAAACCCTGTGTCTTGATATGGGTAAATGGGAAGTCCCTTACTTGGTAGCAGTTGATGTTGTCTGGAACTGCTGCCTAAAAGCGTGGATTTTCCCCTACTTACTGTCATTTAACCCCCCCCCCATCCCCATTTTGGCTGCATCTCAGCATAGCTGAGACAGAAGAAGTCTGCGTTCTTGGATAGAAAGGAACACGATGGAATATGCACTGCCAGCCAAGGTCATTAAAATGGCTAATTCCCTGTTAAAACATTTCTCGCATGCCTAGGCAAACTGTGCTTGTATTCTGATTTCAGTAGCTGGATCTTCTACACCTTTCTCTTCTAGCCTGAAGAAGCCTATTAAATTCTACTTAAAAAAAAAAATCTATTAAAAATCTACGTGACCCACATTTAGTAGGGTATTGGGCCCTTTCTTAACTCTTTCTGAGAGTGGGAGGTTTGTGGTATGTGATTTTGCTAATGCAGAGCATGTGATTTTACCCAGCACTGTTAGGTAGGACTGTGATGTTTTCATTTCTATATGAGCAGAAGTCATGGTGGAGATATAATTGTCTTGACATAAAAAGGCTTTTGCTGGCATCACTATAAACCGTGATACAGTATATACCACATCAGTAATAGAATTTCCTTGCTGATTAAGCTGTATTTCTATTAGGGACAATTTTAACTGGTGTAGGATGGAGCTGCAGTGATGCTGCCCTCCTCCTCTCCCAAGCCATGTGTTCCTGCCTCCAGTTGCATCAGTACCATTGTAAGCTTGGTTTTGGTGACTTCAGCTGTGAGCTAAACCAGCTGAAACTTCTCTCTGTAAAATAAAAAATAATAGTGTTATAAGTGCTCTGAACATGCTCATAAGTGACAGGTGTCAATACCACTTGAGGACTTTGTAGTGTAGAACTGCTTTCCTGCATTACCTGGATTAAGGTGTCTGGCTGCTAGTTTGAGTTCTTGGGGTAATTCAAAGCACTAGGAAAAAATAGTCAAGCGTATCAGCACAAATGTGCTCTTCCTCAGTGAGGTTTCCTCATGCCAGAAAAATTTTCCAGCCCGTTAGCATCAGTACTGCATCCCTACATCCCTCCTGAAGCACAGGGTAGCTAGGAATGGCTCTCCTTACACCATAAATCACAGCTGACTGCTGTCCAGTGATGTAAACATGCTTGCTCTTGGGCTGTTACAGCTGAGAGAAAATTACATACAGAATTTAAAACAAGATTTTGTAAGCAGGAAGCTGTTAAATATTCAGGCTTGGAAAATCTAACAACAAAGCAGAATTTGTTTGGTGTCAATGTAAAAGCTTCACACTTAACTCTGCTTAATTTGATTTCTTGTTGCAGCTGGCTTGGTGTGTTTTATCCGGGATGCCTTGTGGCATGACGGTGAACGTAGCTTGAGACTAACAGCTTGTTCTCTCTGCCTTGGTTTCCCCAGTGATACCCTGGATGTAATATTACCATTCATATTTGTTGGACTGTCCTGAGGTTTCACTAGTGAACATTTGGAAAGCACTATGTCTACACTAAATATGATTATTAATTTCTAAGAAGTGCAACTGTTTGTGTTTACCCGTTACTCTATCCTCCTAAACATTTACTTGTGCAGTCTCCATTACTTGGAGTTCTGAGTCTCGAATAAGCGTTTGAGATAGAGCTTTGTTTCCCTTTTCTTCTTCCTTCCCTAAATGTATTCCTTTTAATTTTAAATCTGGGGTTAAAAATCGTAAAAGCTAAATACTTGGAATTGAAGAGTAAATTAAACTTGCTGTCAGGGCCTTGCTGCCTCCTGGTGGTGAATTAATGATCACTTCATTGAGGCTGTTTTAAGAACGAGTTGTGTCCAAAACACTGAGTTTATGAAAACATCTGGGGACTAGCAGTTTTAAAATGGGTATTTTGGAATGTAGATCTCATTGGAAGGCAACGAAGAGATTTTGAAAATGAATCCTTGGCTTTTTTCCTTGCACTGATGACCATTATGTGTCCGTGTTTTCTTCTGTCTGAGCTGGAACCTGAAATAAGTAGTTTTGCCTTTCACAACAACTTCTGTTTTTTGTTTATTTTTTCCAAAAGAGGATAAAATGACTTCCTCTTATAACTGTTAAAAGCAGCAGAACCTTATCTAGACAGGAGGCAACTGCCAAAATCATCTCTCTCGGATAATGAAGTATCTTCCTGAATAATATTGAACAAACTTCTAGTGTTGGGAAATGCTTTACAAGAGGGTGTTTGCCTTTCCTTACCTGTCCCACATGTTCCTTTGCAAAACCTAAACCTTCCCCCAGAACTGGGCTGCTGTTGCTGGAAGTTTTATGATGGAGGAACAGTACCTGGGTATATATTAATTATTCCAGCAACAGGCATCCTCATGAGAAGTTGTCGTCATGCTCAGCAGACCTATCCCTGTCCTCTCTACAGTGATCCACAAGCTTTTCAGATGCTGACTGCCCCACAAGGCTTCCTCTGGACCTGCCTGGCCTCTGAAGTTCAAAGTCCCTCGGAGATCTGAGCACTGGGGCAGGCCACGTGCAAGAGATGGAGTGAGGTGTGGGCTGCCGAGTCTGCCTCTGAGATGGTTCCCGTGATCTGCCCATATCATGCTGCTGGTTTAGGGTGTGCCTATGTCCTGCAGGGCAGGGAGCCTGGCTCTGCGGGAGCTCATTGCACAGTGTTGGATGAACAAAGCGTTCATCCGTCGAGCTCTTGGATGAGAGGGGTGGTTTCAGGCAAGGGCAGCTCGCCCTCTGTAAGCTAGCGTACAGACAGGCAGAGAAGGCCAGGTCCCCTGCTCGCACTTGATCGTGGTCTTTCTTTGGAGTGAAGTCATGGAGCAGCTATACAGCGCGGGCTGCTGATATCCAGGTATGATTTCATCTCTGAGTCAGTTTAATTCCTAGAAGCAGATTGGAAAGTGAGCAAAATGTTTATGCCTGTGCTCTGATCTGCCAGATTCCCAGCGTTGTAACAGGCCGAGGGCAACCAAGCAAGAGGGCTTTTACTAATGTGGTTTTCTCTTCTTTTTTTGAAATACGCAGGCTTTGTGTGTGAACTGGTCAAACCTCAAACTGCCCTGGGTGGATCTGGACTGGCTGATTGATATCTCCTGTCAGATAACAGAGCTTGATTTGTCTGCCAACTGCCTGGTCTCCCTTCCATCCGTGATCCCATGGGGCCTGATAAACCTCAGGAAGCTCAGCCTGGCTGACAATCAGCTGACGGAGTTACCCAGCGTACAGTCATCTGATGAAATTATATGTTCAAGGTGTGCGCACTGGATGCCTACAGCAAACTGAGCCCTTACGGAGAGCAGGTGTAAATTAGTCAGTTGTGCTTGTCTGAAAACTCCGTAAGTGAAGAGTGTGTGCAGGAGCTTCTTGGTTTATTTTCTGTCTGTTGCAAAGTTGAACTTAAGATTTGCTCTTTTTCATTCTCAGTGTTTCCAAGTTAGTTGTCAGGACAATTGTAGTCATTACAGTTGTTATTCCTGTATTGTCTCATGTTGCTTCTGCTTCTCTCCCGTTCTGATGAGCGCTACTCCTCTTAGAGGAGAATCTAAGCCCTGAGCTGACTCAGGTGGATATTTGCTGTCTTATGTCAATTCTCTGACCTGCTGCCTGTCCTAACCACTTCTGTCTGCTCCCTGGCAGGTTAATTTTCTAAATAGGGCTTTTTACTTTGCTCTTTGAGAATGCATTCCAGCTGCTTTCATTCAGATCTAAACTGTCCTGATAAAATACATGTCTATGGCAACAGGAGTTTTTGCTAGCATTTTATTGATGCCTGACTGAGTATCTTCTGTAATCACAGGTTACTTGAGGTCGATGTATCCAGCAACAGACTCTCTACTCTCCCTTCTGGATTCCTACATCTTAAAAACCTTAAAAAACTCATTGCTGCCAAAAACTATATGGAGAAGTTATTTGACGAGGAAAACAGTACGTGTAGTCCCTTGTTATGCTTACATATCAAGGCGTGATTTGTAAAGGAGAACCCCAAATTGTGATGATAATGACTTAAAGCCAGTATTAGCTACAGATGCTTAGCATCTCTCAAGTCTTTGTCCAAAGTACATGAAATGCCTGTTTATTTTTTATCCCTCATGATATCCTTTGGCTCTTATCTAGCAAGTATTCATCATCTTGCTGGATCAGACTGCTCTCATGCTTATACTAAGTCTGCAATGCTTTGTGTTTTCTAGCAACTAATTGGATTGGCTTAAGGAAGCTGCAGGAGTTTGACGTCTCTGACAACAGGTTGGTGGAACTTCCAACGGTTTTTCTATACTGCTTCAAGTCCCTAAACATACTGAATGTTTCCAGAAATCAGCTGAAAGTGTTTCCAGATCCCTGGGCCTGCCCCTTGGTAAGTCAAACTGCTCTGTCAGAGTCACAGGCTGTAAAAGCTGTTGAAACAGTACAAAAAATATACTGTGATGCTTACAAAGCTGTCAGATGTCTTAGGCTAAAAAGGTATTCTGTTTCTGTGGGAGTGCCCCTGCATGGTTAAGAGTTTCAGAGCAAGTCTTTCTGAGGTTCTGCCTCATTCTCTAAATGTTGATGACATTGGTGGAAAACTTCTAGAAACATGTCTTACATGGATATGTTAAAGTATTGTTGGGATTGTTTTATAGAACAGTCAGCCTTCATTCAAAGTTAACTTTGCCCAAACCCATGGACAAATGAGGCATCTATACCTACACATCACTGTCACTTTATTCATCGTTATTACAGGAAAAGTTAGTGACAAGACCCTATGGATAGCAGATCAATATACTTTGAATTGTTTTTGTTTATGATTGAAAAGCAAATGTAGATGATTTTCAAAATAACTTTTGAAATACTTTTTGCCCAACAAAGAATTTGTCCATCAATTAAGTGAATGCGTCTGCTCAGCAAACACTATGGGCCTGCATGCACAATAATTTATGTAAATCAAAATATCTGAAGAAGTCGCCTGGAATGAATGTGTTAATGCCTTGAACATGTGACATCTGACCTACCTAATTTTTTAAAGAGATGATGACTACTTTGGGTGTTTTTTCTTTTATGTTTTCCAGAAATGTTGCAAAGCATCTAGAAACTCATTGGAATCTCTACCTGACACATTCACTATTTTCTGGAAAAATCACCTCAGAGAGCTGGATTTTTCTGAGAACTCACTAAAAGAAGTTCCACTGGGACTCTTCCAGCTTGAAGTAAGTGTCATTTCCTCCCACCTTGTACATATTTCTCTTAATACCTACTCAGAGCTCAAAGTCATAGTGGTGGCTGCCTGGTTAAGGTAGGAGACTGCTGGCTCTTTTGTGGTCATGAACGCAGCCGTCGTGCAGAACCTCTGAGCACCCCATTAACCTCCTGAGTGACTGCTTTCCAGCCCTCATCCAATGTGATGGGATATCTAGATTTTGATGCAGGTCTTTTGAGAACTCTTCGGATATCTTTGATTTTTGGGAGTGCAGTGCAGAAGACAACCACTGCATTACAGCTGCATGTTACAACCTTTGAAATACAAATGTTCTCAAGTGCGCTCACAAAAAGATATGTTTCCTTAATCTGGCACACCACTGTCAAGTGATTAAGTATTAGTTGTTCTCTGCTGATATTATGGTTTGAAGATGGCATATTCTAATGCCTTTAGCAATGCTAGTTGGCATCTCTTATCTTTAGGCTTGTGCAAATTAAATAATTCTTCCCAGCGGATGTTGGAGGCCCACAGTTTTACTTCAGAATTCTTCAGAATTTGTGGCTTCACGCAGTTTTGACATGAAACCAAGCAGAACTTGGGGGTTTCCTCCAAGGTTCCCTTCTAGATTGTGAAACTCAGGGTCATGTAGATAGAAACAGAGGTAAATATTTGTGCAGAAGTTTGTTAGTTTTTCACTGCTGGCTTCTGTGGGAAGGATGCAGAAGTGATGGTTCATATCCATGTCCAATTTGGACCTCAGCAATCTGCTGCAATGATGTTTCTTGCTCATGCCTAGAAGAAGAGTGCTGAGGATCATTTGCTGCCTCAGTTGTTTTTAATGATCTCTGCAGATTTGTGCTTGCTTTCTGGTAACCATTTGTTTGCAATTGGCATTTCTCCTGAAATGGAATGAATCCTATGGACTATTGTCTCCCAAACTTGTTCTTTCTGTATGCATTAAAAAGAAGCCCGGTGGGTGGGAACTACCATGGCAGATGTTAAACGCCAGATGGTGCTTCAAGGGCACATTTCCTTGGTGGCTGCTGCTCAGAGGCTGCAGAGGGATATGGAGATGCCAAGTACGGGGCATCGGCGAAGACCTCAGTGCAATCCCTACTGCTGGTCTGTCTTGAAAGATAGAGAACTTTGGCTGCCCTAACTAATGCCAGTTCTTATCTATATCTCCTCAGACTTACTGTCATAGAAGAAATAACTAACAGGTATTTTCAGTCCCCTCAGGGCTAGAGTATGGTGAGCAACTAGAGGGTGACAGTCCATGCCTAGATCAGCTGTGCTTGGGCTACTCCTTGATTATAGAATTTGTGTCAGTGAATAGGGTTGCACTTGCACTCCAGCCCTCCCCAGAAGTAGATGTGGAAAGGGGAGAAATGGGCAGCAACGTGATGCTACACATAATGTGCTGAGCAGTGGTGAGCTGTCTCCTCCTTGGGAAAAGCTGAAAGCAGGGGAGGCACTGTGACTTGAAAGCATGTCTGTGACCTAGGCTGGTGGGACATGTAGTTTATCACTGACCTTTGCTTGGTTTGAGGAAGGGTCTTAAGTCTACAACCAGTTCACGGTCACTAATACAATGTATATACTAAAAATGTGGTGATAACGGAAGCAGAGGCCTTCTCAGCTTTCCTATCCCTTGCTTTCTAAAGGAACCATATGTGCTCCGAGCCATGTCTTAGTTCTGAGACTAGTTAGCTTCTCTTGAAGAGACCTCACCTGCTTTGGGTGGACGTGTTCAGGTAAGACTCTGGTTGGCTTTTCCACATCACGAGCCAACTGAGGCAGCCTAATCTGGATGCTGTAGTCCCTTTCCTCTGGTATAATCTAACTCACCAGAGCCCTTTTTGCATGCTGCGGCAGCAGGTTTGAAGGAAGCTGTATGCTGCTGCCATTCTCTCACTTCTGGAAGCACTCATTCTCTTCCTGAAAGGCAGCACAAATGGAGAAGTTAGAGATGAGAGAGAAGAGGCAATTGCAAAACAAGGACTGGTGATCTCCAGAATTAGTCGTGAAGAGTCACAGCCAGTTGAAAGTAACTAATTTTCCCCCTATGGAGCAAGCACATAAGCGTTGCATATAGTCTCACCAGGCACTTAGTTCTCCTGGAGAGTGGCCTTTGTCAGCGTTTGTGGGAGACATGTAACATGGATACAGTTTAGTGAAAATGAAGCGTCCCAGCTAGACCACACAGAACAAAGTTTGTGCTAATTCTGGACCATGTAGCCTCCCTTTCCTCCAACCCCCTGCTCAGGGATATTTCGGGAGAGAAGTTTGAAGCATTGTCATTGAACAGCCTCATGCTGATACTTGGAGAGAGCTCGACACCAGGCGCCAAGGGAGGACCGGGTCTTCCTTCCAACAGGAGGTTTGAGCCAGGGGAAGACTAATGATGATAAAAGCATTGGCTGTCAAGACATGTGTGGCAGGGAAGGTTTTATAAGTTTGCACAGTTCTCCAGCCTTTTCCTCTAGTGGTTCACTCTGCATATTTGTAGTTTTATGTTTCACTTCACCTTCCCCAGGTCGCACCAGGGCCCAGTGCTGCCCCTCTCATATCACTAGGGGGAGCATTTTGCATGATAATTGCCATTGCAGTGGCTGCTGGATGTCCATTGCTTATGTCACATGGATACCTCCTGTTTTTCCATTTGAGAAAAGGGAGGAAGGCCAACAGACTGGCTTTGTGAGACACTATTAATCTTGCTTGATGAAAAGGGGCATAAACCTTTTATATTATGTGGAGCACATAAAACGTTTAACACACTTGAAGCCAAAGTCTCTGCTGGTAAAACAGGGTTTCCATGGGGTATAATTAATTAATACTGCTGTACTTATGGCATGAGATAATTTAGTTGATGTTCAGCTTATCTCAGTTTTCATGGGGGAACTTGCAGAATAAACCCGATTGGAAATTCTACATAGATAATTGTTTTTCAATGGGAAATTGGATTCTCAGCCAAATGAAAATTCTCATTCGAGCCTCAACATTATTTTTAAAGACAGATGGAAGAGCAGAAACCTTACAAATCTGAACGTGAGATGCATTTTTTTCTTTTGCATTTCAGTTAAATTTAAAGGAGGGCTTGTGTTTAACCTTATTCACAGTATTTGCAGCCGAGTCCTATCCATACAGTGTTAACTGTACAAATCAGCTTCAATTCTTGTTTTTAAAATTTCTCTCTCTGGTGTGAGGGGGAAAAAAGCAGATAGGTGAATTGTATAAATCATGGAAAGGTGATACAAATCCTTTCAATTTTAATAGACATATAATAACAAAGCAATTACAAACTTCCCTTGTGTGAAATAGTTCACATTTTTCACGTTGATGTTATACATATGCAACACGTATTAGCCCATTCTGACACTAGCTTGCACACACATGAAAGAGTTCTCATCCATATGTGGCTTACTGTGTATGTAGATCATACTGTTCTTTTCCATTTGGAAAGGTTTCCTTACTAAAAGTAAAATGTCCTCCTAAATGGGTTGTTTCCAATTGAATCTGTCAGCAAGTAGACTAATAATCTCCCAAAACTAATAGTGGTATTGCTTTGTGCGAAAAATATATTTGCTGTAGACAGAAATGAATTTTTTTGCATGCTAGGCAGGCTGGACAGGATGTTCTAATGAAAAAGATGCACTTTCTTCATGTTTCAATTATTTAAAAGCCATGCTAAAAAATCTCTTTCTGTGTGTTTGTCTTCTAACTCCAAGCTATTCTTCTTTTAGGCTTTGGTGTCCCTGAAGTTGCTTGGAAATCAGTTAGTTACATTGCCTTCACAAGATAAGTGGAATTGCAAACAGCTTAAATCACTGGATCTTTCAAAAAACCAACTTGGGAAGTAAGTGTTTTATGTTTTTTGTTTTGTTTTGTTTTGTTTTTAATTTTGCCTGAGAAAACAAAAGCTGAAGAAATAATAGTAAAGCCAACCCTTGTGTAATACAAAGGGTGTCAGTAGTGAATTAATTACCTGCATAGAAGGCATTGACGTCTCCATACTATGTCTCTAAGTATATTGTGTGTCTGTGACAGTGATGAATTATCCGTTACTGCTTCTTTGAGCATTTAGCAGACTATATCATTTATTAAATGGATAGATTACTGATAATGGCAGTTTAATTTCAGAACATGTAGAAATTTCTTTAACCCAATGTGTGGTTCATCACTAGAAATACTAGTTTGTGGGGAGCGTATCTTAACCATAAACCATCTGGCTGGACTGCAGTTTGTAGTTAGCGTGGGAGTATTGTTTTGGAAAATATGAAAAATCTTTGTTTTTTAAATGGAAGTGTAACCAGCTGCAAGCTCACAGAGAATACTGACGTTAATAAGGTCATCCAATAAAAAGGTGATGTTCTTTTATTTAGAAATTACAACAGCGATGTTTAGTATAGACACTTACAGGTCCCTTGTCTTCTTCAGAACTGCATTTAACTGTCATACTTCTATCTTCTCATCTGTGTGACTGCCCAGCAAATTTTCTGAAGTCCTTAGGAGTTGCCCTGTCAGTTGCTAAAGACATATTATTGTTTTTTTGAGTCTCAGTGTGTTTCCAGAGTTGTGTTGTTGGGTCTTCTTGTCAGAGACCCTCTGGTGAGAGCAGGGAGTGGCAGCAGGTTGGTTCTCCAGCGCTCCTCATGAAGCTTGTTCAATTTGCTGTTTGACAGGCTACTTAACCTTGACACCCATAAAGCTGGGGGTCAAGTGCTCTCGCCCTGGGAGCTGAAAGCACTGCCTTGCAGAGCTCTGTTAATTTGCCAGAAGAAAACCATTGGGCCTGGACAAGTGTTGGTGGAGTCTAGCTCTGTGATTGCACAGCAGGTTTCAATCCCATCAAAACCAGAAGGGAACCTGTAAGAATATTGCTGTGCATCCCACAGCCTTGAGTAGGGTCTGGCTCTGCTCTGCATCTGTCATGGGCACAGAGCTCCAGCACAGCTCTCAACTGCCACCTCGAAGCTCATTTTTCCATATGTTGCCATGTTGTTTTGCCGACAGGAATGACGAGGGATTTAAAACAAAGCGGATTCCCTTTTTCACCACGAGGAGCAGGGTGCGTTGTGGCCCAGAGGCAGGTAAGGTACACAGCGGTGCAAATGCCAAGGATGGGCTGAGGTGGGCTGTGTAGCAGCAGGAATCTGTGGAGTTTGGCTGGGGGGAAATCGGCATAAATTCAGCTGCAATTTTAAGTGCAATAGCACTTAAATAAAGAGGAATTGTGTTTAGATAAAATATTTCTAAAGAAGCGATGCAACTGGTTGGTACCGTCAACATAGAAAGGTGAATGGGTGAAACCTGTTTCTTTCATGGAGCTTTTATTCTTTTTGTGAAAATTATTCTTTTTAGCCAGAGCACTAACTGGTATATTGAAGGGGAATTAACCCATAATTAGTCTTATTACTCTTAAGATTGTCTCTGTTGTTGAATTTGTAAATCACATATTTTCCCATTTCTGCGATTTGCACCTGAAGTTTGCAGCAGAGCAGAAGAGATGTCCTGGATTAGTGCACATGAAATCCCAGAGAGAACAAAGAAATATTTGAAGATATTTTTATGTCTTCCTGCTCACTGTGGGATTCATCTGCATTTCTTTTTGTTTGTTTTATTTTAAATCACTTGGTGATCTTTCTTATTCTCAGCTGCTTGCAGACTGACTTGCTCTAAGGCAGTCTTTGAGAATCCCAGAGCAGAATAGAGCCGGCATTTTCGTGATGCACAGCAGAGCCATCCTCAGCTGCTCGTGGGAGGGAAAGGCCCTCCTGCAGCAATTGCTTTTGTAGCGAGTTCCCCTGAAAAATGTGCATTTGCATCAATGTGAATATGTAAACATGGTAAATGCACCAAGTTATAGTAAGGGAAAATGTATAGCCATAGCAGTGTTTGTCCTAACCTGCAGTTTGTCCATCTTGGGAGGCAGAGGGTCTACCTGGATCTCCAGGCAAAACTAATCTTCCTTCTGTTTCATTGTCTGTGGAAGTAGAGGCTGCTGTGCCTTCCAGTCATGTGTGTGCACCCAAATGAGGAGAAAGGGTTGGACCGCGTTGTTTTGCAAGTAGGAGATGGAAATAAAAATGCTGTGACATCAGTGAAATCCTGAACGCGGAAGAATTGGAGGAGTCTGAATCTTGCCGATCTGTAGAGTCTGACGTATCCTCAGACCTCCTCTGTGGAGTGCTACAGCAGCTTTTCCCAAGGGGGGGAGAAGGGCAGGAATAGTAGGCAGAGTGCAAAGGGCATAGCTAAAACCAGCTCTAAAGGGGAACTGCTGTCCTGATGGAAATTTCTGCATGCTGCAAACCCAGCATAACCCCTCTGCATAAGGCAGGGGAGCATGGACTCTGCATTGGTACCGTCTGAAAAACCTTGACATGTAACACCCTGGTGCAAGTCAGAGCTGCCTGAGGTTGCCTTGGGTTGCAGCAGGGCACAGGGTAGCCCACCTGGCTGGTGCCACGGGTGAATAGCCACAGAGACAGAGCGAAGCCAGCTCATCCTTTGCTCTCTGTTCCTGTGCCAAGTATAGCTTGGTGAGACTAGAGGATGTGGCCAAGAATTTAAAGAACATCAAGAGAAAACAGAAGCTGGAATACATCAGCTGCTCACAGAAATCTCCTAGCGAGGTGGGGGGCAGGTTTTCGTATGATTTTACCAACAAAGGTATTTACTCAGGTTTAGATTATATAAAGAGAATAATTTATGGATGCTCACTGTACCTGTTTGATAAATCTCGGAATAACTTCTTGCACGCGCACACGGTGTTGGTGGCATTTACTAATCCAAAAATATATTTTCAACATGGGATTTGTTTTAATTTTTCTACAGTTTTTTTAAAAGAAAATTTGAGCTCAAGCTAGAGAAGTCATAAATAACTCATGAATAAATAATTGCAATTCATAAACACCTTGAGCTTGCTTCCAATACAGTACAGTCCTTTTCACCTTGGACTCTTTGGTGAATTGAGAGTATTGCTACTATTTTAGGTGTTTGCTTGTACGTGTCCAAGAGGGACTAAATCTGTCTGTGCCTAGGTGCGTACTGAAGAGGAACAATGAAAAGTTTAAGTCCAGCGATGAGCCAGAAAGGAAGTAAATTCAATCCATGAATAAGCCTGCTGTTCTCCTAAAATAATCCCAAAGATGATTTCTTATTTGAAAACTCAAGGCAGACTGTGACACCCTGCCCACACCAGACAGTCCTGTCACGTATATAAAACACCGCTGCAGACAGTGGGACTCTATCTTACCTTCTGATCATAGCTCAGGCCTGAAATGCTGTTAAAATTAGAACTGGGGAACTTTCTCCTGTGAAAACCTCTTCCATTTTCTTTTTTTTTCTTTTTTTCTTTTTTTTTTTTTCTTCTCTGGCTAAATCTAGTTACAGTTCCTCAAGCCTTCTCTGTAAGGGAAGAAGATCTTGGTGGAAGTAAAACTGTTCCATCCTTGAGGAAGGATGTGTATCACATCCCCGAGTTGCTTTTATAGACTGTGTAGGCAGCAGATGGTGCTGCTTGTACTTTCCTAATCAGAGACTCAAAATCTGCATGTCCCTGTGTGCCCTAATTTTCCTTGACTTCAGGATGCTTCTTGGTAGATATATGTGACAGTCTTAAGACAGCAACACAATTCATGGCAGCTTTTCATGCCACTATCCCTGGAGTAATTTGTGGAGCAAAATGATGCTCTTTGGAACCAGATGAATTTCCCTTTGTCTGATTCTTTCCAGCAACAGCAAGTCAGCCATGCAGTGTTGCTATTATTGCTTGGGTTGCTCCCAAAATAAGCTAGTTTCTGCTCAGACATATAGGAAGGCTGAAGTGCCATGAGTTCTTGCAGTATAAAACATAACGGGGGCAAATGCAGGCAGTGTTTTAGATGCGACATAGGTTAGCAGTCTGTCAACTGCGATGTGGGTTTTCTTCTCTGTTGTTACTGACCTGATTCACCATATATTGCTCCTGGATGCAACACAGGGAGCCTGAACATAAATTCTGACCACTTTGGGGCTTTCCTTGCACAACATGGAAAAAACATGTTGAGAACCACTTGTGCCTTTGGTTTGCCCTTTCACTGCAAGCTGTCAGGCTGGAATAGGGGCAGTTTGCAAGGTGTTACCAGCTATTCAACAACAAAAAACAAAATGCCACTTATGCTCTGAGGTATAGTCATCTTGGCAGGCCTGGAGTTCCTCCCTCAGCACCCCAGAGGCCCTGGAGATTGTCACCTTCAAACGTGCACATCACCATGACTTTAAAAAATTGAGATGTGAGCGTTGATGTTTGGTCACTGTTGAAGGCTGTTTGCTTTTCTGCTGTTGCTTTGTGGTGGTTCCTGCCAAGGAACATGACCTCATGTCCTGCATACAAAGTTAAGGTGAAGGTTCTTGGTACAGAGCCTTGGTGCCTGTTATGTTTTAAAGGTGCAATTTGTTTCCTGTCTTGTTTCAGGTCCTTTTTTGGAGTTTCCAGCATTTCTGAGTGATTCTCTGGAAGTCCTTTATCTGAACGACAATCAGCTGGAAGCTGTCCCGCAGTCCGTTTGCCTTCTAAAAGGTTTAACAGAACTTTATTTAGGAAAGTAAGTCCATGTTCTGGAAAAGCTATGCAGTATTATTTCAATGTTGTTTTAGTGACCAGTCTTCTGTGGAGCCCCGCCCCAGATGTCCACTGCCTTTGAAGTCAAAAAGCTGGAAATAGTCAGCCCCTTGTTAGAACTGTGCCCATCATTTGCTTTAGATAAGGAGGAGGCCAACCTTTTAAATTAGGGGAGATGATCTAATGCTTTGAACACAGGCCTGGGAATCTAGTGTGCCTCTAGTTAATTCTGGCTTTCTGCTGTCTGCTTCTATAACGTTTGAGTCTATAATTCATCATTTCTGCTTATATTTCCTCAACTGTCCAGTAAAGATGATTACACTTGTCTGCCCCAGAGTATAAACTGAGTTATACATCATTTTTAGGATGAAAATTGCTATTAAAGTGCTGAGTAGTCTTATTAAAATGTTAATAGAAGATTTCTACAAGGAGAGAATAGTGTAATCTGAGAGTCCGTGAGAGCAGCTACTTACACACAAAGCCTGGTTGTTGGTAGATTTATTTGTTTTTGTACAGTAACCCTGGTATCCGAGAGCTTCCTCCAGAACTTGGACAGCTGGCTAATCTCTGGCAGCTGGATATCGAAGAACTAAGTATCAGTAACGTTCCTGCAGAGATCAGAAAAGAGGGTAAGTCTGATCCTGTGTGTTCTTTATTAAATTGAATGAACATATAATGAAAATCACTTCCTTTTTAATGGTCCTGAACAGGAACAGACAGTGTGCACCCAAGTCCTTGTTGTGATTAACAGGCATTGCATAGGATAAACCTCCTACACATATTTGCAAGTTGATAGTCAGTGCTAAGCTCTGCCAATAGGATCAATTTAAGGTAGATCACATGTTAAAATAATGACTTACTGCAAATGAAGTATTGCATTTGTATGCATGCTGGGTAAATTCTGTGGCTTGCTTTCTCAACGTGTATAGTTTAGGGTATTTAGACACTCTTTCTAAAGACTGAAGTGTTTAAGATCAGCAGTCACAGTCACATTGCAGTAACTTTATTGTAAGCTGCTAGGTTTTTGGATCAATTACAATGCTGTCTTCTTTTTTGTGTGTTTTAATAAGAAAATCCTATGGGAATAAAGTTATTAGGAATTATTCCTTCTCCAGCGCACTGTTGAAGCCTAAATCTAATTTTAAGTAGAAACATAAAAGTAGAAGGAAAAACTGAGTATTTTCCAATACTAAATTAGTATTTTATGTTTCCTTTGAGCTTCTGAAGCATACGAGCCACAGCATTTGTTTCTTCTTACAGTGCTCCATTGTAGAGTCTCAGAGCAGTGACCTTTTTCTGGGGTCTCTGTCTCAGGTTTGTCCACTAGAGGTTTCTTTGTTTATTCTCTGGGTTGTCTCAGCCCACAGCGAAACTCCAGGGAAAATATTAATTCAGCTGATGTGTCTGCAGCAGTAGGTTATGTGCAGTCCTGCTGTACATATGTACATTTGTAACTGCTAACCACAGATAAAGCCTGTTTGCTTTCCCCCCCATAGGCCCTAAGACAGTGCTGGCGTACTTACGAGCACAGCTGCGCAAAGCAGAGAAGTGTAAGCTAATGAAGATGATCGTCATCGGTCCTCCGCGACAGGGAAAGTCAACACTGATTGAGATCCTACAGACAGGAAAGGTCCCTCAGATGATGCACAGTGATGCCACCATACGTACAACAAAATGGGAGCTACCCAAGCCAGTTGGACACAAAGCAAAGGTGAAAAACAATTGAAGATACTTAGCCCCAACGGGATGCTCGAGTCCCATAGTGACCCTTTGGGGCTGAAATTGCCTGTCCTTTTACAATGAGCAGTTTTCCGTTATCAGTGAACCAGACCTCACATGTGACATGTTTAGAGCTGTCACAATTCCTTTGTTTCATTTCCAGTTGATGCTAGAGGACAGTTCTGTCTTCCCAAGAACTCAACCTTGACTTCTTATTCTAAAGAGTGAGAGCTATTTGTAGACTGCCTGAATTCTGGCTCTCCTAGCTTGGGTGGTTTTTGGACACTGATTTTTGAGAGAATGTTTTAAATCAGCTTCTCTAAAGTGGATTGTCCTTTCATTTGGGGCCACAAAATGGGACATCATACCTAAAGCTGGACTCCCTTGATGTCAGAACTGTTCTAAATGTAATAGGTGTGGGGAAGGTAGGATGCCTGACCTCTGGTTGTGATCCAGGGATATCTAAGGCATACCTTAAACATCTGAATCTCAAGCGGCTCATCCAGGGAGTAGGTCAACTCACACTGAACTGATTTGGACAGCACTGAATTTATTCAACTATTTGAGAGATTTATAGGTGGCCCTGTCCCCTGCCTGCATAATACCACAGGGATTAGAGTATGCAGAACTGGTCCTGGGCTCTTGTCAGAGCTGAGGGTGTGCAAACACATGGCTCTCACTTCTCACACGAGAGCCATGGCCACCGGGCTATTTTGGAAGGGGTAGAAGAGCCTGCTGAGTTCAGCTATTCTACAGCAAAGAGTGCCAGGCCAGAGACAGAAAGAAAAGAGCAAGCACAGCCCAACTCTTTAAAGAGAAGACTTTGGTGGGAGAAGGGAGCTGTGCATTTTGTGTTGAAGAGCAATTGAATGAAACAAAAACCTAGACAGTGTCAAAGACCTGGAGTGGGATCCAAGTTGCTGAACAGGCTTTTGTCCCTACCTCTGAATCTGTCTCTCCATACAAGCACCCACAGCTGAAGGTCATTTGGATGCACAAGGCATCCCTGGTGCTAGTTAGGGTTTGGTTTAAACAATATGGAAATTCTTCCAGCTGTTCCTGGGAGACTTCAGACTGGGACTGTGCTAGGAGATCAGAGCCATACTGAGACACTTAACTCCTTTCTGACATCTCATGGAGTAACTTGCCATGTGGGATCAGGCAGTACTTGGACCTGGACCAGAGATCTCCAACAGAGCCCACTTCGAGTTATGTGATGCTCTGAGGATGGTGGCTGGAGAAGGGTTTCCTGCTGATCCACAGGCTTCTTGCCTCCCCCAGAGTCAAATGATTTAGAGACAGAGAGCCTCCAAGGTATGTAGGTACTTCTTACTGCAACTGGAAGCCTGAATACCATTTAAGCAGAAAGCTGTGCTCCCTCTTAGTGCTTTTGTGGGCCTGCAGTAAGGAATGGGTGCTGAGACACTCAGAAGAGAACATGAGCTAGAGAGACTTCCATTCTCACATTCCCCTGAAAGTCAGCGAGTCTGAATTACAGTGAGCTGTAATGCTGGCCCATCTCTGCCAGAAGCAGAGCTAGAAGCAGCCTCCGAGCAACATGCAGGAAGTGTTTATGAAAGGCTTGAGAAGCTTCCCACCTCCCAGGCACCTATGTTTGGTGCTACTTGGTTGGGGCTGAGCTCAATGGGAGTGATTTCAGCAGGAGGTTTCCTGTTCCCAGTAGCAGTGGCAGATAACTAGTTTCAACGGTCCTGTCAAGTGTGGCACAGACAAGGATGAAACAGTTTCTATTCAAGATGCAGTGAAATACAGGGCTCAGAATGAGACCCTTGTTTGTACTGGAGAATCCACAGCATTAACTGGAGATTTACCAGCATCAAGGGCACCTCTATCATTTTAGCAGCAAGTAATTAGTCTTGATTTCCTGTGGGGAAGTGGTAGCCATGCTTAACAATTGCTTGTTGATTTTTCTTTCCTGGAGGCACAATTAGGACATTGAAACCCTTCTTGTGTCATACATTATGCAGGCGTAGGTTTATGCTTTGGCTATTATCTCCCTGTGATTTACTGCAACCGTTTGATTTGAACACTTCTCTTTGTCTAAGTAGGTTGATTCAGTGGAGTTCAATGTCTGGGATATCGGAGGCCCAGCAAGCATGTCTACAGTCAATCAGTGTTTCTTCACAGACAAAGCATTGTACATAGTTGTATGGAACTTGGCACTGGGGGAAGAGGCTGTGGCAAACTTACAGTTCTGGTTGCTGAACATTGAGGTAAGAAGTCACTGGTGGACTCTGGGGTATCTATTTATCAAGTAGTAGCTCAGCACATAGATATGTGATATTACAGATTCTTTTTAGTCTGCTCTTAAAAACTCTACAAGCTATGAATTTTGCATAGCTTTTGGAATTAATTTTCTATTGCACTGCAGGCGTTATCACTATATTTAATGGTTTAAATTTATCATTTGCTTTGTTCTCCCTCACACACATCAGAGAATGAAACAAAAGCTGATTTATAAACCCTTGCTAAGTAAGGGTGAACATACTTATTTTGGAATTAGTGTTTGACCACACTGTGCTCTGAGGGAGTTTTGAATCATATTTTTTTTTGTGTGGGTTAGACACACATTTGTCTTGAGGTTATGCTTTTAATGCACTAGATTCAGATAAACTGGAATCTATCTCCCGGGCAGCTCTCAGCTGAGACTCAGAGCTGCAGTGAATTAATTGGTGTTGATTGTTTTTTTGTTCAATGTTTATTACTTGGTGTCTGCCTTAACATTATGCACACAGAAACGGGCTCTAACCTAGTGCCTCTCAAAAGAAATGTCTTGACATTGCAACAATGTTAGCTCAATGTTCAACAGCAATCAAAAACCCAATATAGGTAACAAAGCAGAAAACATAATTATGGTATTTCAAAAACATACGATGTGCCTGTGTCCTTCATACACCCCAACAAGCACCTGATGGCATCAGAAAAGATGCAGAGAAAGGTGAGCATGATGGTTATAAGTATGGAAAAGTTTCTGAATGCAGAACAATTAAACAGATCAGGCCTCTTCAGCTTGGGAAAGAGGCAAATGAGGAGGGCTATAGTAGACAAGGTTGTAAGAAGGTAAGGTGAATATTTGTTTATGATCTTCTACAGCAGAAGAACTAGGAGAGATCAAATGAGAAAATGAGATGGTAGCTTTGAAACAAAACGTAGGAAGTGCCCTAAACATAACAGATAGCTAAGCTGTGGGATCTGTTGGGACTACTGTGTGCTGTGGATGTCAGAAGTTGAAAAAGCAGATTGGAGGAAGAAAAATCCATCAAGTGCTATTAATTTAGAGATATCATCTCATGCTCAGGTAGCTGGTGACCTCTAGGCTACTGGATACTGGGAGAACATACCAGGAAAGGTCTCTATATGCTTACCCTGTGCCTATACTTTTCATTATTGTACAGAGAGAATATTGGGCCAGGTGGGCCCTTTGGTCTGGCTTGGTACAGCTACCAGTCCAAGTTTGGTGTCATTCGCATTTGAGTTTTCAGCAAGCATTTTAAGAGAGAAATTGATTGACTGCAAATAAGCATATGTTTCTGCATCTGAAATTTCTCCTGTGGTCAAAGTCATTTTGATCCACTGGCTGATCCCTGCTTAAGCCTGTGCAATCTCATTGTATTTGGCAGCTTGTTTCCTGAAATCTGGATACTATCCAATCCTGTAATAGAATCATGGAAGGGTTGGAAGAAACCACAAGATCATCTAATCCATTCCTTTGCACTGATTCAGGATTAAGTAGACTTTAGACATTTCTAGCAGTTTATCTCACCTCTCCATAAACCTCCAGTGGAAATGTCTGTATAACTTCCCTAGGTATCCATTGTGGAGTGTCACTAGCCTTTTTGAGGGTATCAAAGTTAGATCTTCTAGCTACAGGTTAAGCTAACTTCTTCTCCTTTGTCTGGGTGGACATAGTTTCCTTCATTTAGCTGACTTGTAGCAACTTAATATGACATAACTTCCTTTATGTTAAGCCCTTATGTAATAAACCCAAACTGACAGTTTCGTGCTCTGCAGTAGCTTCAGGTTATTGAGCCATGTTCTGTAGGAGAACTTCTGTAACACCCAGATCACTTTTTACTGTTGTCAAGCTGCCAAGACAGGTTGCCTTCATTTTATTTGTATATTACATTTTATTCATGTATTTGACTCCCCCTGTTAAATATTATACTTTTCACATGTCCTCACTGAATGTACCATGATGTAATCTAGATGAGATCATTATCAGTGTTTTCTCTTACAGGCCAAAGCTCCAAATTCAGCGGTGTTAGTGGTAGGAACACACCTTGATTTAATTGAAACTAAGTTCCGTGTCGAGAGGATAGCAACTCTCAGGGCGTATGTCCTGGCTCTCTGTCGGTCTCCCTCTGGATCCAGAGCAACTGGCTTCCCAGATATCACATTCAAGCACCTGCAGTAAGTATCTGTGCCTTTATGAAGCTCAGTCACACTATTTTATGTCACTTTAAACAATTTTGTAATCCTTGATCTCCTTGGCAACGGAACTGATTTGAAGACTCGTCAGCATGGCATTTCATCTATTTTTGATTGAGATAATGTAATATAATCAGAGAGAAATTCAGTGTAGCTTGGGGGTCTGATCACGGGTCTGAGAGCTGGAAGCTCCAAAGTCATGACCTTGGCCTGCTTGTTTCAGTGCTCCTGCCCTGTTCAGCTTCCTCACTGGTTAAATGGTGATACAGTTTATTAATTAGTCACAGGGAGAGAACATGCAGATTGAGTAATTAATGCTGCAAAGCTTACTTTACCAAGCATGACTGTTACGTGGTGGGTACTGCAGGGTTTGGCAGGGGAGGCTGCGTGGGAACTTCTCGCTACCTGAGCGTGGCAGTGTTCACAGTGAGGAGTGAGTCAGCCCCACAAGCCCCTGGCAGTCCAAACCTCTGCCATTCGAGTTCTCCACATGTGATAGCAGAGGGGTTGTGCTGTCTGGCAGATCAGTGTCAAGCCATGGAGTCTGACACAGCTCCCTCCCTTCTTCTGATGGAGAATGCCCCTAGGGAGAGGAGGCTTCTCTGGCTGGGAGGGAAGCGGGTCTGTCAGCCAGGGGAGTGCAGAGCACAGAGGAGAGCATGGATGCAACCGGCTGGCACCAAACAGCTCCAAACAGTGTGAAATTGCCAATGCCTGGGGCACGAGCAGGTGGCAGCTGGCAAGTAAAGAAGGGTGCTGCTATGTCCCATCGCGCTTTGCATCTGCTGCCTGGCAAAGTCATCAGGAGACCTCCCACACTCTGTTCTGCAAACACAAGTGCTGCATCAGGCACCCCAGCTGGCTCTTTCATCTGGCTCTGGTTAGAAGTACCAGGGACCCAGTGTGAGGCACACAGATGCACGGTGTGAGAGAGAAAGCTTTGTGGTTCAGCCTCCTTAAATGTCTTTTCCCGTCACCACAGAGCATGCTACCGTGATCTCATTCATCCTTTCTCAAGGGGACTTTCACCCTACCCCACATATCCCACACATTCCCCTTCTTCACCTTCCTTTTCCCTGCGTTTCCTCCCAGCCAGCGATGTGCCTGATTTCCTGCTTCCTCCTTCCCCTGCCCACTGCAGGCAGTCTCCTTCACTCCCCATCATCCATCTGCAGGGGGCTTCTCTGAGCAGTGCTGGAGGAGTGCGAGGAGTGCATGTTGTGAAAGCCTTGTGTGGGTGAGCCCAGGGTACGTTCATCAGTGCTGGTCCTCCAGCATCCCAGTGAGCACACACTTCCCGGTGCCACTAATGGCTGAGGTTTACGATAAAGCCTGTTGCTTTAGAAAAGCATTTTCTGTTGGAAAAAACAGGAACATGTGTGGGATCGGCTAGAAAGACCCTTTGTTGTGGAAAGTGGAAGAGACCTGTTCTTATCCAGCCCACAAAAAGGCCAGAAATAGCAAGAGTTGGAGAGAGCAGGTTTTTAGCTGTTAAAGAGAGGATGAAGGCCAGCTTTCAGGATCTGAGCATCAATTCCCAGATAACAGGACCCAGCTGAGCGAGGGCCGGAATGAGGGTGGGAAAAGGTGTCTGGTAGTCATCATCATGTCTCTTTGATCTGAGGCTGGGAGGACTGGACTCGTCTCCAGCGATTGCTGGAGCACAGCGTTTTCCTCAATCTTGCAGTCCCTTCCAGGATGTTTTTTTTTTTTTTTTTTCTTTTTCCCTTCCACTGAAGGGAAAAAGAGTGATGGCTTTGGTTGGTCTGCCAAGGAAGTCTCCATAGGTCAAGGTGCATTAGGGGATAGAAGAGCAACGTGCAGAGAATGAAGCAGGCAGAACAGAGTCTGGCTTAATATATCTTTTCCAGGCTTCTTAGTATTTTCTCCAAAGCTAAAAATGCTCACTGACAGCCTTCCTCCCATTCATCTGACACAGGAAACTTAGTCAGTGATAAGAGAAAGTGAGCCTGGAAAGGAAGCCGGTGTGCTGATAAGGTTTGGTAATCCTCACCCTTGCATGACTTTTGCAGTGAGCTCTCATGTAAGACTCTGGAAGGCCTCGATGGACTCCGACAGCTGATCTTTCATGTCACTTGCAACATGAAGGACGTTGGCAGCTCAATTTGCTCACAGAAACTTGCAGGGAGATTGGTAAGAACTGTGCTTTCTAGCGGTGATCCTTACCAAAGGCAGGCTTTCTGGGGGGTTGGTTTTGGACTGGGAGGTGAACTTTGGCATTTATTGCTGCCACAGGTGGTGTGTGAAATATACAAAACTGCTTTGGAAAAAGCCATCACTTCAAGATCCCTGTAAAGGGGAGATGGCTTAGACAGTTCATCACCAGCAGAGTGGTTGTTGTCTAATATTGATCCTGCTGTTTTTCTCATGTGGCTTGCAGATACCAAGAAGTTACCTTAGTCTTCAAGAAGCTGTCCTTGCGGAACAGCATAGAAGAAGTCAGAATGATGATGTACAGTATTTAACAGACAGACAGATAGAACTGATCATTGAGCAAAACCCTGGAAATGATATCAAAGACTATGAAGATTTGCAAACTGGTAGGTCACAGCAGATCGGTAATTTCTTGGTTTTAATATGTGTGACCAATTGAAAAGTTCCATGAAGAATAAAAATGAAAAAAAAAAAAACAAACGGTAATTGCTGTAAAACAAGCAGTTACAGAGTTTTCTATACCTGTGTAGAAGTCACTTCAGAATTTGGTAAGACACAAATGGGTGATGGGGCTTTGGGGAGAGGGCTGGGAAGTTTCTAGGGTGGTCTGAGGATAGTGATTTTTTTTTTTCATTTTTTAACAAGCTTTGTCTGATTCTTCTGTTTTTGCTCTGTAAAGAATGAGGGTTGCCATAGTTTCGAGGACATATTCTCCATAGGGCCACAGTCCTGTGGTCTTTATGAAGGCCTTCTTGTGCAGGAGCCAGGGACAGCCGTGGTGGAGGTGGCAGGAGCAGGCTGAAGAGGAGGTGTAAAGGGGACAGAAATCTGGACAGTAGAACAGTAAATGTCCATGTGGGTTTTACAGGAGGAATGCCAGATAGCAGCACTCCTCAGATACATGTTATTCTCTTGGCTTGGCTACCTGATGTGGATAAAGCTGCCCAGACTGCCTCCTAGTCTTCCTCATCTTCACTGTGTTTTCCTAATGCTGGTCTATTGCTGATCTCCAATTCTTTATTTTTTTGCAGCAATTAATTTTCTCATAGAAACGGGTACACTACTGCATTTCCCAGACACAAGCCATGGCCTGAGAAATCTCTACTTCCTTGACCCCGTCTGGCTCTCAGAGTGTCTGCAGAGGATTTTCAACATCAAGAGCTCGAAGTCTGTTGCTAAGAATGGAGTTATCAGAGCCGAGGATCTCAGGATGCTGCTGGTTGGGACGGGCTTCACTGAGCAAACTGAAGAGCAGTACTTCCAGTTCTTGGCCAAGTTTGAAATTGCACTGCCGGTAGCCAATAACAGGTAGGTTGATAATTAGAGAGGCTTAGCCAGACCAGAGAAAAATGGCCATTTAATCAGTGGACGTTAACAGGCTTTGTCACTATAAGCAATAGTCTTGACAAGGATCGTGTTGTGATAAAAGTGCATTAAACAGTGTAATGAAAGGCACCCATCCATTTGGGCTGTATTTCCTTTCCCTGGAAAGGCTGGCATGAGCATCCTTTGGTCCAAACAAGCTAGGCCAGTTTGAAAACTTTCCAAAGCAGGTCTTTGCCCACTCAGTGCATTAAGACGGACAGGGTAGGGGACACTTGGGTGACTGGCTCTACCACCAGCACAGAGCGGCAGTGACACCGGCAGGGATGTGGTGATGAACAGGTGGGAGCTGTAAGTACTTGGCTGGCACAGCTGCAGCTGAGAGAGGATGTGAGGCTCGTGGCTGCCAGGCCTGAAATGTAGATGGGCTGGAGTCATCTGCTTCCAATGAAAGACCCTCACTCCAGGCTAGGGCAGAAAACTTTGGGTAGTCAATAAATATGTCAGCCCCGAAAGCACTAGTATTCTATTTCTAGTTAAATCAGGAAAGTATGGTGTCAGTAGCAATGTGATTTTTCTTATTTTTTTAGCTTCATCCGAAGGTATCGATCAATAGTTTTCCTAGAAATGGTGTAGGAAACCTCATTCTCTTTAAATGTTAATGAATCCTCCTCCCTCCTGCCCCCTGATCTCTTTTCCTCTGGGCAGAGTTCCCTGCGATTTTTCTCTCTCCCATCTGCTTGGCGACCGCCTGTTGTTGGGTTAACGGTGAAACCATAGTCGTATTGCACTTCTGATGTGGCATTTGCATTTCACTTCCTTGCCCTTCCAGGACAGCACGGCTGCATCGCTCTGAGCCTCTCGGGAGCTCTGAATGCCAGCACAAGTGCAGCATTCTCTGTGCTGTCATTATGCCTGTCACTTATCCAGTCCCGGATGCCAACAAATTTTCTCAGGCTTAACACAGATAAAGCAGCAATGTTTCTGCTTAGTCCAAAATGCCTTTTGGACTCCTTGTCACTATCTGCCATTTTTCTCCAAGGCAATTACATTGTCTGTGCCTCGGGAACAAGGAAACTGCTTTTTCATGGCCTGCCCAATCTTTTTTGGAGCGATCCAAGCCACATTAACAGAATATTCTTCCCACTGATGAACTGTAGCTATAGCAGGTTGGATTAATTTAATGTACTAGCCAGACACAGAGCAGTTATTTGTTACCGTGCTTCTGCAATTATTGTCTAGATTGCCAGATAGGATTTCTGTGCAGTCAGTGGAGAAAGCAGCTGCCAGTTTCTGTTCTGAAAGGGTGGATGGGGGCATGTTTCACATATTTTCAAAATTTGCATTGGCTGTTGTTCAAGAGCATTGAATCTCCATCTGTATTATAATCCACTATATAGTGTGGTCCAGAAGGCCTCATTGGCCTTCTTACTTCTAACACTCGTAGACCCTTTCTTTGATGTGCTGAGGAAAATTTATTGGCTGTCATACAATGCATCAACTACCTTTATAGAGCAAGCTTGATGCACTCCACTTTTCCATCTAAGGTGTATATTAGTTAGCTTTGATTTGCTTGTAAAAATAGGATTGAAAATATGACCATTCTTATTGTAATTTGTAAGTGAAGAGAAATTTTTATCAGTTTTACATTTCAAAGACATTTTATGGAAGGGATAATTTGATCGTGTAAAACGTCACCAGATGTTATGGACTGTGACATATGGAAAAAGCTGTTGTCTTGTGATGGCTATTTTTTCTGAGCTGATTTTTCATTTTTTACAGAGTACTGCAGCTGCTAGAAAGAAAATGTGATAGGCTTAAAGCATTGGATTTGGAGCCAGCATTAGTTCTAGTTGTGTGTCTAGTCCCTGTCACTGTTACTTTGGTCAAGTCCCTTGGCTGTTTGCCTCATTGCTGTCATTATGCCCATCAATGATGAGCCCCAGATGCCGACAAATTTTCTCAGGCTCAACACTGTTAAAACAGCAGTGTTTCTGCTTACAACCAAATGTGATTTGGACTGATTTTTGATCGTATAAGCATCTTGGAATGTATTTGGTACAGAAGAGTATCACTGTTAGGGGATTTATTGGCAGGTATTGAAAGCTATAAGCTCATAGTTTTCAGAACGGTTTTAGTCTTCCAAAAGTTTTTAGCTTCCCAAATACTAAGGATCAGAACAAATGAATATTCTGTGCTTATTGAGAGGTCTGAAAATAATTTGAAAACTCTGTGGGCCTCTGCCCCAGGATAGCTATGTTACTTCTGATGAGTTGGACTCCAGCAGCACTGAGTCTCCTCCCACACTTGGGAAAAGATCCACTGCTGGACCCAAAACCTGCTTGCAGGAGGAGATGGAGCAAGGCTGCTGGCATCAGTCTGGCACAGTGAGCTCTTGCTGTAGGAGTTTGTCAGGGACATGGCAGGGAGTCCATCAGCTGCAGCATGGTACAGCAGGAAACACTGTCATGTTGACACAGAAGATGCTTTAATTCTTGGGGCTAGGATGAGAGCCAGAGCAGTCCAGTCCCTGCAGCCTGTAAATGTCTCATTGCCACCTCCCACGACACCTCCTCTGCCCACCTTCTGGGCTTACAGAAGCTGAGCTCCTGTATGTTGTTTTTGCATTTATCTTCTGTTCCATGTAGCAGCACAGCTGTAATTCTCTGTTTACTACCAGAGCACAGTAGTAAAGATACCAAATCTGAATGAGTCTCAACATCACAGCTGTTCTAATGACTCCTATATTTTAATGCATTTAGTTTGTGATTACACAAATGTCCTGCTGATTACATCAATTTTAGCCCTGTCCAATAGCCCTGGCTGAATTATGTCATGTCTGTTTTGCCTCTGCTTGCTTCCATAGTGTAAATGAACTTCTCCATGTATTGCTGCAACGCCTTTAGTCTAAAAGCTTTTTTATATGCAGTAGGCTGTGCCATTAAAAATCTCTTTGGAGACTGAATTGCCTTATTATCCAGTAACAATGTACTCACTGTTACAAGCTGTAGCTAAAATCTGAGCTGTTGAATTTGATTTGTTTCAGCTACCTCCTCCCTCATCTGCTTCCTACCAAGCCAGCATTAGATATCCACGGGTTCTGCCACCAGACCACAAATACAGTCCAAAGGGTCTTCAAGATGAGTTTTGTCCCAGTTGGCTTTTGGCAAAGATTCATAGCACGAATGTTAATTAGCCTGGCAGAGATGGACCTCCAGGTAGGTTACTGTATCTCTCTGCAAGCAAAAGCAGTCAGCTAAAGTTAGTGTTCAATGTAAGTGTAAGTGGGTGTTGCTTAACATCCAGCTTGATTCAGTCAGACTTCAATAAAATTATTTGAGTAAATAGGGGGAGATGAGACTCTGCAATCAAAATCTGAAACTGTTTTTACAGTAGGTGTCATTTAGAACAGAGATTGGCACTGGGAAGAAACCCTGCCTTTTCCACTGTCTCTTTATAGCACGATTCCCTGGAAGGACTCAGTACCCCCACCGTCTTCCAATTACAAGTAATTGGAGTTCTGCCTGCAGCTCTTGTCCATGGCCATTCCACTGGGCCAGACTCTGCTTTCACTTGCCAGTGGAGATCTGGAATATCTCCATCAAGTCAGCTATCTGAATCTGTAAGGGTTTAAATGAGAAAAAACTTACAGGACTGTTGTCTTAATGGGATAATGAATACAAGGAGGCACCCTATTAGTGCAAGTGGTATGCATATCATTAAAGTAGTCTTTGTAAGGTTCTGAAAGCTAAGTGAGTTTTGTTGGTATTGACAATTGTTTACAACAGTTTATATCTGAAAACATAGCTCTGCTGGAAATCATGATAAATACCTGCAGAATATTTTTAGTACTACCGTGGTATCTTCTTAACAGCTATCCATTTACACTGTGTTCTGTCACTGATGTCCAGAACATGGAAAATGTGATACTTGTTTTTGGAAGGTCCTCTGGGTTTCAGGTTTCTGCAACCATTTGATAATTTTACCTGTTTTAAAGGGCTGTCTTGGCAACCCCTTGCTTACTCTATAATGGACACTGCATAACCACAGAGCACCCTTGCTAGGGACCTCATCCAGTCCTCAATGAAGTGAATGTAAAGGCATCACACCAGTCTGCAGACAAATAAGCATAAGGGTAGTGAGTATAGTGGAGTTCTGCCGATTAATGCTTCGCTTTAAAAACAAAAATACTTTTTGCTCCAAGTGCTGGTTTGAAATGCCTTGGAGAAAAGCCATCTTCCTCCCACTGAAACAGGTGGAAAAGTTAACTCACTACAGTGAGGGCAGACTTGATCATTCATTAAAACATTTAGATCTTCTTTAAGTTTCTAAGACTTCTGCAAATACACAATTCATGTAACAAATGTCATGATTATAGAATTAACAGTTGTTCGCTGACATGAAATTGTTTCTTTTTGAGTGGTATGGAAATGTTTTCATTGCTGCAAAAGCAACTTTTACTGTGCCTGTTTTCATTCTATCGCAAATTTTTTTATGAGTACAAGTCACTGTATATGGAAAAGTTCTGATAGCATCTGTGAAGGCCAGAAAAAGAAAAGCCACCTTATTGCTTGATTAAAATAACATTCTTATGAGAAATTTTGGTGATTTAATGATTACCATGCTTTTCTGCTTGTTTCAGCTTTTTGAAAACAAGAAGAACACCAAGACAAGAAACAAAAAGGTGACCATCTACAGCTTCACAGGCACTCAAAGAAATCGATGCAGCACGTTCCGAGTCAAAAGGACTCACACTGTTTACTGGCAGGAAGGTCTGTTCGTTACCTTTGATGGAGGCTATCTTAGGTAATTTGTGTTTGTAATGCAGCATGCGTTGCAAGGGAACTAATAGAGTGTGTGAAGCACATCATCTGAATGGAGATGAATGGGCCTGACTCATTGTATGTGCTCACTCATCAGTAGAAGAGGAGGCTCTTCTAATAGACATAACTCATCTGGTAACAACTGGTGACAACAATGATGAGTAAGTGATTGTTTGGCAGTTCTGAATATACCAACCTTATGTGTTATTGCAGCCACAAATTTAAAAAGGTCTGAAATCAGAAAGTGATATTCAGAGCAGAACTCTTTGCCAGGTAAAATCATGCATTGTCACATGCAAAAATTTCCTTAAGTCAGTGAGTTTTCCACGGAATCCTAAAACCTCACCACTATGTGGCAGCAATCCAGATGAGTGGAGGTGCTTCAGTGCTATCAGCGTGCATGTGACAGGGACTACAGACAACGGGTTTAAGCTGGCCAAGGCAGAGTGTCTGCTGGCTGTGAGTCTGGAGGAAACCTGCCACCCATATTCTTTCACAAATGCAGAGAGTTGGTGGTCACATACTTTCCTCTCTGCACTATCTGAAGATGCATTTATTCTTCCAGTCCCTGGCAAGATAGGGAGGAACCATTGGTGCAGTTGTGTGGTTGGAGAGCAGAAGGGCATAGTCACTTTCCTGAGTTCATTTAGGCAGTCTGCAGCTGAACAGAGACTTGGACCCAGAAGTTGCAAATCAGAGGCTAGAACCCTAAATTCTGGAGCATGGTTGTGGTCATACTGTATCTTCCTGTGTTCTGTGCTTCAGGGAATTATAGAACTAAGATCTTTAATACACAGATGCTTTTTTTTTTTATTAATGGGAATTGTACAAGAATTGTTCTATCCGTAATACTTTCCAAAAAGTTTTTGGATGATGTGGGGACTTTTTAATTATTATTATCATGGGGCACTGGAGTTTTATTACTGATTTTTGAAACTCCTAACTCTCCATCATTCTGGATGGGGCATTTCTGTCAAAACTCTACATTAGACTTGGTTCACTGAGGCCAGAGCCTTCTCTGGGCCAGACCTTCTGTAGCATTTACCCATTGTGAGCAGTCAGCATTTCTGTGCAAGAATTTTCTTCTTAAAGTCATTTGCAGAATAGACTGAATTGAAAAATCATTTTCAAAGCAAGATTGGGTTTTATTTTGATTACTTATGAACGACATGTTATTTTGTAACTCAGGTTTCCTAGGAGAAAGAAAGTTTGTTGACACTGATACTTCACAAAAGTTTCATTCGGCTGTCGTTTGGCTTTCTTGCACAGTGTTGAGTCTTCAGATGTGAACTGGAAAAAGAAAAAAAGCGGTGGAATTAAAATCATTTGCCAGTCAGAAGTGAGAGACTTTTCAGCAATGGCGTTCATCACAGATCATGTCAACTCTTTGATAGACCAGTGGTTTCCTGGTAAGAGAACTGCCGTAATTTTCTATGCAGTATTATGTCTGTTTAACAGAAGGTTCTTTGACAGAGCTCTCCAGGTGCACAATATTGTGTGTTAAATGAAGAACCCTCAGGCTCTGACAGTCTCAAGCCAATAAAGTTTGAGAAAAGCTGATAGCCTGCAGACAGATTGAGATTCTTTGCCAGCAAACCTTGGTCTAGACATTGTGTCTTTCATCCCATCAATCACAGCAAGCACAGGTGAAACAGTTGAAACAGGACCTACTTCCATAGGAGTTTGAGAGACTTCCCGTGCTCATAGTAGAGGCAGGATTTTGCCCAAACTACTTGGTACTGTCCCTCGATGCCAAAACTCATTTTGGCATCAGCTGGGATCAGCATTTTACCCACCATTTCTAAGAGCCCGTAATTTATAAAATTGTGATGTGAGAGGCATGAGTGAATATGATACCAAGCACTCTGTGCCAAGGTAACTTCCTTGATTCCAGCAGTTGTTTTTCCTGTGATCAGCACAGATCCTGCTGTTACCCAGCGGGCTGTTTGCAACCCCAGTACACTTTGTTTAAAACCAAAACAAAATCTGAAGTATTCTTTGTCATCCCACATTGGTCACACACTGGTTTAGAAAACAGTGCCAAAATCTCTTAATTGGAGGTTCTCTTGAGGAAACAGTTGTGCACTCTCACATAATCATGTTCTGCATGTTATGAAGATAAAAGAAGATTTTATTTGCCTTTGGATTAAAATAATGATAATGTTAATCACTGAAGCTTGAGAAGAGTCGTGACTTCAAAGGCTACGGCCTGGATTCACCCTGCCTAATTGTAGGCATTTAACAGAAGCTGTCACCACAAAATCCCTCTGTAGTCAGTGGGAGAGGTGGAAGCCTCACAGAGGTTCTGACTTGGTAGGATCGCAGTTTCCCCCAGAGGGGCTGAAAACATTGCTCGTGAGGGAGCCCACAGTGACTGTGTTCCTAACTTCGGTGCTGCAGCTGAGTGCTTACTCCTAGCCTGCATCTGAAGCGTCCAGCCTGAGCTCAGCCTGTCGTGCCTGCCAGTCCATTCCCATTCCCATGCCTGCTCTCCACCAGAAGCCATCTGGCAGCTTGCAGTGGCTGGGGCTCATGGGCAGCCTCACAGCTGCCATTCTTCTGCTGCACGGTCATGCCCTTTATGATACGCTATGATCCCTATAAGCAGTTCACATGGAGACATCCAGCAAGTAGGAAGCTCTCTCCAATTCTTTATTCTTATACTTCTAACTTCTACTGGTCCTGAATATATTTTCTTTGCAAACTTGTGCATTACCTGTGAACAAAGCAGAATAGCTATTAAGTTATGTCAACAGTCCTGTCTCTTTGGTACTGTCTCTGCTACCTGTGCATACTTTGCAAAAAGCTAATTTCTTATGCAAGTCAATACACTGGAATAGACCGCTGCTTTCATGACTGACCAATTCCAGCTGGTGGATCCAGATGGTGAGTGAGGACATTTGAATGTGCTAGGAACTGTGAAGACATTTGAATGTGCTAGGAACTGTTGCTCCTTCTCAGTTTGTGAATTATGCTTTCTGTTTGCTTGCTTGGTTTGAAGCACTCACAGCCACTGAGAGCGATGGCACATTGCTGATGGAGCAGTACGTGCCCTGCCACATCTGTGCTGCTTCCAGGCTGGAGGAGAACGAGTGTGGCGAGAAGACAGAGGATGCACAGTACTTTAACATGGAGGACTGTGTCCTAACTGCCATTGAACTGGACTGCATCACGTGTCCTAACCACCCTGATATCCCCGTTTCTCTCCAAGAGCTGGTCCCAGAACTTTTCATGACAGATTTTCCTGCCAGGTGATGTTACTCAATAGCCTTTGGTTAGATTTCAGTGTGCCTATGTAATTCAGTTGTTCTTGTTTTCCTAAGTCATCTCTGCTAGAGGAACATACCATTCCCAACATGGGAAACAAACTCATGCACTCTCAGTTCCTACTCTGACAATTTATCCTAAACTGTACTTCCAGTAGTTGGCACACTTGCTTAGACAATCACTGTGTACTGACCCGACCTCTGCTATGAAGACAGGCTGAGAGAGCTGGGGTTGTTTAACCTGAAGAAGAGAAGGCTTTGAGGGAGACTTTATGGCTGCCTTCCAATACATAGAGGGGGCCTACAAGAAAGATGGGGAGATACTCTTTTACCACAGTGTGTAGTGATAGGACAAAGGGTAGTGGTTTTAAACTAAAAGAGGGTAGATTTAGATTAGATATTAGGAAGAAATTCTTTACTATGAGGGTGGTGAGGCACTGGAACAGGTTGCCCAGAGAGGTTGTGGATGTCCCATCCCTGGAAGTGTTCAAGGTCAGGTTGGTTGGGGTCTTGAGCAGCCTGATCTAGCGGAAGGTGTCTGTACCCAGGGCAGGGGGTTGGAACTACATGATCTTTAAGGTCTTTTCCAATGCAACCATTTGGTGATTCTGTGATTTGCTTTATGGGGTCCTCTGAGAGCACTGCAGTGCAATGTGAAAGTCCCTTTTTAATGCCACTGCTGTCCTGCACTGTCCAGTAATCTGGATAGAGCTTTCTGTAGTTGGAGTCTTTCTGGGATCCCTGTTACAAACCAGAAAGGAGATTTCAATATGGCAAAACCAAAAGGCAGTGCTGCTGTTTCACAAGACTGGCACTGAAATCGCCCTTAGATTTGAAGAGCCTTTAGGAGAGTGGGTTTATGTAGGCAGCGCTACAGAATTCACATTGGGTTGAGGCTTCTGCGCGATTCGATTGAGGGCTGTTATATTTGGAGTAATAGTGTGGCAGTCCTGAACAGCTGAAACAGTGCTTCCCTACCTGTAGCAGCATTGCCAAATCTTTTAGCTGCTTACCTGCATTCCCAAAAGAGTTTGATCTTGTACCCCGTATTACTTAATGCGTAGAATGAGAGTAGAATGAGAGGTGACCTGACAGCAGGCAGGAGAGGAGACTCGTGTCCCTTTCAGTTCATGCTTATCAGTCCTCTTTGGGTCCGATGCAGAGCTGTGAGGCCTCTAGACCAAATGATGTCCTATCAGCTGCTGTCAGAGCTTTCTGTCCTCCCAGTCGTCCCTGTTCCCTTTTTACAGTCATTTTAATGGGCATTCTCGGCCAACACCCCAGTGGCCAGTCACGATGGCCTCCTCGCAGTGTTCTTTCCTAGAGATTTATTTGGCTGGTGTGAGGTGAGTGGAGGTGTTTCAAGTACGAACAGCTGTAAAAGTAGGCTCTGGAAGAGTGGGGAAATGATGAATTACAGCCTGGGAATAGTGAGCTGATTGGAATAATCAGGTTTCAGAGTGCGGGGCTGTTCATAAACATCCTGTCCTGCCTCAGCAGAGAGGACAGGAACAGGAGGTAAATGAAGCAAAAAAATCATTAATACAGATAAATGTTATAAATATTGTACCTGTGTCATCTGCTTGGAAAAGGAGCTTATGTGCTTTCCAAACCTATTTGATTCTCAAGTTGCCTCAGTGAAAAGCCTTTTTTGCTTATTTATCCATTACTTTATTTCTGTGAGGAATCTGTTGAGCCATGTACCTTAAGGTGACAAAGGTAGGGGAGGTGATTCAGTCCTCTCAGCAGATAAGATGAGAATCTATGAGGGACCTGTGAACTTGGCATTAAAGGTATGAATTTACAGTGCCTTTAAAGCTTTTCTTTTAACTAAAAAGCCCCAATCTCTTTTTGGCAGACTGTTCCTGGAAAATAGCAAACTGGAATGGAGTGAAAATGAAAACAACGTTCTTGGCCAGGGTGGAAGTGGGACTGTTATATATCGGGCACGATACCAAGGAAAACCAGTGGCTGTGAAGAGATTTCAGATCAAAAAATGCAGTGGTTCTCCCACTTCAGCTGCAGGTACAGTACACAAAATCGATATCAGGAATCAGCTCTTGCAGCCTGTGATCACAAGCTAAGACTGAAGAGCCTTTGCCCTCCGAAGTGCTGGCAGCACCCGTTTATATGCAGCTTTGAAATACGTAGCAAAATGGATGTGCTTCCGTGGAGGAGGAGAAAGCATCTTAGCGTCTTTCATTAAAGCACCTGTAAGATGTAGAGATGAAGGTCATGGGCAATGTAGGAAGATTCTTATCTGCAGGTCAGTGGGTGGACTCATAGGGTGCCAAGGCAGAGCCATTGACTGGGGTGGAAGGCAAGATTTCATCTCCTGTTCCCAAGCTATTTGGCGATGAGAAGTGTGTATTTGCATAGGTTTGCACTAAGGACTTGCAGGTCTCTACGTTTTAATGTCTTACTCCTTCTGTACCAGCACCTCAAGAAAGGCAATTGGAAATCCTTCTCCACCTGCCAGCTCCTCCAGGTAGGAACAGCCTCTCATACTTCATATGCTGGGTGTTGAGCCCAGGTTTCCATGAGAGGTTCAGTCCATGGACAGAAGAAATGGGGAAAGTGCCTCACTTTCCTCATTTTTATCAGGGAAAGGTGCAGTGAACCCCTGAGGTGTGGGAGAGGCCACCTGCTGTCTCAGTGACAAACAGCCTTTGGAAAGACCGGACTTAACTGAGCAGCCTGGGATGTCTCATGGCAGAAGGACAATTACCATAAAGGGTCCCTCCTGTGGCAGGGCAGTCAGGAAAGGGTAGGGAAGACTCCTTCCACTGACAGTTCTGTTGTGTAATGTCCATACTCGGAGGATGTTACTTTAAAAAGGACAGCGTGAGGTTTAATTTGCTCAGTGATGAGCACCCTCCAAAGAGTCCCTAACATGCTTTCTTAGCTGGGGATTGAGAAGGAGTTTGTATGTCTTGCCAGATACCATGCTGAAACACCTGAGAGCCATGGACGCCATGAAGAACTTCTCTGAGTTTCGCCAGGAGGCCAGCATGCTCCACTCACTGCAACACCCCTGCATCGTCTCCCTCATTGGCATCAGCATCCATCCACTCTGCTTTGCGCTAGAGCTGGCCCCTCTGGGCAGCCTCACCACTGTCTTATCTGAAAACTCCAAAGGTAAAAGCATGGTCTCCCTCCTGGGAGAGCTCGCTCCCTGAGTCACAGTAGTGACAAATGGTCAACAGCACTGAAACTACCACTTGATTTACTGAAGGGGATTTTTTTTTTTCCCCAGACTAGGGAAAGTGGGAGGGATGGAATTGCTCTTAAGCTTTGCCTTTGGTAATCTAGTAAAAATTGATGTTCAGGTTTTTTTAGAACTTTTTTGGAGACCTGGATTTTCAATTCATCTGCGAAGTAATAAGTGCATCTAACTTCAATGCTGCCTGTGTAGTGTTGTGTTCTTCCCCTTGCAGATGAGTGTTTGGTGCTCTAAATTCTCTAGTAACTATCTGTGTTTTTGTCCCCGTCGAATGACAGTAATTCTGAGATAGGTTGAGGCCATCTGACCCTCTTGGCACCTTGGCTTTGTGTCAACTTTCAGTCAAACCCTAATTTTCACCAGAAGATTCAGGGGTCTAAAAGTGAAAGGTTTTTTTTAAAAAAAAAAAAAAGTCTAATAGTACTGCCAGATGTGTATGGTAACGTGAACAGTGTCGTTTCAAATTGTGACAATGAGTGATGTTTTAAAAGGTTGTTAGTTATTGCTCTGGAGTTTGAAAGAGAAAGAAATGGAGAAAAAAGCAGCTATTACAATTACAAGAACTGCATCTAGGCTGTTCCTTTGTGACAGGGTCTTCCTTTGTGCCGCTGGGGCACATGCTGACACACAAAATAGCGTATCAGATTGTGACAGGCCTTGCCTACCTGCATAAGAAGAACATCATCTTCTGTGACCTGAAGTCAGACAACATTTTGGTGTGGTCCCTGGATGTCAAGGAGCACATCAATATCAAACTCTCCGACTACGGAATCTCCCGGCAGTCGTTCCATGAAGGAGCACTTGGTGTGGAAGGCACCCCAGGCTATCAAGCCCCTGAGATCAGACCTCGCATAGTCTACGATGAGAAGGTAACCATGGCATATCTATGGGGGCAGCCCCTGGGTGACAGCTGTGGGTGACTGGCTTCATGCACAGTGCTGAATTCCCCCCTGCGTGCAGTGCTGATGTGCAGTGCTGGCTTTCCCACCGTGGCCTTCCTTGCTCTCCTCTCCAGTCGCTAAGGGAGGTTTGCCCTTTTCTCTGTGTTACTGGCTCTAGGTCGACATGTTCTCATATGGGATGGTCCTGTACGAGCTATTGTCTGGTCAGCGGCCTGTGCTAGGACAACACCAGCTCCAGATTGCAAAGAAGCTGTCTAAAGGGATCCGTCCTGTTCTTGGTCAGCCAGAAGAGGTGCAACTCTATAGGATGCAGGCACTCATGATGGAGTGTTGGGACACTAAGCCAGAAAAGGTACAAGACAACCCTCATCACCAGTGTTCTCTGATCATGTAGCTACAGGGATCTGGCAGCCCTCTTCACAGAGGAGAGCTGAGTTCTGGCTTGGTACAGCAGAACAGTTCAGTTGCCTATTTACCCCTCCTGCTGATTTGGCCCAGAACTTCTACCAACTTGAATGAGAGTTTTATGAATGAAACAATGGCAAATTGGTGGCCTTAGACATCTGGGGTGACATGAAGGTCCCTTGACGTCAATGGCAGTTAGGCTATTGATTTCACTTGGGCAAGACATTACCCATAATTTCTAGAAACAGCTACAGTATCATGCTGTGAGTGTAACTACAAAGACTTCAAAACCCCTGAGATTATAAAAGGTAATATGAGGGGGTAAGAAAAGGATTTAAAGTATGAAAAAAGGATTTTGCTGCATTACATTTCTCATTAATTAAGTTGGCGTTTCAGAGCTCCTGTCCTTCAAACAAAGGTTGGCTTGACTCACAGCTAGACTCTGTCATGAGATTGGGTCAGCTTCCAAAGTTCTTACATCTGAAGAAATTAATGAATAAAAGGTGTAAGAGAAACATGGACCAAAACATGGAAATACAGAAGAGGTTTGCTGTCAGTGTCTGGGATATGGAGGGATGCTAAGAACCAATGAGGTGGGGATTTGTAAGGAGAATTTGGTGCAGACTTGAGTACATAGCAGGAGCTTTTACTGAAGAAGTCCTAATTCTTTGATCTCTAGCTTTAGTAAATAATGACTATTATGATTTTGTTATTTCATCAGGACCTCCAGCTGCCTGTGTGATGCAGGTCTTTCTCTTTTCCTTTCCCCACAGCGTCCACTGGCCATTTCTGTGGTAGGACGGATGAAAGACCCTACCTTTGCAACATTTATGTACCTGCTGTCCTGTGGGAAGCAGTCCTCCTTCTTCTGTTCCCAAGGACAGGAATACACTGTGGTGTTCTGGGATGGAAAGGAAGACACCAGGTTAGATGGCTCATAATAATAATTTTTTTCTTTTTAAAGTAAAAATCCTTCAGTGTCTTCACTTATGCCTCTGAGAGGGAGGTAAAGAAGGTGAAAGTGAATTTGGGTGAATGCCAAGGATACACTGAACACTGTTTTCCCAAACTCTTTTAATTGGGAACAGTGGTTGCTTTATAAAGGATATTTAATGAGCTTAACTCTGCTTCAGTTAATATGAGGAGAAGATTAGGGCAGTGTAATGATTCATACACACAGGATGAAGCATTTGCACATGAGAACAGACGTGTTCTGCCTTTCCTAATGAGGCCATTTAACACTAAACCTTTCCTAATTGAGACTGCAGTTCCATCTCTGTTCTACAAAGCAATTAAGCACATGCTTAAATCCTATTGAAATCATCAGGAGTTAGCCACATGCCTGAAGCTGTGTGTGCATCCAAGTGTATACTTCCAGTAAAATGTGTGCTATACTGAATAGGCATGTGCTTTAAATGTTATTAATTTGTGACTGAGATGATGGTATTTTGCTCAGCCACATGTGACCCATGGCTAGTTAGGTTTATTTTATGGATGTTACAGATTTTTATAGCCCCCATTTTATTTGGAAACATTCACAAACTGATCTGAATTTTGTATTAACGTATTCATTATTTGTAAGCATTAACCTAGTGGGAAAGGTACGTGATTCGTTCATGAACTGTTTGCTTTGCTATTTGTGGTGCATGGTCAGTCGTTCAACGCAGACAGTATAACTATTCCTGCTGAAACTGGTGAAACACATGGGACTCGCAGATGTATTTTGAATACATGGATGTTGTCCAAATATTCACAGCAATGTATCTCAGTGAATCTGCTTCCTGACTGGACAATCCAATTGCTGGAAACTGCTGAATAACAAATTACTTATATATGACAGATTTCAGGATGTGTAATTGCTTGTGCCACAGTTGGTAAAACATCTGGGCTCACAGATGTGATTGAGAATATCCAGTTGTTGTTGAAACACCCAAACCCAATAAAGTTCCCCAAGCCCAAAACAAACAAAATCCTTGTAGTTGCAAAAATATTAATTAGTCATATTTATAAATGTTTTTATGAGGTTACAGCTCTTTGCTCTTACGTAGAAGAGTTAGCTATAGCACATCTGTATTTCTCTTCCTTTATGACGACCTTTTGGAGGGAGGGAGAGCCTTGCACCATTGTCCACATCACGTTATGGCTTGGCTGAAAGTGCCAAGTACCATCCTGTAGCAGTTTGCAGGCTGGCTGCTGGCTGTAGCAAATTATTTGCTCTCTTCAGAAACTACACAGTGGTGAATCCAGAGAAAGGAGTCATAGAAGTGGAGAGGATGAGCTGCCCGGGAATGAAGCTGTGCTGCCAACTAAAATTTCAGAATGCCCTCTGGGCTGCCACAGAGGTAAGCATGTCCTGTGCTTCAGTGCCCTGCTCAAGAGGAGCCTCGTTAGAGGAGACATAAATCAAGAGCCTGTTAAATTAGTAAAGCTAAGAGTGTTTGAGACAACAGGCGCCTCAGATGAGCAGCATGACTTTACGTCTGCTGTTTCCTGGTGTATCGTTTCTGCCTGTTGTTTAGCTGACACCTAGATCAAAATCGTGCCTCCTGGTGTTCAAAGTGGTCGTGGGAACCTCTGTTGTCAGAGATGAAACTGTCCAGGTTGTGGCATATCTGTACTGAGGGGTTTCATCTGGGAAATGTCCTTATCTGTAAGTGATAAAGGGAAACAGTGAAAGAAACCATGCATTAAGGGTGGGGTTTTGAAAGAGGCCTGAGGGATTTGAAAGTTGGTGGGAAATGGTACCCAAGTTTAGTATTCATCATGGAAAACTACAGCTAAAAAGATAAGAGTGAGAGAGCATGGCTGATGGGCTGTCCGCCCATCAAAAAGGGCTGTGTTAAGTGTCAGCCAGTTCTGACACAAACATTTGACACAAAACAAACAAAAAATATTTGAAACACATTGAAATGTTCCTGACATTCAGTTTCAGGGAGAGAGGAAAAAGCCACACTTGCTGAATAAATAATTTGTGTTAGTTAATTCACTCAGCTGTAGTATGGATGCTAGAACTGAGTGAGAGTATTGATCTTTCTTCCATGTAGGAAAATAAGATATTTGACATTTTCTGTCCTCCCAAATTGAGGCAAAGTTCCTATTTTTTCATAAGAAGAAGTATAGAAAAAGTGTAAATCAGAAATCTTGAAGCATTTTATTTCCACCTTTTGATCAGAATTAAATGTGTTGATATTCCCCAAACCAGGTGCTTAATTTCAGTTTAGTAGATACATAAGGTGAAGAGCAGGTGTAATTCCATGCACAGTGTAATACTGGCTTTACTTGAATTGACAGATTAATGCAAACTAACACAAAACTTGTTTCAATTGTCCTGACATGTTTGGGATTCGTGCAGAGTCAGGGTTGTCAAATGCTGTTACAGATGTGGTGATAAAACACCTGCAGTGGTGATTTTGGTTGCTTTTGGACAGTGCATACATTGCCCACAGCTCATTCAGGTGAAGGCGGTACCCAATTTCTACCCACAGACAAGGCAGACGGACTCAAGGGAAAACAAAGAGAAATCCAGGCTTTGGATATTGAAAAACATAAATAAAATCTGGTTTTGGAACCAATTTGATCTTGTTCAGGTATCAAAATGTAAAAAGGATGAAAGATGATTGAAATTTATTGAATTTTATGTGCTCTTTCACAGGACCAGAAGATTTCAGTGTACGGGTTGCAGGGCATGTGTCCTCTAAAGGCACCACAGAAAGGTTTAGACACTCCTGCTACTGTCAGCTGCTTCCTAGTGATGCCTGTTGTCAAAAAGGTAAGGACGAACCTAGCTCTTACTTGGAAAGGGAGCATTAGTGAAGCAAGGCTGTCAGCTTCTGGGCCAAGCTGCCAGAGTTTGTGCCACTTGTCACTAGCCAGCGTCGAAGGACTTTGTAATGTCCAGGAACATTTTGGCAGTGTGGGGAGAAGGTTTCCAGGTCTTTGTGCCTCTGCCAGCAGAGCAAGAGACACAGGCGTGGGCATGAACCTGAGTCAGGGGACCAGAGCTGGCACTTCCAAGCCTCCTGGGAAAATAGTCAAAATAGATCAAATTCCTCCACAAGGAAGTTTTCCAGCTGTGTTTCCACATCACTGCAAGACAAGGTTTAGGCTGATCAAGAAAAGTAAAGGGTATGTGAACGAATAATTAGTATAGAGATTTGTTGACTATTAATGCAGGACTTGGGTATATCCTAGCTGTTGCACTCGCTCTTTTCCTGGCATGTGTGCATGCTGTTGTTTGTGTGCACAGTCATCTTTAAATATTATCTAGGCCCAGCCGCACTTCTTTTTTTTTTTTTTGGTTTTGAATGAGAACACTTAGGTAATGAATGCAGTCCAAGAACTGCCACCTATGGGTAATAATAAAAGTTGTATACTATCTATCTAGTTCTGGAAATGCTAACATCCAATTATTGGCAAGAGAAATCTGACATTACTGCCTATTGCGGGCAAGTCCTGGGAGATGTATAAAAACTGGTTTGGGACTAAATTACCTCCGGTTTGCCTACAGCCACCTTGAGTAAAAACATATAATTATATTCCAACATTATTGGTAGCTGTGTAGTTTTTGCAAGTGCCAGTGGACTGTTAGGAGTCTACAAGCTCAATATGGAGCAGTTTTCAGAGCGACAGTGGAGCTGTTTTATACCACGTATCCATTCTGCGTTATTGTCCATTTCTGGCTCATTTGCTTAGGCTGCTGCAAGCTGCAAACTGAATCCAAGGCAGATGGTTAGTGTAAGGTGTACCACTTAACTTCCAAACATGGTGTAAGTAGGACTGAAGGAGGGCACAGATCTGCAGTTGGCAGAGGGATGAATTTCACCCACCAGGAGGCTGCGTCTGTCGGCTTTCTTTGGCTCCCAAACCTGCAGTGTTCCTTCGCCGTGGAGTTTCATTTCTGATGTGCAGGGCAAATTTCTTTTTTGTGCTGCCTGAGGTTTTGTCCAGGACAGTCGAACGAGTCTTTCACTTTCAGCTTTTCCACTGTCACACAGCTTGCAAAGCCATTCCTCAGGGGTTACGAGTGGCTTTATGTCTCCTGGTTTCTATTTTCAGTTTGTGGCTTGCCTAGAAAATGTCATAAATAATGCCAGGGCCTACAATAGTAATATTGAGTCTAGACACCTCCCTTCCTCCCCCGACCCTACCCAACCTTCCAGAAATCCACATCCCTTCGGCGCGCTCCTTCTTAGTTTATTGGACTTACTTTTTCCTCTCTCCTTTCTATGAATGAATTTGGCAGTGAAATAGCCAGAGCAGCAGCCATGGAGATGTGCAGACCAGGTTGGCAAGAAACTAAACCGTTTTTCGAAACAGCTAGTTCTTCCCAAAAAGCTAAGTGGAAAGCTTACACTTGTCAAACCTACTGTACAGCCCAGTGAGTTGTATCAAAGTTATCGCATAATAATTACTGTCCGGTGGAGAGGAGAATTGCTCACATTTCCCTGGGAAGAAAGACTTTAGCTGATGAGATGTGAGGTAACTTGCAGTCAGAGAATTGCCGAGGGATGTTGCTGGGAAGGGGAATTCTTTACGACTGTCTTGGGAAGGCTGATCCAAAAGAAACAGTTTCCAAAACTTGGTTTCTCATCCAAAGGAAGCATCATGGAAATTTAAAAGCAGCAGAGAGGGCCCCAGAATCCAAAACTCACCCGCCAAGGAAAAGTCTTGTACAATTTAAGCTTTTTTGTTGCGTGGTTTCTGTCACCAGTATCATCGTTTTTGGCAAACAATAAAGTTTTCGGTACATTTCCTTTCAGAAAAACAAACAAGCACACAAACAGGTTAAAAAGAGCAAAACGACGCTTTCTAAATTGGTTTGCAGCGTTCTTAAAAAGAAATGTTGAGGGAGAGAGAGTTCTGAATGGGTGCAAGTCTCTGGCCTCCTGCAAAAAGCTGGAACACACGAAAACAAAAGCTGCATTTAAAGGCTGCAGCCCGCCGCGGCCTTCCGTGCCAGCAGTGCCAGACCCTGCGGGGAAGGAGGGAGGAGGTGACCGAGGCCATGGTGTGGGGGGCTGCTTTTTTTTTTTTTTTAACCTGCTCATCGTGGCCATCGCAGCGGCTCCGTGCCTTGCACTGTCCTCAGCTGTGAGGACAGGACATCTGGAGCCAGCTCATCTCCTGTGCTGCCCATCATATACCGTCACAGCCCTGCTCAGAGGCCTTCCTTGCTGGCACAGCGGGGCTTCTGGCAGGACGGAGACTTCAAATGCAGTTTTGTTGCTGTGTGTTTTTCTTGGCTCTTCATGGAGCTCGAATGTTGAAAATGAATTCTGAGAAAGTTACTTAAGGTTTCTGGAGCCTGCTGCCCTGCCTGCATTTGGTCACTGTTGTAATATCCTGATGTGGAGAGTTTTGCCTCGCTGCCCTGCTGCACCAGTACCTAATAAAGTCTGGTGAGTTGGTAGCACCCGGGGGTGGGTGGTCTTTGCAGTGTTCTTCTGTGAAATGGGTCACTTCATGCCTCGTCAGGCGAGGGGTGGCAGGTAGAGGGCATTTCTCAGGATTTTGAGTTCTTACTCCTCCTTTTCTAAACAAAGAGATACCAATAGTGGCTGGATTAAAAAATCCCGACAGCTGAGGCTATGAGTTATAAGTGCCCCAAAGCATGAAACATCTTTCAGATTTGCTTCCGCCATAGTGTAGGCAGGCTAAAATTTGGCATGGTTGGTATAGTCAGTAAAGCTGAGTGGGTATAACTGATGCAGCTCTGCCCAGTTGCGGTGTTGATTTCCCGGTGCAGGGGGACTTTGGCCTATCAAATCCAAAAGGGAATCTTGCTTGTTTTACAGTAGCTGACACTAATCAAGGAAATCAAATTTTTTTTTGAAGACTATGCTTGGATAATTCAGCATTTTCAAAGCAAGTGAGACAAAATTACGGAGAACTATGAGTAATAGTGTTCTGTGTCACACTAGGAGCAGTTCAGGTTGACATACCCACATTGTGTTTAAGCAAGCCAGCGTAAGCACTTTAAGCAGTGTAGCCACAGCATCAGGGAACTCCTGACCCTCTTAGAGAGCATCTGATAATGAAGCTGGACAATAATTTTCTGTAGGTCATTAAAACAACGAAATTCGACCTTTTAATTTCAAATGTTCCCATTTCAATTTAAATTTTCCATTTTTAGTAAGAAATACTAAGTATGCTGGGTCCTTTGGACTGAAAAAATTGGACCATTTTCACCAGAGAAATGTGGGCTGTTCTGCTTTGTTTTGTTCTGTTTTAAATAATCAAACTCCTTTCCAAAGGAAAAAAAAAAAATCCAAAACCCAGCTTGTATAAAGCATTGTGCCATGTTCCAACCTATTGATGCAACCTCCTGGCATATCCAGGAGCCTTCGCACCAGATCCACATGGCAGCAGAGACATGGCACTGAACACTGCAGACCACTTGGGTTCCTTTTAATTAGTGGTTAGAGAATTGGGACTGGACTGAGTTGAAGTCCAAGTCCCATTTCACAACTTTCCACTTGCTTGCCTAGTTTTTCCCATTACAGTAAAGTTCTGCTGTGATTTGGATTAGTCATATGGGCTCAGCACACCGATGGTTTTACTCATACTTTGTATGCAGATAGTGTGGTTTACTCCAAGACTCTTTAATGAGCCTTGCAAACAGTACTATCAATTAAACTAATACTTACCCCTATGCTATCTGCCTCTTGATATCTGAGAGCAACTCAAGATACCGATTTTGGCCTCTGCAGACCTAAGCAGCCTGGGAGCTGTCTTACAGGGCTGGCATAGCCAAGATCCCTGAAAGGGCACAAGCTTTCCCTTGATTTTTGAGCAGCAAGGGGTGATGCCAGGTCCCTGTCCCATCTCGCAGAGGCAGGCAGCATTGCTGGAGTCCCAGGCACGCTGGGAGGCAGGGCGGTGCGGTTGTGTAGGTTCAGCTGGTGATGCCGTGTCGTTTGGTTCTGTTCACTTTGGTTTGTAACAACAGTGAAAAAGCCCTGGGCAAAGGGTCTTTTTTTAGAATTTATTGCTCCATGGGGAGGAAATAAAGGCCTTTGAGGTAGGTATTGTTTTATCTGCTGCACAGATGGGGAGTTCCTGGTACAGACCCAAGGTCATGGGGAGTTAATTCCCAAGAGACCCATTTCCCAGGCTGTTTAACAGCCCCTTGCACTGCTGCGATGAGCTGGAGGAGCTGGAGGTGCGTTGAGCAGTGGCCTCGCCAGCTCCCATCCCCAGGACACAGCGGTACCTGTCGTAGCCGTGCCGCAGAGCTCCGCACCGGAGCTCGATGCCGGCCTTGGCTCCTGCGGCGAGCACATCTGTACATTCGGGGGCAGGTTTTTAACTACCTGCAGAATTGTTTGCAGCACTTGGCAGCTGCTTTGCTGAACTGCTGCCGCTTCTGTGCCCTCCGCTGGGATGTCCGTGAGCTGCCGGAGATCCCAGACCGAGAGCACGTCCCTGGGAGGAGCAGAGCTGTCAAAGCAGCAGACATCAGATGCGGAGCGATCACTGTATGCTCTCGTTGGCTAAAGTATTGTCTCCCTCCCTTTCCATTTCCTCCTGCATTTCTTCCATTCCTCTCCTACCTAGACTGATAGCAATAGCTTCACTGTGCTTTACTCCTTTTTGGATATGAGCCGGGTTTCTACAGCTGGATTCCTAGGATCATGATGGCTGTCTCTGAACATGTTCCAGCTTGAATTTGTTAACCTTCGGGGCTGGCTGCCAGGTCCATCTATCCTCCCTTGCCAATAAAGAGAGAGGTAATACTGGGTGAGAGGAGTATGGCTCTGCAGCAGCTTCTATGTAATGACTTCTTTTATGTTGCTGTTATCACTGAGTGATTTTGGGTAAGTTACTGGTGTACTTATGGGATTGTGAGAGGCAGCCAGAGCCTCTGGGATTGAAAGCTTTTGTATTGGAGAGAAGTAAAGAATCCAGAGAGAGAATCTGCTGACTCTTTCTTGCAGAACTCATATGTGGTGCTGGCCGGCTTGTCAGATGGACTCGTCGCAGTGTTTTCGGTGGCCCAGGGCATCCCAGCAGACACCTGCTCCTACCTGTGCTCCCACACGGCTAACAGGTCCAAATTCAACATTTCTGATGACGACCCCCGGCAGAACCCATACCCTGTGAAGGCCATGGAGATAACCAACAGCGGAGCAGAGGTCTGGTACAGCAACGGCCCTGGCATCCTCATCATAGACTGCTCCACGATGGAGATCAGCAGGAGGCTGGAGCCCTTCAGCCCACCATCGGTGATCACATCCATCGCCTGCAACTCGGAGTGCCACGGGGAGGAGGTGGTTTGGTGTCTGGACGATAAAAGCAACTTCCTGGTAATGTACCACGTTACCACCTACCAGCTCTGCGCGCGCTACTTCTGCGGAGATTGCAGCCCCCTCCGGGACATGTTTACAATCCAGCAGCCTTCTGCAGCCATCCCAGCTACTACACCTATAAACCACAAAGCGCTGGAGAGTAACTCGCTGGTGGATATGAGCATTATGTACAGCCCAGAGGTTGGCACCCAGATACTGAACCACCAGGACTCACTCACAGATTATTGCTCCGTGTCTTCCTACTCCTCCTCGCCTCCTAACAGGTTAACCCGGTGCCCCTCCAGCCTGCCCAGCTCACCCATGAGCTCTTCCAGTGCACCATTCTCCACAGATTTTGAGGAGCCTGACAAATTTCATGAACTGAAGCCTTCCCCGGATCATGATGCTATGCCTGCAGGTGACAACACACAGCATCTCCAAGCTGTCAAGATTCTTCCGGTGAAAGACCTCATATGGATCCCCAGGTAAGTGGGTCACTTATTAGAGCAACTTGATCCAAATCCTTCCTGGGCCAAGTAGTGAGAGATTAGCTCCAGCTAATTCGGGAACTTCTGCGTGCCCAGTATTATTCACCTGCCCAGAAAATGAAGTTATCCTTGTATGTTCCCAGTACAACGGTACATCAGTTTTTCTACTCTTTTTTAAAGATATCTGGTGTTGGGCAGAATGGCCACATTTAATGTCTCGTGAGATTGATTTCAGCAGAATGGAAAAGTGGGTGGTGAGACTCAACACCCTGTTTCCCTGGCTACTGAGGAAACAAAGAACAGCAGGCAGCTTCCTCGCTCAGATGCAACTCTGGCAAGTCCTGTTGCCTCCTGTTGAGTTGATCAAAACCACTAGAAATGTGATTTTGCCAGTCACAGGGTCTCTTGTTGTAGTGGATTTGGGATGCCCCTTGGTGACATTGCAGTGTCCCCTTTCCCGTAGAAGGTCATATAACTACTGGAGGGATTGTGGCAGAGAGGATGGATATCTAACATGGATTTTCCTTGGCTGCCAGCAGTCCCCATTCATTTTGGAGTAAAAGTGCAACCTCCCTCGTTTCTCTTCCAGGAGAGGAGGGGATATCATCGTTATTGGACTGGAGAAGGAATCCGGCACCCAGCGGGGCAGAGTGATAGCTGTGCTGAAGGCCGGGGAACTGGCTCCCTATGGGTGAGGCTGGCTTGGGCAGCGCCTTTCACACCAGTTTCCAGGGGCACGAGGGGACCGGGTGACAGAGGGTGGCTCTGCAAGCTCCAGGGGCTCTGGGGAGCTTCCTCTCTCCTTCCAGCATCATCTGAGAAGCTCCCGGCGGGGGGAGATGCGGTTGCTGGCTGCACACAGAGGCACGCGCACGCTCCCATAATGGGGCAAATGGTGAGGGTGAGGCACTGCGACCACAGTCTGGTCTCCAGAAGCCGCAGAGCCCAAGTACCCTCATAACGTGACAGGCAGGACCGTGTTGCACAGTGCGACCAGTGTCGGTCTGATCCTGCCTGGTGCTGACTCCCGGCACTCGGAGGGCACCGGCACCTGGCAGGAGATCGCTGGAACTTGGCAGACTCAGGCCCTGTGTTAAGAACAAGAAGTGTATTTATGCGGAGCGCAGTGCTTGTCTGTGGCTTCATTCACGTGGATCAGGTTGAAGTTCTGGCTCTAAATGAGCACCTTTGTGCTGTTGGCAGTGACGGGCTGGGGGAAGGCTCCTGGAGCACAGGGGAGAGCAGTTATATACATTAATTTAAAATGTTTCATACAGCACACAAGAGTCCGAGTAAATAAATAGCTGCTAGAGAGATGGGAGTGTTCCTGCTGATCACTTAAATACTGGTCTAGGATTGTACTATTTATGTCCAAACAAATGGAGGTTAAGCAGTGCTAAGGATTATAAATGACCATTTATTAGCACTGGGCAAACACAGCATGAGATCAAAGTGCTCCTGCCATTCCCTCTACTCGTTAATTGAGTGTCTTTATCAGTTAGCCAAGAGTCAGATATTCTCAACTGGTAGGTTGATTTTACTGTGCCCAATTAATAAAAAGAATTAGGGAAAAATTAAGTGCGGAGTCGTGACAAGGTGTCACGGCCGTTCCGGGCTTGCCCAGCCCCGCTGCCTTGCAGGCTGGCTGGTCCAGGCACGATGGGCGCTGACTCACCGCGCTGCACCAGCAGGATGGAGACTGGCCGATTCTGCCTGCCTCGTCCAAGCCCATTACTCACTGGGGTGTGGAGAATTTTACGAGAACACGTTATTGGTGACCCAGAGGCAGCTTCAGGCCCTGTGCAGAGGGGAACGGGAAGGGAGATGGCTTCTAAGGGGCAGTTTGTGATAGAAACCAGCTGCCAAGGATGCCAGACAGCCTCTGTCACCAGTGCTCCCCACCAAGGTCTGGGGGCCTTTCTGGGGCAACATTTTGGGGCTGGCCTTCCCCCATCTGTTACTGGAGTGGTCGAAAGGGACTCCTGTGCCTTGAACCCTGTGAGGACACAAGTACCATCTTCTGCCTGGGCAACTCCTCCAGGGGTGGCTGCAGGGCCAGCTACGGTCACCGTCGCTCGATCAGGCAATGTGCTCAGAGGCCGTGCAGGGAAGCGCACCCGCAAGCGATGCTGTCACACAACGTTCCCTGTACACGAACCTTGCGGGTCCTTGTGCGGGTGTCGTAGCCACGCCTGCTGGTCCGGACTCGGGGCTCGCACCCCGAGATGGCAGGGCTCCATCCCACTTCCACGTGGCCTTTCAGGCTCCGGAGGCTCTTGGCAGCCTGTTAGCTGTGGTATTATGCAGGCTATTTTGAAAATACCCAGCTGGCAGCCTGTGGATTTAGCAAATCAGGAGATTACCAGCAACTTCAAAATGTCATGGCAGCTTAAGCACCTATCTTCATGTTTAGGCACCTGAATCCCTTTGAAAATCATTTCTCATGTCACTGAACTGCTTGCTTTTGCCATGCCATAGTTTCTGATTCCTCTCCTTGCTATGCTCTCCTTCCTCAAGGATTTGTGGCTTATAAAAGGAGATTCACTGGCTGGAAAGGAGAGCTCGTGAGTCAGTGCCTCCCAGATTACAGCAGCGTGCTGCGTTAGCGGAGCTGCTCCCCGCTCTGATGCCTTTCTCTGCTCTGCTCTTCCTTTCCCAGGACGCTGGTGGATGCTGCTCTCATAGCAAAGGATACGGTTGTGTGCTGCTTTGAGAACGAAAACATGGAGTGGTGCCTGGCTGTCTGGAGGGGCTGGAGTGCCAGAGACTTTGACATTTTCTACCAGGCCTATGAAGAGCTGGGAAGGCTTGAAACCTGCATGCGAAAAAGAAGGTAGTGCTTGGGGCACTGGAAACCAAGGGTCGACGAAAGATGGAAGTGTCCTGCTCTGAGCACGCCTGGGCTCCAAGGCACAGCCCCGCAGAGGGAGGGGATGAGGGGTGCATGGGGGGAGCATGCCTCTGTTTTGCTGCTAATGAGCTCTGCAGGGTTTCAGCGGCTGGAGCCCCATCGGGGCTTTCGGGGACTGACAGCCCAGCCAGAGACCCGCTGTGAGCAGGGGCAGGGACGAGCCCAGGAGGTGGGCGATCTCTGCACGTCTGTCTGTCGCACGCTCCCCTGCAGTCGAGAGCAGGAGGTGGAGGTGGCTGCAGTTCCGCTCATGCCTTTATTTTGAGTTTCCTTTTCCCTGTTTTAAATTCCCTCCTCACCTTCAGCATGCCCTGGCTGCTGCTGCTGCTTGTATATACAGTGTATATCATCAGCCAGGAGAGCCCCACTTACTACAGCGGGCTCTGTCCTGGGAGCCCGAGCACGCTGCAGTCCCCCGCTGCCTGCTGGCTGGCACTGGGGGCTAGAATTCCCCCTGCTCCTGGGGAAATGCACCCGCTGGAAGCCCCGTGCTGCGGGGCTGCTGCCCACGTCCCTGCAAGTTTGTTAGAGGCTACTTCAGGTGTAGCCCCTGTTGTGACTGCTGTGTAGAGACATCCAGGTGTAAGAACCAGCAATAAGCTTTGGCTGGCCAGTGCATTTCTGGTTCCTAGAAGCTATTACGGTATAGTGTTACTGTGAGAGACCCTAAAATTAATCTCCAGCCAATAACATTGCACAATCTCAGTAAGTGAGCTATTTAATTGCACTGTTGCAAAGTCAATTGTAAAATAGAGCTGATACAAAGCAAAGCCACTTGGTTTGACAGATACTTCCTGATGTGAAGAAGGGAGCCCTGTGACCGGGAAGGCTTATAAGCTGTCTTTGTTCTGCTCCTCTTTCTCTTGGTAAATACACTCCGGAGTATCAGGAACACAATGAGCTTAATTTGCCTGTGTATCTGTTCAGCTTCCGCTCACTGCAGCTTGTATTTTATCTTCATTAGTGGCCTAGGATGATGTATTGGCTCTGAATACAATTGCACTTAGTTATCCCAAGCATGTACAGCAGTGTAAAAAGTGAGCCTGGCTAAGCATCCTGTAAAAAGGTGTACAGTTTGGATTTTGGACTTTTTTTTTTTATCCCAAGAAACTTGTGTGAGCATCGGCACGGCTGGCCAAGGCCGAACGGGCAGGATAACCGTCTGGTTCACATTTCTGTTGCAGGCTGCTAAAATATCCTTCTTCAGAAACAGTGTATCTTAAAATAAAACAGATTCCTCCCCACAAGGGCACTGCGTTGGTGGCACTCTTTATTGGCAACCCACGCCTGCACAAACTGCAGCATGTTCGGGGGTTGCAGCATCTCATTAAAATGTCTCTCCTCCTGATGAGCATCATGGGGAGGATAAGGGCTTTAGCCGGAATCAGGTTTAGAAGCACGGTCACTCTCCTTGCACAGCCTTACCTGTCTGCATCCCCCCAGCAGCCGGTGCGGTCCCCGGCCGGGCACAGGGAGCCGGGCACGTCCCGCAGGCACCGGCAGCGGGCCTGGAGCGGGCGGTGGAGAAGCGCTGGGGCAGGGCCGGGGGCGTTTTTCCCACTCGGGTCTTGGAAGAGCCCGGAGGTGGCTCTGATCACCCGTGTGCATGGGTTTGTTTTCCCTCGCCAGCACGAGCTCTCCTGCGTGGTGGCTCCGAGATGGGGAAGAGATGGCTCAGCCCTTCCCAAGTAGTTCCGTGAGTGATTCTTGAAGCCCCAGCGGGGGCTATAAACCAGCTTGTACTTCCATTCGCTCTTGCACGTGTTCTTTGAGAAAACAAGATCTGGAAGAACCACCGTGGTCCCTCTCGCGCCCAGCATCCTGGGCACTGCTTCAGGCACAGCTTCCTAGGCCGGTGCTTGGCCACGCTCCCCGGGGGCTTGCACCAGCACCCCCAGGAGTCAGCCCGAGCCCCGCCGTCACCTGCGGTGGGCACCGGCCGAGGCCCCACCACAAAGCGGCCTTTGTTCTGCTCGCCGCAGCGAAACTCCCGAGCTGTTGTTAAACACAACCAACGCGCGCGCCCTCCCCCAGACACATCATAAAGTCGCTGCTCTGAAAATCCTGCTGCCGGGAAAAGACGGTCTTCAGCAGGTTGGGATGGTTGGGAAGGGAGAGGGACTGGGAGGGCTGCGGCGTGGGGATGGAGCCGAAACCTGCTGGGAATGCAGGGTCAGTGACCAAGAACCCAAACAGCTTCCTGGGCATCGGGGCAAAATCCCCAACAAACCTAAAACCGTGTTAGCACAATGCCTCATTAAGTAGGCGGTGCATGTGTCATGGGAATAAATCCCCAGGAGGAAAAATAACCAAGAAAAAAGATCCCCAAATCTACCGGTTCAAGCAGTTTTAGTGAGATTTCAATGCTCGTTCCCAACCCTCCTGCCAGCGAACTTTGTTCTGCTCCCGACGGGACGGGCGGGCAGCCGCAGGTGAGCGGAGGCATCCATTGCCGAGCCCGGCAGCGGGCGCACAGGAAGGGCTCAGTGCGTGGGATCAGCTGCTCTCGCATGAGATTAACACCTGCACCCGCGGGGGGGGCATTAGGCCATTAATTACTCGCTAATGAAGCAGGGAGCGCTGCCCGCTCGGTGTTGAGCTGCTCCTGCCCCGTCTGGTGGCGGGTTGCTGCTGAGCCGGGAGCCGCACGCTGCGCTGCGTATCGTTCCCTAAAGCGCTTAGCTGTTAACCAGCTGTCCTTCGCCTGGCTTTAAAAGCAAAAATAGAGAAAAAAGCCATCTGGCCGCTGACTCCTGTCCCCGCGGAGGCCGTTCCTTTGCTGGCGGTGCTGCTGCCAGCAGGACGTGGGGTTCTGGGAGATGGGAGGCGGGCGGGTGGCTCGCCCCGACAGCCCCAGCACCTAGCAGCGGGGGGGGGCAGGATTGGGCCCACGCTGGGGATCCACATTCCCATGGTGGGGATTGCATCCCGTGGGCTCATCGCCTGGTGCGTCCCTCCGGCTACACCAAGTGTTGCGAAGAAAGCACCGGCAAGGGCAATTGAATCGTGTTAACAGCTTTTTCCAAGTGGAATCACCTCGGCAGAAGCTCGGCGCCCTGCTCGCCCGAAGCAGTGAACCACAGCGGTACGTGAGTTAGCAGCAAAAATGTCACGCAGGAAGCGGTGGCAGCTCCCCTGTGCAATGCACACACACGGGGAGGGACGAGGGGCCAGTCCCAAGCACCACTGCTGCTTTGCTGGGCTACGGGTTGCATTTTTCCTTTTTTTCTTGGTTGGCTTTTCTTTGTTATGTTCCTTCCTCCTGGGGATGCAAGCTTTCCCCCCCTCTCTGCTACATTCAGCAAGTAGGAAAACCAAAATAAGCACAATTTAATATATCAGAGCAACACAGCACCTCTCGTGCCCCAGCAGCGGGTGTGAAGGCAGCACACATTGAGGTGCGAGCTGGATGCTCTCGCCCTGTCTGCATTGCCCAAAGGGCTCTAGACTTCAGCACAGGGAAAAAAATAAGGTGGTTTTTGTTTTCTTTTACAGAAAAAGTGATGTGGGAGCAATAACAGGCGCGCGGGCACGGCTGACGATTAGCATACCTGTACGTGCGCCTCGTGGGGCGGGAGCACAGCCCACTGCGCTGGTTTTAATATCGTCCCGTGGCGGGCGGGCTCTGCACTCCCCGCGGAAAGGGGCAGCGCGCTGCTTTGTATTCTGCTGCCGAGGGGACAAAGGAAATTAGTTTTCTTTAAGCAAATGTTAAAAGCACAGGAAATAGGGTGGCTGTTTTAGGCTGCCAGTGCGTCCTCGGCTCACCCCAGGCATGGGGACAGGGACGGGGACTGTGCGGGGTTCAGGGGCACCACGGCCCCAGGGCTGGGGTTGCCGTAGGCAGAGGGTGGCTGCTGCTCTGCTGGGGTGGGTGGTTCGCCCTCCTTGCTTCCAATGAAACATCGCTGAGACTTAAAAACACATAAGCCCTGGGAACGGGATGTTCCCGATGGGTTCAGCTGGGCTTCGGCAGCTTCCCCTCCATCTCAGCCCAAAAAGACCCGTCCCCAAAATCACTCCGTGGCCTGACCGGGGACCTCACAGCGGGGCCGCGCTTGCTGCCGCCCCCGGACCTCCTGGCGCGGCCACAGGGCCCCATTCATCCTGGCCCCGCAGGGCCCTACAAGGGGACTTTATGGGCCAGTGTTGCTGAATGGAGCATTAAGGCTCCCGTGCCGCGTCCTGCGGGGCCCCCGCCGCCGGGACCACTCTGTATGAAAAATATGAGCCGGTGAAGGCTCCTCTGCACAACTTGGTCCTGTTTTATTTTTTATTTTTCCAGTTTGACAATAGGGTCTTTTACGCAGGGCTTTCATGGGGCAGGAAGCCCCCGCCAGCCGCTGGCTGCAGGGTCCCGGGGCAGCGATGGGGGGGTCCCGCACCCCCGGGNGGTTGCCGTAGGCAGAGGGTGGCTGCTGCTCTGCTGGGGTGGGTGGTTCGCCCTCCTTGCTTCCAATGAAACATCGCTGAGACTTAAAAACACATAAGCCCTGGGAACGGGATGTTCCCGATGGGTTCAGCTGGGCTTCGGCAGCTTCCCCTCCATCTCAGCCCAAAAAGACCCGTCCCCAAAATCACTCCGTGGCCTGACCGGGGACCTCACAGCGGGGCCGCGCTTGCTGCCGCCCCCGGACCTCCTGGCGCGGCCACAGGGCCCCATTCATCCTGGCCCCGCAGGGCCCTACAAGGGGACTTTATGGGCCAGTGTTGCTGAATGGAGCATTAAGGCTCCCGTGCCGCGTCCTGCGGGGCCCCCGCCGCCGGGACCACTCTGTATGAAAAATATGAGCCGGTGAAGGNGGGGGGGGGGGGGGGGGCTGCTGGTTTCCGCACCATTAAGCACTTCTGAGCCATCTTCTGGCCCTAATAAACGCTCCTCGGGGAGCCATTACGCTGACCCCTGCAAAAGGGGGCTTCCGAGGGGTCCAGGCGGCATCGCGGGGCTGGGGCCAGCAGGGTTGCTCCGCGCCCCAGGTTTCCGCTGCCGGCTGGGGGGCAGAAGAGCTGGTACAAAACCAGGACTTTTTAAGCCACGGCGAGCTTTCCAAAAAAGAAGTAAACAGTTTAGGATTTCCTTTTTGCAAATAATACCCAGTGCTTTGTTTACACACGGCTTCTGATTTCCTGGGAGAAAGCGGCGATGACCGAGTCAGCTCTGTGCACACGTGCTGCCCGCAGGGGCGGCTGCGAACAATAGCTGCTGGAAAACCAGCCGGGCTCTGCCAAAACTGGCTCAGGGACGCTTGGTGAAAAAGCGATTAAAAATTTCAATTAAAAAAAAATAATACAAAAAGTCCTTTCCACCTAGACTCCAAAACCCATTTGTGTTTTGACGTGAATTACCTTGGCCACGTGTAAATGCAGGGAGCTGGCTGGCAAGCAGGTGGGGAGGGCAGCGATCCCGTTGGTGCCCCACAGCTTTGCCTCTTTTATTTATCCATTTTTTAATTATTTTTGGGGGAAACCAGGGTTGGGAGGGGGCACAGCACCTCTGCTGGGGCTGTGTGCCAGGCACAGGACCGTGGCGCTCGCTCTGAAGAACAGAAATGAAGGAAGCCATCGGCTTGCGGAGACATCTCTGACCCCGCAGGGGACCGGCAGAAGCCATCACCCGTGTCCCCAGATTTGCTGCCACAGAGCAAGCAGCTCCCCACCGAGGTGCCCTGAGTCCTCGGATGGGATGGGATGGGATGGGATGGGATGGGATGGGATGGGGAAGGAGATGGGATGGGGATAGGGAAGGGAATGGTGATGGGATGGGGCTGGGAAGAGGAAGGGGGTGGAGAAGGGAATGTGAAGGGGATAGGCGACAGGGTAGGAGATGGTGAAAGGGATGAGTCTGAGGATGGGGAAGGAGCCAGGGGTGGGGTTAGGGAAGGGAATGGTGATGGGATGGGGATAGGGATATGGATGGGGCTGAGGATGATGCTGGGGCTGGGCTCGCTCAGGGTGGGCGCTCAGCACCTGGGCCATCGCAGTCCTGCCTGGCCCCACAGAGCTTCCCCGGGGCCCACCTTTCGTTTCGGAAACACCCGAACACCGCCCGCGGAGTCAACGCCAGCAGAGCAAACAGCGGCTGTCTTCCCTGTGTCACAGCCAGTTTGCTTTGGGCATTTGTTTTATCACAGCAGCACTCAAATGCCTTTTAACCGTGCCCTTTGTAGGAGCCCTCTCACTGAAAAGTCAGCAAAGCAGAAAGGTGTGGTTTTGTGGTTTTTGTACTTTTGTCTCCCTTCTCTAAAGGAACGAGGAGGCGGCGAGCGGCAAAGCAGGACCCGGCCGCCGCACCCGGCCAAGTTCCCCTGCACCGGGGACCCCCGCTTCCAGCCCGCTGGAAACATTGGAGCCGATTCAGGTCAATTAAGTCAAGGTTTTTATTGAATTAAAGTGTGAAAGTAAATACAGCCAGCCCGGTATTCCATCTGTTTTTTTTTTTTTTTTGATGTTAATTTGATTTTTTTTTTTTTTCACCCTGCTCATAAATGTGATTTAAGGCCTGGTGGGGATTTCTGCGCTGGCGGAGCCGCTCTCCCGGAGGAGCTGCTTTGAGGCTCAGCAGGGACGTGCCGGATGCCGGCACCTGGGAAAGCCTCGGCAGCAGCTTGGAAGCGGGAAGCGAAGGACTTGTGGCAGCAGCAGCCAGGTACAATGCCGTGCAAGGTGCAGGGGGAAGCCCATGGGATGTGTCTGCACCGCGGCTCACATGTGCCCAAGCCAGGGGAGCTGAGGATGTCCCCAAATGGGCGAATGGCAAACCTGCTCATGCAGCGCGGCCGTGTTCAGCGCCTCGCAGGGCTTCTTCCAAAAGCCTCTCGAGCGAGGCTGGCTGTGCAAGCGGAATATTTTTAGCAAGTATTCATGCAAAACGACTTAGTCTAATGATTTGCAATGTAAAGTTAGACCTTCAGCAAAAACTCCAGACTAAGCAGATTTGGGTTTAGGACTTTCTTGCTGATTTTGCTGAAAGGCGCCATATGGCCAAGTCCAGGGAAGTTGCTTGGAGGCCAAAGCTGGTAACTTATTTTCAGGGCAATAAAAACTCACTGTGCCTGAAGGACCAAAAGTTGAAATCCTTCCACAGACTGTGACTCTGCAAAGCTGCATATAAATATTTAACCTGTAAACAGGCATACTGAGCACTACGGTCACCAAAGGTGCCGTGCCGCTGCTTCCCGCCTCGTTTACCTCGTTACACCGCCATTTATCTTTGAGCAAAGAAAGAAGCCACTGAGAGGGACGTGCTTTAGAGAACGGCGGCAATAAATCCAGCACCTCCCTGAAGGGACACGTGCAATTCAACTCCAGCATGCGATGCACGGCTGTGGATGAAGAGCCGAGCGCAGCCTCGATGATGCCCCAGCATCAGCTCGGTCCCTCTCGTTGCATCTCCAGCTGCAAGCAGCAGCCCACCCCGCGGCTGGATGTCGCGGCACAACCTTTGCATCTTAACCCTGCGCTGTTTCGTTGGCATTTTTGCCCGTTAACATCAGGCACAGCCCGGGGGGGACCCCGCCGCAGCCTGGCGGCAGCAGGGCAGCAGTGTAAGCAATCGGCAAACGCTTCCCCTTATTGCCTCTAGCAAAGGCAGGCAGCGCGGTTTTATTGCCGCGTTGCGAGGGCAGCAGAGCGTGGAGAAGTCGGGCACGTGCTGAGCAAACCCCGCTGCCCTTGGAGCCCGGCCAAGCGGGACGCCTGCCCTGCAGCGCCGCTCCCCCACCGCATCTGCCAGCTGAGCGCAGAAAGGAAGGTTAACAAAAAAAGAGGAAGGTTAACAAAAAAAGAAGAGGAAGGTTAACAAAAAAAGAGAAAGGTGGATCCGGGTCCAATGCAGTCGGTCGGAAGCATCCGGCAGGAAGATGGGAACGGCGAGGGGCGGCCACGCGTTGTGCAGTGTGCTCATACCCGAGCGGGGTGCGCGGCACAGAGGTTGCACCCGCGGGCGGCTCCAGGGGTTTAAACTGAGGGCTTGAACCGCTGCAAAGCCCTGCCGGGCTGCAACAACGGGATAAATGCACTGGAAGAATGAGGGAAAGAAGCACCTTGCATTTTTTTAACTGTTTTAATGAACAAGAGAAGCACCTGAGCAAATGACTCCTGGTTGCTGCGTTCTTCAATTTCAGAATGACATCCTCACACCTTGCTTTTCTCAACAGACTGGAGGCAAAGCTCCTGGCTTCTCCACTGCCAACTCACTTCTCAGACTTTAGGAATCTTCTCCCCGAACCAAACAAATGGAGTAAACTGCAAGTGAAATGTTCCAGCAATGAAAGTCGTTTTCATCGAAGGCTGGGTTAGCACTTGATAGCCAATGACTTCCACCTGTTCAACCTCCGTAAAACTCGGGCAGCAAATACAGCTTATTATAGCATAAAATGTTTTTTATAAGGTTAGACTTTATCATAGATGGTTATAATTTAAAATTGAACTTTAAAATGGATTACTTTGAAGCTGCAAGTCCATAAAGTATGTGGTCAATGAAGATGTGGGGCCTCAAGAGTTGACTCCAAGCTTGGTGTAAAACTCGCTTTTAATGCTCCTTGGACTAATTTGGGAACTGAACCAGAACTGCAGCAACTGAAGAAAAAAAACCCAGTACCAGATGGGTGCTTTTCATTAAATGGCTTTTTCCATTTACATGCACTCTGCTTTTACCGGCTGTTACGGGCTAAAAAAATCCTGCATAATCATAAACTTTAATAAATACAGTATAAGAGTAGGGCTTTTTTTTCCCCGTCCTCTGGTACAGTTCAGGGTCATATTCTTCAAGCTCTTTTCTGCGGCCACCAATACAAGCTGCTTTTTTTCCCTTCCCTAGTGCGAAGAAACACTTCTGTAATCCGTAAGATTCTTGCTTTGGTACTTAATTTTTTTACCTGAAAAAGCCTCACACCAATATTGAACAACTGTGATAAAACCAGCAGAGCTATTAAAAGGACTCAACACTTTTAATAATTATTTTTACTGTGTCTGAACTACACAAAACGTTACTCGGTTACTCAGCCTTGTCACTGTAGTGCTTTAAATGTAGTTACGGATGTTTTCAGACCTCTCTGTCAGCAGCAAGAGCACTTTTCATCTCCCCCCCAGGACCAAGCCAGAAGTCCCCACGCAACGCAACCCACCCAGCGACCGGCGGCAGCAGCGGGTGCATACAGCAACCCGCCGGGCTTTGGCTTCCCGATCCCCAGGGCCGAGCTGGGTGGCACAGGGTTTGTTCCAGGCTGGAATGCACTGGGGGGGGTCAAAACCCTTTTAGGCGGCACCTCCCCGAGCCGATTTTCCTTCACGGCTGTGCCTGTGCTGCGTGAACGGGTACGGACGGAGGCAGACGACATGAGGAGCTCCGATTGCAAATAAAAAATCTTTATTGCATCTTAGAAGCAAGTCTTAAAAAAAAAAAATTCCATGCACTGAATCCATCCAAGTACCTACATCCTTGGGACTGTCACCAAAAAACGATGAACATTATAAGACATCGAATCTACACTAGTTGCAGTTCATATTCCATACACGTGTAAACAACGGTTATTTTTTTCTACTGGAATAGCAATTACTCCATAAGATCCCTTCAAACACAGCAACAACCTAAGCATCGGTTTTTCTCCTTTCTTTCACTATTCTCCACTTCCCAAAGAGTAGGCAAAGTGGAACTGAGAACAATGAGACAAAATGGTGCTGGAGGATACCATAGAAAAATATATTGTTCGCTGGTCTTTATTTTTTGTTTCTGCTGAGCAAGATATTTACAGGTAGGTAGGTCCCAAAAGATCATCTGCTTCAATGACAATGTCCATTCACTGTTTAAGTCTCAGTGTAAAGGGTTCCCTTTCTGGCTTTAAGGCACTTTATTTTGTATATTTTCTCTAACCTTGCTAGGTGTTAATTCATAGGGATCATACTTTCCTTGTATTCAGCCTCCCCATCCCCAATTCCTCTTAGAATACCAAAAAAATTCCTAAGCTTTCTTAAGTCGTTCCAAAAATGTTAAAGAAATTTGGGAAAAAAGATCCATGAAAAAATATTTTAGAAAGTAATCTTTGGAGATCATTTGCTGCAAATATGATGTACACTACCTTATCAGTGAGAAGATGCAATACATTCCTAATATATATATATATATTTACACACACACATATATATATATAAAATATTAAAATGACTAACAGATATTCAAGGAAAGGTCAAGAACCTAAAACAATGGATATTAAATAAATTAAAGGTCTATCAGATACAGAAAAAAAAACAAAAACAAAACTAGTAATCAAATGTAATAATTGTTCCCATTAACATTACGTAACTGAACAAAATCAATGCAATCAGGTGCAGTACACTTTGTTTAGAAGTTTTTTCAAAGAAGTTCTCATTAGGGAGCTCTAATTTTTCGCCGTGTACTGTTGCTTTTCTGCAAGAGATTCTCATTTGATTTATTCCATTCATTTATGCTTCAGCCTTTCTCATCACATAGTCTCAGCTCTAGACAGGACAGCGGTTGAGAATAATACACAGAATCCACCATGGATTCTTAAAACATTAGATCCATACACGGACCAAATATAAAAGACGAAAATTTCTACAAGGTCTAATCTGATAGCAGGTTGTGCTTACTTTCTCCCCTCCCTTCAAGTTGCCTGGCCATAACAAGTGGAAGTGTATTTTTAACTGAAATAATCAGCCATTTGAAAAAACTCCTGCCACGAATACTCTTACCATTGCCACACTGATTCGTTTTGTTCTAACACAATTTTAAAAATAATGGCTATCCTTAACAAAAAAAAAGCAGAATCTGTGCAGTGTAGCAGTCACAACAAAACATCGAGATACAGCGTTTTGTCACTTTGCTTGAACGCTCGGGTCCCAATTTACAGAATCCTAGCAACGAAGACAGCAATGGAAAAGGTAGGAAACAATCTTTTGTTCATAAGGAAATTCTAATTCAAGTCAGGCTTCTGCAGATCGGTCAGATAATTCTTAAACATTTTTTTGTTTGTTTGAAGGCAAATATTGATCACAGTTTTGTTCAAAAACAAAAACACAACAACAAAAAAACCAACGGCCTTGTTCTTCTTAAAACGAGCGCTTTGTAAGAAAACAATGATGATTTCTAAAATATATCCTGTGTGGTCTTTTAAAAGTGAATTATCAAAAAACATTTTCCCAAAAATAAATTAGATAATTAAAAAAAAAGTCTTTTCCAGCATAGCTGGACATTAGGCTGTCCTCACTGAGCCATTAGTATTGCTGCTTTTCCCAAAACTTGGGTCATTTTTTTCAAACCATATTTCAGCCAGCTGTTGCGTGGACCCATATGTTGACGCTTTGGACCCCAAGCACATTTTATATTGTTTTGGATCAAGATTGGGGTCGCAAAAAACGGGGTGATGCACATGGACTACTCCAATTTCTTGGCTTCGGAAAGTTTTTAAGCCAGCTTGAATGACTTTGTTAAATAGGTCTACGTCTTCAAGGCCCCAGCCCTGGATGGAGACATCAAAGCCACCTGCTCGAAGAAGGTCACCTTTGTAAATACAGGTAATACCAAAGCCATAGTTCCTCCAGAAACCTGTTTTCTGGGTGAAGGCAAAATGATTGTCACTAGGAACCTTTCCACTATAAACAATCTTTGGATCATACTGGCTAAAAATGATGGGAAAGTATACTTGCTGACCCAAAACTGTATTGGCTCGACACCTCTGGAGGAATTCTGTGGTAAACACTAAGTCAACATCACAGAAGAAAAGTAAAGACTCATTTTGGAACTGAGAAGATCCGACTTCCAGAGCCAGTGCCCTCGAGAACTCCCCAGATACCGGTAAAACCTGCATGTCAGCCTTGGGGTATTTGGAGCGGTAATCTCTCATCAGGTCGATTTGTTTTGCTTTGTCAGGATTGGAGTTGGAATTGAAAAGCAGGACAACCAGCTTGACGTTCTGGTTTGGAATGAGGCACGTCTTCTCAAAATTCCCCATGAACCTTGCAAACATATCAAAACGGCCAGAGAGAGGAATCAGGATGTTGATCTTCTGGTCTTTGAGTTCCTTCCTCTCTACCTTTGATCTGCTGAGCTGGAATGGAACAAACATCTTCAGCGAGTTGGAGAGGAAAGACAAGGATCCAGAATCCTGGTTAATTTTGCTGGCCAGCTCTTTGGCGTCCATCTCTTCGTGCTCCATAAACTGGATCTTGCTGAAGGTCTGCTGCAAGTACGCGTGCCTCCTGACGGGGACGGTCATCTTCTTCCCCTTGTGTTTTTTGTACAGAAGCAGCAAGTCAAGAACGTACTCTGCTCCGTACATCGGATTTACTCTGCGGTAGCCATACTGTATTTCCTTGAAATCTATGATCCTCCCCCGGGTCTTAGCGTTTGCGTTGATCATTTCCATGACCTGCATTACGATGTCATCCAGCGCTTCCCGCTGAGACGAGTCCATTCCTCTGCGAGGGGGCTGCCCGTCGGCACCGGAATACAAATACTTTCCCGTAAGAAACTCCCACTCCAAGATTTCCTCCCGGTGGCGGGGCTGGAATCGCATGAAGGAGGGCGGCATCCCCAGCTGCAGGTCATCTTTGTGGACTTCTGTGTTGCTGTATTTGCTCATCAGGACAATTTCTCGGTGCAGCTGCACGGTCCGGTGGCGCAGCTCCGCTATCTTGCGGCTCAACATGTAGCTGTGAAGTCTGTACTGGTACGGGGGGTTCTTGTTGGGGTGCAACGTTATAGCTCTGTGTATTTTGCTGTTCCTCAGGTCTCTGATATAGCCTTTTTTGTTCTGCTCATAATTTTCATAAAACAGCTGCTGCATCTAGAAGAGAGGAAGGATAAGTTAGCGTCTCTGCAGTGCTGTACTTGTGAAAGTCAGCCCACGCAGCCCCCACAGGGAGAAAATGCCTCCTTGCTCGCGCGGCCAGAAGGCTTTCTGAATAAGCTGTTCTTGGTTTTAGGCACAGGTTGTAGCAATACCAGCTGCTAGTCAAGGAACTTAAGAGGATTATTCATTGTAAACTGGTGAAAGAAACATCTACCGTGGATCTGGGATTACTACAGCCCATTCTAGAGGTACCGGTGTCAGCCAAACAACTGAGCAGGAAGAAGATGATAAGCTCATTTTCTAATAACAACACAGCATCACCAGGAAATAAAAACACGACGCGTTCACTACAAAACTCTTACTATTCTTTTGCTTCCTGTGGGCTTTAATAATAATAATAAAACAATAAAAAAGGGTACAGTATCTATAGTAAGCAAGTATGATGACAGCTTTTCCATTACACCCAAATACTCTTCAGGTATTAAAGCTACAGAATACAGGCACAAAAAGTCCAGCTTGCTGAAGGTTTTGGTCAAGGTGCTAAATACGCCAGCTGAAGTACTGCACTGCCACACAGAAATGCTGAAACAGCTACAGTTCCCCTCATTTGAAAATGTCAGTGGAAAACACAATGCACCTGAGATTCCTAGCAGCAGTTCCAGAAGGCAGGATGTGTACGCATGATAGAATAAAAGCATCTTTAAAATGGAAATTGCTTTTTCAAAACAGCAAGATAGCGAGCTAAGATTAGATTCAGAGGCCTTATGGAAAGCCACAATGTAAGCGAAGCAGGCAAACCAGCTTTACAGTTTTCAGTGGCTCAGGCAGTAGCTGATACAATGAAAGGCATATGCAAACCAGGATGATAATGTGGGAAATAAGCTGAAAGAAAAACAAGGGAGACAGAAAAAAATCTAACCCTCAAGGTCAAAGTTGTACACCAGCCTAGACAATGGGCATTTTAAAAGATCACGGGTTGATTCTGCGTCAAAACACAAATGCCATTGACCTGCCAGCAGAGCAGATGCCACAGCTTTGTTTAATAGCGGACCCAATCTACATTACTGGCAACAGAACTTGCCATAGGTAATGCAGTCAATAAAATACCCATAAAAAGGCTATAAAAATTAGCAAAGAGCTAAAATCCAAAAGACAAACATAAGAGACAGAGACTCAAATATGACGACAGTTAAATAGTGCGCTGGAAGGAAAATCACGCGCACAGAAAGGTCCCCTTTCACAGACAGTGCGAGTGATGCTTCTACCAGCTGTTCAGACCCAGCACAAGTCCTGTTTTATGAGGCCTTCCGTTGCATTTTTCCCATTATTGTGGACAGACATCGAATCTCCGGGATAAACCTACACCTGGATTTAATTGCCGCTATCTTAACAAACCAGATGTGCACATAGTTCAACCTGAAATTCTGCGTATCACTGTGGACAACACAGGAGCAATCTGCATATGCTTGGAAGGACTTGCGTGGGTTTTAATCTGAGCAAATGTAATTCATTTCAGAGGAGGGGGGAATTTCAGGTGGACTGGGAAAAAAAGCACATTTTTCCACGGCTCACCACCAATCCCCCTCCCCATTCCCTTCTCCATTCCCGCCCCAGCTCCCCCTCTTGCCCACTCTCCCCCAAGTGACTCCTGCTGCTTTTCTGCTGTCTGCAAGCAATTCAGGCCGGAGGCTGCCTCTTATTAGATATCATGCCGCAGCGCAGCCCGAGGAGAACATCTTGGCTACGGCCTCTTGGCAAGGCACAGATGAGCTGCCTGTCGAGATGCAGAGCCCTAAAGAAGCCGTGCAAGATTTAAGAAGAGTGCTATAGGCAGAGGTTAGTTGGTGTGCTCCTGTGTGCAGCGAGAGGTACCCAGCTTGAGAGAACCTCTTGCTTTCCCGAGAAGCACGTTCTTCCACTCAGCCGCAGTCTGTTCTTCGCTTGCATCCCTGTACTGTTTCCTCTACTGGTAACACTTTATTTTTCATCCGCTTTGACCCTTGCTGCTTCTGCTAAGGGCTCTAGGAGACCTCAAGTCACACCCACTTACAGTCAGTCTTGCAAGCACAATTTATTACAATGGGAGCTCACATAGCAAGAGACAGACCAAACGCCGCAGGACCCACACGTGTATTTTTACTGACTCCACTGATGTGCCCTCTGCAACACAATACGTATATATAGCACTAGGAGTACTAAATGTGTATGGTAACAGGCTGGAGATTTCATTGACATTTTAACTACAGTACAACCACAGGCGCAGGCTTTCCAAGGAGTATTGTGGCATCAGATAAATATTCTTAAAACATGTAATTAGGCAGCTATTATTTAAAGGGAAATTGACAATAGGACTTAATTTCAAATCTTGTTTTCAATTTATACAAAAACAAAATCAAGACCATGCAGCCTGAACGCATTTATTCCAAAACTGCCATCTAGGGCATTCGGAATTAGCTACAGGAGGAAACCATGGCAGCAGAAAGGCTTTTAGGTTACACAACAAAGCTTTAATAGGATACCGATGGGTAGGAAAATGTTATGAAACTTCCCAACAGAAGTACAGATATGAACCCCTACCAAATTGTCCTGAAGAAAATTAACGGGCGTATTTAAAAGGCATGGCTTGCCACGCAGGAATAACCTACTAACGGCCACCTTGCTCCAGCCAGGAAGGTGACAACTGCAACAAGCCAGCGCTCCGGCCAGCGCCGAGCACAGCTAACGAGAAGCGTGGCAGCCACCAGACGTTCATATAACCCTGTTTCTCAGAGGCGTGCCATGCATGGCTGGCACTTCGTTTCCCCTACAAAGTCTCCCCGTCTCCTCGCTCCTCCGTCCCTCTCGTCTCCTCGCGCTCAGCACGCGGCAGCGTCCCGCGGCCCCGATCCTCTGTCCGAGGGGCAACGCCTGCCCGCCCTGGCAGAAGCAGGGTATCCGAAGGGGTTAACCCATGCCCCACAGGGCACATCGTGACTTACAAACTACTTGGGGCAGAGCAGAAGGGCTGTGGAAATGAGGTCCAAGCGGCCACAGCCAACAGGGCACTTTAACCCTGTGCGGGCCGAGGATGCCGCCCTGGGGCTCCCAAGTGCTGCCGTGCCCAGGGGCTCTCTCCTTGCCACCAGCAGCCCCAGGTGGATTGCGTTTTCTTACCCACATCTACAAAACCGCAGGTGAGTTCTGGAAAGAAATGAGCAGTTCCCTCTGTACAGGCTGACAGCAGCACCAGCATTAATCCAGCTGTTTATTAAGGCAGCACGTTTTGCTGCAGCCCCTGGCCCTGGGCTAGGTCACTGACAAGGGCAATGTCCGACCACTGCCTACTGCTGCTAACGAAGTTCCTGCCTCATTTGGGTCCAAAACACTGCAAAATATTACCTATTAGTGCGCATAGGTTTTCAACTCCATGCAGGAAAGGAAAGACGTAAGAAAACAAAAAAGCATAACTACTTCTTGTGTACATCATTAATAGAGATTGGTGGGTGGGAGAAGACAGAAGAGGAATTAATACCTGCAATTTATTTGTTCCTCCCCCAGAGCAGCCCTGAAACACACACATGGGGAGCGACACCAGCCCGGAGCACACACGTCTCCGCAGGCATTACGTGCGAACTTTCACATGGCTGTGACGAGGCTCTTGCCTGCTGAACTCTTGCAAACTCTTCTTTTAGGGAAACAGGTTTCTCTATGATTCTTTAAAAAAAAAAGAACCTTTCATGGATATTAATTTTGCAATGATTATATTCTAAGCGTGCTTTATTCTAGTGCAGAGCACTGAGAGCGTAGGGATACAAAGAAGAGCTACTCTTTATTGATCGCTATTTACTCTAGACCTGTTGAAGCCTTAAAAACCCTAATGTTCCCCAAACCATTAGAGACTGAATGTTTAAACTGTGGTACAGCTGTTGTGGGCACTCCTGGCTCGTGTCCAGAAGACCAACTGAAAGAGAGAGTGTTATGTTCTTCGTTTTAAATGAAGAAGTCTTTTGCAGGCCAAAAAAAGTGTACCGGAGAAAATGGACTTAAAAAATAAGACCAGTTTATGCAGAAACTGGCCTGCAGCCACGGATTAGCCCCCGAGGGCTTTCTCTCACAGCTCCAGATTGTACTGCCACAGCCCAGAAAACACAGCCCCGCAAGTCTCATGAAAAGCAATCACGGGCAAGACATGTTGTATGGCAGGCTTCGAAATGCCCAAGATGGGCTTTAAAAACAAAGCCATGCTAATTAAAACCCGCGAAACCCGGCTAATGTCACCCAGCCCGCGAGCACCTCGCCCGGGAGGGGACGAGCGCGGCGCTCCTCTCGGCAGCCGGCGAAGGGCTCCCTTCTGCAGGAGGATGCTGCCGCAGGGCCCATGGGGAACGCCGGGCGTTTTGCACCCATGGCCCAAGGCTTTGCCACTTAGAGTAATTAACCAAAGCAGCTCGCGGGTTTTCTGGTTCCCCGATCACCGGTGCAGCTAAATTGATGAGGCGTTCTCCGTGTAGACCCGGCGGGACGGAGCGGCGAGTCGTTCTCCAGGGGTGCCTCGGCTGTGGTCAGCGGGAGGCTGCAGGGACCTCTCCGAACACAAATCTGAGCACGCGAGGTTCTCATTAATGGCAACCTTTGCATCTTAAATCCCCACGCTTTGTGTGCAGTCCCGCAGCTACCCGCTGACATGACTGGAGACACTCCTGGGCAGAGTTATTATGGTGGAGAGAAACACGGGGAAGGAATGGGTGAACACTCATTTCCAGCGAACTTGGACACAATTTCAGCCCCATAAACTCCCAAAATGCCACTACAGGAAGGGATGCAGGAGACACCACTCGGTGCTGGGGGACGGGGCTTCCTTCCCAGCTGACAGGCGAAGCCCCGCGCTCCGACTCTGGAATACAATCAGACGGTGTGATCCCTCAGCCGAGTCACTTCTCACACCAGTTTCGTCATGTACCACTGCTTCCCATTTGCTTTGGTTCAGAAACTAAGAGGGGCACAAAAATCAGCCGAACATCCGAACAGCTAGTACCCCAAATTTCCACAGCTGGCTGCTAGAGAAGCAGAGGCAGACCCAGATGTGATACGCTGTGACCTCTGAGTGCAGTAACTCCAGGCATGCAAGCAACTGAAGCAAGAAATTTATTTTGTCAGCACAATTGCCTCTTCTTACATGACACGAAGTGAAACAGCGCCTGCTTCGCTGCAGAGCCGCGCAGTGCCTTGTGTACCGCTCTCCTCTCCAAAACATTCGCGAAAGGAAGCCAAGTATCTAAGGCAAGTTTCAAGCACAGCAAACTCAAGGTCATTGAATTCCCAAGGCATTTGTGAAATAGGAGAGTTGCTGCTGAGTTTAATCTTTTGTTAACAATACCAAGTAGCTGTTTAATTAAACAACTGCCCTTAAATGCTATCTCGTTTAAGCAAGTAGAAAAGCATAAAAATTACCTATTCGTTTACAGCTTCTCAAAGCAAGCAGCCGTTAAAGTAGTCCTAACTCAGCAAAAGAAAGGAGAAAACCTGCAAAAATGGATCTGTCTTCAAAACTGGCATCGTGTACTTCACCTCTGACCTCGAGCCTGACGGTCCCATTACCCAAGACCTACAGATGGGAGCAATCCACGCCACTTGGGAACTAAGTGAGATACTCCTGCTGCAAGCAGAGGAGAACCTCCCTCCTTCTGGCCCTGCGTCAAACTGAGCTTCATCCTCCTTATCTAAACAAGGATAAAGGATCCCGGTCCTCTTAATTGGGAAGCAAGCCATCCTTCCTTGGATAAGGGGGAACAAGTTGAGTCAGACCTGACCTGATGAAGAGCAGAAAGACGAGTGCAATCACAGGCAACTCGCAAAAGAAGATAGCTCATTTCGGGAAATATCCTTCCCCTTGGGTGCATCTGACACACAGACGCCATAGCGCACTCCATAAAGCCTGTAACTGCTTCTCTAGAGACACAGGCTTTGTTTTTAAAGAATAAACCAGAATCTAACCTGAAAGCCTTTTGTACCTTAGAAGAAACCAGGTAAAAATAAATGTGCAATTTTGGGATATTGAGATTCAACTGTGCAAACCTTAGGAGATCTGGCTGCAATTGTGGGCTCTGCTTCCAAAAGGTTCTGATTTAACAGAAACAAAAATGAATAAAAACACCACTAAATATTAACAAATGTTCTATCCTACGGCTATTAAAGAAGCAGAACATGATAGGTGCTAATGACTAATTATCGTGGCTATTGCTTGAGAAAGTATACTCAAAATTTTTTTTCTAGCATAATTCCCAAATTAAGAGTCCTGGTAAAAATCACTGTTCTGCACATGGCTCTGCCTTGCTCGCGTTACGGCTGTGACCCACGGGACAAATGATTCAGCTCTCCCGCTCCAGCAGAGAGGGACTGCCTCCGACCCGGATCCAAAGGAAAAGAGGAATACAGTGACTTGCTGCTGATTTGTGCATTTAAAGGCCAGACTCGGGGATGACGCCAAATTACTTTCCCACCAAATATACTGCGTCTCGGGATTTCTTTTCCTTGTTGTCAACTCCACACTTTTAGGCTCGGCAGTACAGGCAGAGTACAAGAAAAACTTGGTTTTCATTATGACTTTCAACAGGCCCATGAAAGAAATAGCCGCAGCCTTGGAAGCCCGTATCTGCTCTTTCTCATGCAAAGTGTTAGGATTTCAGAGGAGCTGCACATGACCCTTGCAGGGCAGTTTCTTGGAGATGATGAGCAGAAAGCTTCTGACACCCTGGCAAATGTTTTTTTGGATGCTGGAAAAGGATGCAGTCTCCTCCGAGCAGAGACTACAGAAGAGAAGACCTCTTCTGGACTGCTGCGTGATTTTCCACCATGTGTTTTCAAGAGGCAGTAATGTAATCATTTAGAAATACTTTTGTTCATGGAATTCAAAGATTCCTGCTTGGGAGCTACTTTCCACATCCAGTGATTTTGTAAGAGTTACGAGCCACGCTGGATGATGAGCCTTTTTGGTCCCGAAACACTTGGCAAGGCCACCACGAGCTGCTGCTTACGGGGGGAGGACAGAAACCCTCTGCTTGGAGGAACTTCAGCTGCAGCCTGCGTAACCGGGCATCCTCTCAACAGCAGTCTGGCATCAGAAATAAAGCCCGAGCAGCGCAGCCGCTCTGCCAGACCCGTGCGGGGACAGCAGCGATGCTGCAGCGCGCATCCGACCGGGTCCCAGGGTCTCTGCTACCACCAGATCCTGCAAGAACCCCCATGGATCTGGCTGCAGGATCTGTCCCCTTTGGCCTCGCCCACATCACCAGCAAAGCTTTCTATTTTAACGTGCACTATTTTGGCTGCCACCAGCCCGGGGCAGGTACGCAGTGCCCAGGCGACGTGGCGATAATGTCACGGTACCGGGTCTGGGCTGAAGGACAGGGCTGAAGTAGTCGCCTCAGTGCAAAGCTCTAAACCTCTCTGAGCCTTCACAGGAGATTACAGTGAATTTAATCAGGCAAAGATTTGGCCTCACGATAGCTACTGCTGCAGTTCCTCCCTGGGTGTAAAAAGGAGGTGGGGGTGTATTTAAAAAAAAGGATCCATTTTCAAGACTTTTGGCACTTCCAGCCTAGGCAGCACTGTTTCAGCTGAGGGATACAGCTGCCTTTTCTTATGGCAACAGTCCACGCTTGCTGTTTCTGATCCCTTGTGAAGCCTCGTGGCAGGAATAGATCTTTTGGAAAGGGGCGAGAGGGGAATGCTGAATAAAATCACCAGGACAGAGCCAGCTGCTGAGCCGCCTGCGTGTCGGAGCTCCAGCCTTGTACCGCGCCGTGCCAGGAGCACTCCCGCAGTGCTGGAGCATCTTTCACAACTGCAGTTAGAAACCCGCCTTCCGCCTTCCGAACAACCGATGGCAACGCCACTCCTCTGCCAGCAGCTAATGCAAACTGACAGAAAACTGGGAATTTATTAGATTTCTGATTTCCCTGCTAGCAAGCCCTCCCCACAGCTGCCACACCGGAGGTCCTCATGGGTGCTGCAACGCTGCGCCAGGCGCCGTAGGGTCGTTATTCAGGGCACGCTTTCCAAACCTTATCCCCTTCCACACCAGCGTTGATCAGGGCTGACCGCAAGGCACCAGGGCCGGCGATTAGTTCCACATCAGCCCCCCGAAAGCAGGCAGCCTCGGGCGAGGACCACGGCCCCCCTGCCGGCCTTTGCTGGCTGCTGCCGAAGGCTGGCGGGCTCCGAGCGGGAGGCGGCCGGCAGCACAAAGCCACCCGGGCTTCCTGCTGGGGCTGCGGCCAGCGGGACGCCTCTGCAGGCATCCTCCGCCATCCCTCCTCAATTAAGCGGGATTTAAAAGCACATCGCCTTTTTTTTCCCCGTTGGTGGAAAGGAAGAACGAGCTATGCGGCTCCTTACACAAGTCCCGGCGCCCCATATAGATTTAACATCCGTGGCCGGTGATTTCACCCATCTTCTTCCAGCAGCCTGCGAGCTCGGAGGGGTTCTTCGCGTTCAGTCGTGCTTTTCAGCCAGAGCCACCATTTCTGGAGCCGGTTCGAAGAGCTTCTGCAAGGGACTGGGCTAAATCACCAGCTCGTTTCGCAGGGGGAGCGGCGCGGGATGACAATTTCCAGGGTTCGCTGAAGCTGCACAGTATTGTTCTGGAGCGTGCATTTGAAACGCGTGCATGCTTTTTTTTGCCAAAAGAATTGTTTAATAATTGCTCAGAGGAGGGGAGGGAAATAAAGCCACAAACTCTTGTTTTATGTGGAGAAGCCACATGTTTCAGGCAACCCATGAGGATCTTACAGCTGAGCCCTGGCCCGGGAATAACGCAGCTTCAGAAGGCGCGATGGCAAGGAGCAGAGCGCAGTAATGCTGCTGCTGGAGACAGAATTTCCACAGTTAGATGCCATGATTGCGAAAGTGGCTTTTTTTTTTTGTGCTCGTATCGTTACCACACAGGACTTTAAGCCTGCCTGCTATTCTGTGCTGAGTTTAAAAGCAAACTCTGCCCTTTGTCTCATCACTGGAAAACAGGCGTACACCATCTAAATTGCGTGTGACACCATCAAAACCATAACGAGGTCTCTACCTCAGAGTTTTCTGCTATCTAAAATACATGCAATACATGATACTTTGGTTATAAAAAATATGGCTCCTTGGTCATCCAGGGGATCAGCAGAGGAAGTTTGCCCATGTAGAGGGCTGATGATCTCTCAAGAATTTGACTTTTGTGCCCTGTATGTCAAAAGCCCCATAAATTATGCAGTAATAGCTCTAACTGCAAAGGTCACCTACATTATTACTTGCTTCTCTGTGCACAAGGAACAAGATATCTAAAATAAGCCATGTTTTAGGAGAAAGTATCCATTTTCTAACAGAGGCTCCAGACTCCTCCTGATGGGACTCGTGGGGTCCCCACCCCGGAAAGGAGTGAAAAGCATGGCTGCACGTGCACAGCTTTGGGACCAGCCCATTCCTCTGCTGTTTCCTACATTTTCCTCTGACCTATAAGAAAGGCAACATCTTTCTGCGCAGCCACAGCTCTTCTTGTCCTCCTGTCAGTGGAAGAACTTTCTCATTATTAAAACGAGCTGTCAGGCAGACTGGCATTTCCCCCCTTGTGGTATCCAAGTTAGCCCGTTAGTTCAAATATTGTTAAAGATTTCACATAGTGCTGCTGGCTAACTGTATATGGTCTGAGGTTTTCTGGAAGCTTGTTGCCTGGCACAGTTTGGAGAAGTAACAAACTGTATAGCTCTGCAGCACACCGTAGCCGAGTGCCTCTTGCATTACACACGGCCTGTCCGCGCCGCGGGCTCACCTCCGAGCTGCTGTGCTTCGCGGATGTACGCCGTCTGTAACCTAGCTTGGATGTAAGGAATATTCTGCTGCTGCTGCTTTGGTAATGCCCTCAATTAAAGCAGATGGGGATACCGACAAACACAGTTATGCTGAAGGCAACTGCGTTAGCCGCCGCTAGAAATGGAAAGGAAAAAAAAAAGAAACGCTGCCTGAAATTTTCCCAAGCTTTGTGAAGGGTTTCCTATTCCTACAACACACCAAACTCACTTCCGACCACCAGCCACGCGCATAGGCAGAGCTTTTTGGTCCCTTCCTGGGCTTGTCTCTGGGGGCTGCAGCCCCTCTGGATTTGGAAACCGGTCAGCTTTGAGGAATTTTAACATTCTCGTTTGTGACTTCCCCCTGCTCCATCGCCACTTTTCCCTCGTGGAGGAGACAGGGGCAACGGGAGGAGCAGGGAGACACGGAGATCTGAGCGGGTCTGGCCGCGGGGTCAAGTCCCACTGCTCTGGGGAAAGGCAGGGAGGGAGGAAAAGCCATTGCTGAGAAAGCAGAAGCGGCTTTTGCCAACAGATGGAGAAGGCTGTTGGAGCGAGCAGCTTCGTTCACCAGACAGCGATGCCTTGTCTTCTTATGACCCATTTTTAGTTGTTGATCGAGGACATTTCAGGGATTTGACTCATGAATAGCAAATGACTTATGCTGGGTCTGCCAAAAAGACTTCTCCTTGCTGCAGGAAGGCAGGGCCGCTTTGAAGTAGCTCCTGGACCAAGACAATTTACAGCCTGACAGCTTAAAGCTGCATTGAAAGGGGTACGCGTTTCCTCGGGGCGTTATAAATCGCCGCGGTTCAGACGCAGCCGGGCCACCAGCCCAGGAGGGCAGGGTGCATGGATGGGGACTGTGTTCTGCTGCTGTCCCACGAAGGCACGTCCACGAGGGAGCCAGAGCCCTTCAATAGGGCTTTCAGTGGGACACACAGGACTACTTTCTGCTGCAGTTGCCTTAGTACCCTTCTGAGATACACTTCTATCATCTGAACTGCAGGTTGTTCCCCAGTCCAGTGCGGTTTCGAGCTGGAGCTAATAAGGGCTCTGACGTGAACCCGGCGAGCAAACAGGCGCGCTGCGAATTCGCAGCCGACAGCCTGCTTCCAAACCGCTGCGGGGAGCAAGCCTCGGCACACAGGCTCAGCCGGCAGCAGGGCACATCCTCCACTGCTGGCACAGCCCCTGGGCAGCATCTCGTGCGAGAAAGCAAGGTGGGCGCCGACACTGCCTTTGTGTCCTAAATTAGAGCACCGGTCCTTCCAGCTCACCTGGCAGGGCTCGGAGGCACCCGGAGAGTCAGGGAGGGAGGAATGATCTCACTCCGCCCAAGGACATCTGGCAAGGACGTGCTCTTTAGCAAAAACCTGATTTGGGATGCCAAATCCAGCGTTATCAGTATTTTCCCTTGAAACCTATAGAAAGAGCTGCGCATGTACCCCAGGACTCTCACCTCTACTTCATAGCTGTTTTGCCCATCACTGCTTGTGTTTTTTTTTAAATGGAAGACGCAGGGTAGCATGCAGGTGCTGGACCGTGCTTTTCATCACGCCGTGCCTCTGCTGCCTTCGCCTAGCCTTGATGCGAGCGCCAAAGTCAAATAAAATCCACCCACCCGTAACAGATGTTAGAAACCTGTCTCCCCGTCTTCAGCTGTCCTCCGAGGGCTGGCCTCCTGTCAAACGCCCGAGGGGATGGTTTTCTTTTTTATTTTTAAGGCAACAGTAATACATCCAAAGGATTTTTTTTTCTGTTTTGAGAAGGTAAATCTACACCTGGTCTAGAATACACACCAGTGAGCAATGTCCCTCCGTCTCGGAGGGAAATTCGACCGCCTAACTTGTGAAATAGTTGCTTTCTACCTTCCCATATCTTTTAGCAGATAATTCAGAAGTACTATGGGAACACTGTTAATAAATCGAGCCAAATCTGTTCAGTGCCATATTTTTCTTCAGCAAACAGTCAAAAGACAGAATCCTTCCTTTCCTCCGGTATTACATTTGTTTCTACAGGACTTTAAGCCAGAAGAATACGGAGATGATCTCCAGGGCATTTTGCTCTCCATGGAAACAGCTAGCTGCTATGATATTTCACACAGACGAAAGAAAAAGAGGAGCAAAGGATGGGCAAAGATGGAGGGAGAGAGTGGAAGGAAAAGGGCACGGTGACAGACCAGGAGAGGTGCTCGCAGCACCACTGTGTCATCTTCTACTCCTTCTTATGCAAGATCCTCCTTTTGGGTACTTTATGTCCTGAAAAAAAACATAACAGCAGTCTGTGTTGCGCAAAGAAGAAAGATGGAAAGCATTATGCTAACCTTAAAATGTAGCTTGGGGGCCTGGTGCATCACAGACTGTTTAGTATTAGCATTATCCAGAAAAGCACTGAAAAATGCATCGCAGGATATTGAAGAAATCTATATCCGGATATTAAAACTAGTATTCAGTAAACTGCTAGGAGTGACTACCACAATATGGTCAGACCACAAGCTTAATGAAGCCTAGGAAATAAAGCACCAAGATTAATTTGAAGCACGTCAAAAGGAATCAGATACAAACTCCACTAAATCCGCTAAATCAGAAAGGATTCTTCTCTGCCTGACGTGGGATGGTGAGGAGACAACAGGCACACGTGATTTATATAAGATGTTGTATGGTCACTGCTTTACGTTGATTTGCAACACAGATGGTGCCTGTTCTTGAGGCCTGGGATTTAACGCTTGTAGGATTTCTAAGAAAGGGTTTACAGCTGGAAGCATGGCCCCAGCCAGAAGACGCGGAGCTCTCGGTGCCTGTTGCCTTCCCATTACACAAAGCACTGTCCTCCGGCAGCAAGGACGAGCGCCCGGGTCCTGTGACCCACCAGCAGCGCACCTCGGCAGATGCAGCGCGCTATTTGCAGCGAGTCAAGGAGCAGGTCAAGGCAAGGCTTCCTGGGCTCCTGTCCACTTTGACTGGGAAAGAAACCACCTGAGTCATCAAATGTCGGCTCCTCCGTTTTGTCTAAGGGCTAAAATACATAGGGAAAGTAAAACAACCCCACAACATCAAAAAGCACACATCAAAAAACGTAATAATCCCACCCTATCCAAAACACCCTTCTGATCTTCATCCTGCAGACAACTCCCACTTGGTACTGAGACTGGGAATGGTCTTGAAAGGACATCATTATTTACCGAGCCGCTCTGCTCCGCTCTGGTTTTGCTTTATGTTATGTAGGAGAGCAACCAGGCAGGCACCAAAGCTTGCCGATGGCTCGTGGCAAAAGCACAGCAAGGGGTGGTAGTTCATCAGAGTAGCTGGGACTACGGCTAATAATTTGTGGTCTGAGAGCGGCAAAATGACAGAAGGAGCACTATGTGAACTCACCAAGATGCAGGTTTGGGAGAGCTGCACCAATTCATGTAATTGCTGAACGAAGTCAAATCCAAACGTCAGATGCACTCCGCTGGTGAATTAGCCTGCTCTACACCAGGCTTCTTTCCTCACTTGGAAGCTACTGAAACCATTACCCTGACTTGATGGTTAGGGTTTTAATAGTGTGAATTTTTTCATCATAACCATGAAGAAAAAAAATTATAATAAACCGTAAGCCTCAGTGGCAAACAAAAGAATGTAATCTTTATTCTCTTGCCCACTAAATAACTATGCTTATGTCATGCTAAAATAAAAGTCTAAGTTGTGTTTTTTGTTTTTAAAGAAACAAGGAAGAGATCAAACTGTCCATAGAAAGAACTATAAATCCAAGCCATATATAGCCCAGACCAAAGTATGTAATCAGGACATAACAAATGGAGTTTAATACTCAGAGGAAACCCACAGCTCTGGAAGGCATTTAAAGGAATATTTCCATTTTCCTAGGTACTATATCAGGTTCTTGGCCAGACATTTTTGATTGCACTGAACTAAAAATACAGTCCCGATTTCAGAAGACAAAAATTTTAGAAGCATGACGAAATGTGAAAGGTAATTGCAGTGCACCACCGAACTATTTTATTACATTATCTAACATCTTTAAAGAGCAGATTAGCTCACAGCGCAAACATTCTGGTTTCCCTGATGTTTAAGTCCTGGCATCGACACGAGCAGCAGAAAGACCCGTGCCTGCAGCCGGGGGAGTGGTGCTCGCGAACTTCTGGAGCAGGTTTCCCCAGCAGGGCGGGCAGCGTGCTCTGTCCAAGAACTGCGTGAGAGAGCCGCAGCCCCCCTGCAGACGCAGCCCGGGAGGTGCGGGGTCAGGCAGGCGAAGCCCTCCTTAGCAAGCCCAAACAGCCCGGTAGCTGCAGACACCAAAGCAGGGGCTGTACGAAAAGCTGCCGGAGCATGCTTGGCCTCTCCCTTCACTTAATCCTCTTTCCTTATCTCCCCAGAAAGAGAGGGCACAGTATCGATGTGATAACGCCTTAATAAGTCACCATGCCCAGATACGCTGGCAAGCCAAAGGTTACCCGACATTACAGACTGAATTCTTCAGGAAAGGTAAAAAGCACCACTACAAACAGCAGCTGCTGATAAAGCAACAGGGACTCACACACCCGTAACAAGAGGATGCAGCACGGCATGGGATGCAGGGAATAAGCAAACCTATCTCAGGAAAGGCAAATGGAGGACAAGCATCGAGGTCTTTAGTTAAGAGTACATGGTAGCAGTATGTTGCTACCATCTAGTATATGAATTTGCAGTTTATTGCTCTATAAAACCAGTTCTGATCCTGAGGGCTGTCTTCAAGCAGCAATTTAAATCTAGGCTTTAAAACGCGGTATTACAAAACTGAAGACTCATTTAAGACACGATTGAATGAATTGTATTTTGAATGTTATTTTTGTAAAAATGTACAGACTGCTATAAAAACCAGCCAGAGAGACTACATCCAGAATACGAGGTGTCAATGGTCAAACGTATCCTCATTAGAAGGTGGCCAAGTGATATTTATTTAAAGTGTTATGCTCTATGAATTAAACATTTATTTTGTATCACCCAGTAAAATATCTGAACCTCATTTTGGCAGCTGTGCAAATTCTACCCCGACTGCATTCATGACTTACTGTACTTCCTTTGATTTTCACACAGTCTCTTCTCGTTTTAAGAGAAAAACCTAAAAATCAGGAACGCCAAAAATGCAAACATTTGTGTGTCAGTCCACGATATGCAACAGGAGGATGAAAGCAGATCACCCCTCAAGACATCATCTTCATTAAGGTCGCAGATGGAATTACAGCATGATAATTAAAGCATTTGAAGACTTGGCAACCTCATCCTGGACGAGCGGAGAACCGGGAACACAGACTTTCCACTCCTGGAGCGGTGGCTTAAACGGGGCCCACATTAAACATAGGGACCCTTGTGTCCTTGGAGATCTGACCATCAGCTCCGGCCCCCCCCCCAGAGAGAAGGAGCCTCACAAATTTTGGCTAGGTGCCCCCGCAGGTCCTCCTGCCCAAGGTGGCTGAAGCGAGAGATGACAGCCTGCAAGAAACCCTTGTCAGCCTGCTGTTAATATTTACCCAGTCTGAAAAGTGTTTTGGCATGGTTTTAACGGGATTGCAAGATTTATTCCATTTCAAATGCTCTCTGGACCATAAAGCAGAGCAAGGCTGCTGCGTGTCACTGTTCCGTGGAAGCAGCATCAGAAACATGCCATCTTTTCCACCTCTGAGCAGGCCTGGAGGGCAGAACTAGCCTTTGCTACCCGAGGGACGGCGGCTGCAGATGACAAACTGGTTGACACAAGAACTCTAACAAGCAGAAACTGAAATAGGAGCTGTTGACACCCACTTCTCTCGGGCACGTTCCGACAGACCCGCGCTACCGCAGCGCCTGGCACGCAGCGGGACTGTCACCCCCTGCATGGCCCATTGCAGCACGGCTTGTGATGGAGCAGGAGCGACAGAGGGTGGGGTGTTCTTAGAAAGCAGGGAATGGGAAGGAGAGGGCTGCAAGCATGACTGCTGCAATGTGCTTAGTTTGTCTTTAATTGAACGGGCATTAACTTAAGAAGGAAAGGTGTTTACAAATGCCAAGCTGCAATTTGAACATTGGGTGTGGGTAGTTATATATCTGACAATAAGGTGTGGGTAGTTATATATCTGACAATATGGAAATGGGGTTTTATTATTGATCTAAAGGCATTAACGAGATCCAAGAGCTGAAAGCAGGGGCACCTTGCTGCCAAAGTGCCTAAACCTGTGAACAGTTTCACTAAAATGGACTTGGTGGGCAAGGTAAGACACCACTGCCCAACTACTCGGACTTCAAAATGAAATTAAAAAGCTTTTCTTAAAAATATGTTTTAGAACAACTTTCTGGGAGGTGTTGCATGGTCTCTGTGCACAGAGCATCCTGGCTGCTTAGCTGCAACCCGCCTGACTGGACCAGAATCTGCAAATCCTCCATTTAGCTCCTTACTTTATGCAATTGCCTTTATCTTGCTTCGCACGTTCCTACCACTCACAGCCTGCTGTTAATAAACCCTTATTACTCGATTTGGTATTTGGGAGCTTTGGCAGCTGCCTGCCAGGATCAGGGAAGGTTTGCTATTGTTGTATGTATGCCTGGTAGCTAAATATACTGGTGGAGGGGATGAGAGGGGCACGGGTGCTTTGCTCTGAAACGTTGCTGAATTTCACACCAGACTAAGTCTGATATAGGACACTGTCCTTTTCTCTAGGATGTCTGCCTAGCTGGTCATGCTGAAGGTCACTGTGCTGGTGTCGGGAATAATTCCTATCCTAGGACAGATGGTAGAATGAATCCTTCCCGCAGAGTGCTCTTCTGCAGCGTGGGATATGCCTCTCTCTTAGGTCTACTTAAGTACCTCTCACCTAACCAACCATCTCTGGAGAAGCTCAGAAATTAGCCTCTCTCTTGTCTCTCCTGAGCAAAATCAGATCAGGCTAAAATTCCTCAGCTAACAGAGAGATGCCTGGGTGAAACACAACTCCTGCGATACACGCCAGATCAAACGAGCCGAGCCCAGGAGGGGACACTGCTAAGTGCTCCGCAAGCAGCTCCCCTGAAGCGCAAGCCCAGCCTGCTTTTCCAGTCGCTTGTGCTCCGTGCGGAAAAAGCGGGTTTGGAGCCGGGCTGCGGGGCTGCAGCGCGGTGCCCTGCGGCGGGGAGCACGTGGCTGTGCCAACCGCAAGCATCCAATCTCCAAACGAGCAGCGGCATGACAGCAGCCAGCTCCGGGCACGGCTGTATGCCGCACCTCGTGGAAAAACCATTGTCAGAGGCTCTGCGAAGCCAGCGAGTTAAACGCTGCCAAGAATCGGCGGAAAGCAGCCGCTGTCTCCCCATCAACGTGGACGGGCGACTCCCGTGAACCTGCGAGGACACAATATTCCTCCAGACACCGGCAAGTCCAGTTGCACATTTTATGCCGCTTCGGTAATGACACCAGTTTGGAGCAATCCGAGCCGCAGCCACAAAGGAACTCCAAGTTCAGCTGTGGGCACAAGGAGCGATTTGGGATTAAGCAGCGTTTTGCTTTCCGCAGACTATTACCCTGGGTGGAGCGCAGCAGCTGGTCCAGATATCCCTGAAAGGCACTTTGCTGTGCAGCACAGCTGCATCCCCTGGGCTTTGCCACTGCTGGAGACCAAAGAAATCCTAGTTTGATTTTGGAAGAGCAGTGGATAGATAGGGCAGGCTGACCCGGGGTTTAGATCCCCACCCCATGCCCCACCACGTCCCAGTAATGCTAGAAAGGCACTGTGTTCCCACACCCAAAGCAAGAGGATAAGGAAAAAAATAACTCCTTGGTAGCAGGAGGCACACAGTGAGAATCTGAATCAGTGCAATGCACCAAAACTCAGCTAACTGCCATTAAAACGCAGCCTGATTCGCGTCCGGAGAAAAACAGCATTGTGTGCAATTCCTGTCCTCTTGCAGCGAGCGGCCGGCGGCATGCTGCGATGCGGGGAAGCTCAGCAGAGAGCGGGATGAGCCTCGAGAAAGGAGGAGCAGCAGATTCTGGTCGGGGGGAAGGGAAGGGAAGGAAGCAGATTAGTGGCGGTGGCCAAGGATATACTCATTATATAGAAAGGAGATGAAAAGCTTTACTTAAAGTGCCAACGTCACTTCGATGTATTTATAAGGGTTCAAACAAGTCCCACTGGTGCAGAACAGCCCAAAGGAGCTTTTCGTTCGTGTAATTTAATGGCTCTTTGTTTGCTGGAGCCAGAAAGCAGCCCTGGATCGCAGTGAGTCCGCGGCCAGGACTGACGCAGGCATCGCCGGAGAGCGCGCCGAGCGACGGCGGGGCAGCTCCGGTTGGAAGGCTGTTGTAAAATCAGTCCTCTGATACGAGCAATTAATGCTACCCCAGTTATGTCTGTTCCCATACTCACCGCCGTTCCTGCTGGCTGCTGACTCGTGCAGCCACGAAGGCACTCCTCCCAGCAACAACAAGGAGCTGCAAGCGAGGTGCGGGCTTTCAAAACACGCTTCTGCCAATTTCTTTTCAATCCAGTGTACTGAATACAAGATGTAAAAAAAACTCTGCAGCCTTTTGTTCTATGATGTATTTTTATTACTGGCAAACCCATTATACTTGAGGTTTTCTTATTTTATCTCTGCATTCAGTTTCTTTTTTTTTTTTTTGGTAATCAAATGGCAATAGTTTATTATATGCTTTGAGGTTTCCTGCACACAAAAAGAAAAAAAGGCTATGCTACTATTCCTGTCTCTAATTCATCCCTTTTGCTTGCTCTGCTGTGGGCAAGACATCAAATCATAACCAGCAATTTCGTCTGCCTCCTAGTTACCAAAAATGACTGCTGCACCCACTGGTGATTCACAGACCGAGGGCGATGCACATGCTCACACGTTTGGTACCAGGATATTCATCTGAACTAGCAGACGCCTGGCAGCTATAGCTTTCCTTCATTAAAACATGAAAGCAAGCCGGGGATAAAAGTCTCCCTGATAAAGTAGTGGAAATCACACATGCACTCTCAAAAGGGTTTCAGACCGATTAGCTAGAAGAGGGTTTTCAAGCCAAGAGGGCGATGCTGGAGCATTACGCACCCTTGAGATATGCTATCTGAAATGCATCGCTCCTTGTCAGAACAGGTGTGTCCAAGGTAAGACCAAGGCGCTTTTGTGAGAAATCCACCTGCCGGAAGATGTGCTTATTGCTAAAGGAAGACGTGGAAAGGGAGAGAAACCCCCACGTTGGTATATTTAAAGAAAACTCCAGCTCCAGTCAGCCCGGATCCTTTACTCGACCTGTCTGGAAGACGAACCCTGCGGTGAGGAGCAGCTCAGCATCCCCTCAAACACACCGCAAAGCATTTCCTAGTGCTGAACCGCACCGCGCCGTACAGGGTTTGCGGAAGAACAAGCTCATTTGCATCCGCAGAACAATAGAGAAATTAATGGAGATGACTGCAATTCATACAGCCTTGTGTCTTCATCAGTGAAAAGGTCAAACAAATTAAGGCTCTGAATTCTGGGCAGAGATTTCAAGCTGGCTGTCTAACATTTGCAACACGAGGGAATAATTAGAAAACATCCATCAGCTCCATTTCCGCTAGAAAGCCAGTTTCTGCTAACGTGGTGATGAGCTGTCCTCTGCGTAGCTAGATCTGCTGTCAGATTACGGTCGATTAGTTCTCCTCGAGCATTCCAGCTCTCCAACACGGGCTCCGCTTCCTTCAGCTCCCAGATCTCGGCCACGCCGACCACCCACGACACCCCTCGTGGGAAGAGCACCGCAGCCCTGCGGGGCCGGCGGATGGGCTGAGCCCCTGCTCAGCCACCACAAGTCCCGGGGATGTCGCGGAGGGGGAAAGGGCCCCTGCACTGAAACAGCTCTAGGTGCTTTTAGATAAAGTCACAGGATTTCCATGCTGAGCACGCGAAATCCGCAGCACCTCCCTGCTCATGACCGCGAAGCCTTACTCAAACAGCCCTTGACAAGGAAGCATCCCGCTGAGCCGTCGGATGTGGGGGACAGCAGAAATACAGGACACCGCAGCTTATAGAGCACATTTGATGTTTCCACATGCACACCCAGACGTTTCTCTCCCCACGGGGCCAGCACGACCTGGTTTTCAGCAGCCCAAAGCAACCTGTCCCCCCGGGGATGCAGCAGGCTGCTCTGGCCCTGCCCTGGGACTCGAAGCTTTCGCATGGCACTGACCGCACTGCGGAGCTCACGGCCAGCGGGGGGGCTGCTGGCTCCTGGAAAGGAGGGTAGGGATCCACAGACCTGTGCCACGTGCTATTTTTTTTCCTTACAATTATTTGAAATATTATTTGAAATAATTGTAAGTTCTGGGTTAGCTGAAGCTTCATTACCTAGAAATGGCAACAAAAGAAAATAAAAAAAAACAGATTTTTCTGCTCTGTCCCTCTGCCTTTGGAAATAAAAATGTTTTGGCTGCCGAAGAAAAGAAAGAGTTACACCCATGTAAAGCTTTCACTTAGGAGGAATTAATACAGCCAACTGTTTTTGGGTGGACTGCCAGCTAACTACAGTATAAAAAGAAAAAAAGAAAAGAAGAGGCCCAAGCCCTGCCCTCTCCCATCAGACTCGCTCCAGTTTCTAGCTTCTCCTGGGTTCCTGTTCGGAGGGAAATCCTCCGTCACCTCTGTCTAGACTACTCACCTGTTTTTTTTTGGAAGCAGAACTGCTGAAAATTTACACTCTCAGGGAGTCGAGATGCCAACGTCCTAGACTACAAGCCCTTCAAAGCACTCATGCTAGAACACATACACAAGCTGTACTTCATACACGTACAGTATCTTAGATATGTGCCTCCATACCACCAACCCCCGTGAAATTCCTTGCTACCTGACCAATTCAAGCACTCCCATCCACAAAATGCTTCAGCAAACGTCCCCTCAATACAGTAAGAAGCTGCACGTGCAATTCCTGGAGTGACTTACTCTGCAAACTGCTACGGAGGATTCGAGCTCGATCCCAGAGCACCCGTTCAGCTGAAGATGTGTCCGCAAGGTCGGCGACCTGCTGCACACACACACGGCCAGCCCAGCCCAGCGACACCGCCAGCCTGGCTGAGCAGGGAGCTTAATCCTCTGCAGGCTTCACTACAGGCTTCATTACAGGCTCTGCAAATGCCACTCTGATCATCATTAGCAATAATTGATCAGTGATGATGCGGAAGACAGAAATAAGAGGTTAATGAGAAGGGAATGATTTTCTTTTTTCTTTTTAAACAAGCGCCGTACCTCCGTACTCATTTCACGCGCTCCCTTCCCCGCAGCGCCGAGCATCCCTGGCCTCGGCACAGCGAGGGATCTCGCTGTCGCGCTCTCATTGCTCCGTGCCTTCCGCTGCCTGCCCAATTTCACCGTGATTTTCGCAGGAGCTGCCTCAGGGACCCGGCCCTCCCGCCGGGGCAGCGCGCGGAGGCTCGCAAAGAGCCGGCGCCTTCAGAAATCCTCAAACGCATGTGCTCGAACCCAGGCACGGCTGGCAAGCTTATTTTAGGCCTGAAAGCACCCTTCTAACATAAAACGAGGCGGTGAATTTGTACTGGGAAGAAACATGATTCTCTGTACTGGACATAATCCTCTTCGGCAACATGAGCTGAATGAAACCCATTAAAATGCATCACTTGCAATTAAAAGCACGTTGACTACATTTTTTCCACTTAAAAATAATAACAAATTCAGCTCCCATGTTCCCTTTCCTCCCTTCCTGATTTGGAAGTTTCAGACTCTGAACAATTATTATTCTGAGGAATTCGCCCACACGCGCAGTCCTGAAGCTCCTTACAAACCAGGACATCTCAAAAAGATTCAAAATTCCCAAGTGCTGCTCTAACTTGCTTATCAAATGTCTGATTAAGAAGCCGGTGGAGACGATCAGTCTGTGCACTGGTGGCTCAAGTATCGCACGCTGTTGCTCAATTTTGTCCTGCTTTTTTTCTAGTTTCCCTCAAAAAAAGGGCAAGCAGCTGTTCCAGCAGACAGCTCCCGGATTTCCCTCGATGTGCGTCAGTGCTATGATGCATGCTCCTTCTCAATCTGGCGGCCATCCTCCAGACAGAAGGAAGTAAGACAGTGGTCATATCTAAGCTACCGAAAATCTTGGACATAATCTGCAGAGTAAGCCAGACAGACGGCTTTCTGTGCTTGCACTTTCTAAAAATGAACCTCCAAAAGCCACGACACTACATGGAACAATTTAAGCCAACCAGTCGAAAATAAAGCCAAAGGAGAACGGCACTGCCAACGTTGCTCCACTGTGTCATTTCGCATGCAGAAAGGTCTTACAAGCATTTGCAGAGCCTTAAATTATGCCATCGTTACCAAACCAGACAGCGTGCAGACTTCGCCAACGCTGTTCGGTGAAGCAGTGTGGCAAGCCCCCAAGCCTTTTGCCTTCCTACAGCCATTTTCTCCTCGGAGCCTTTTAATAGTGGATTTTCAACCACAGCTTCACCTGTGATCAACACAAGATGTACCAACTGCACGGTACCTCTGCAGTAAAACGTCTCTGCAGCCATGAGATGGCATGGCTAGAACCACGGCAAACAGTGGAAACGCTACAGAAAAGATTTACACAGCCTCGTGGAAAATCCCAAGGGAAGCGGTATCTGTTCTGGGCCCACTTGTTCCCACGGGACATGACAAACTCATGCTGAAACTGATGAAAATTGGTCATATCCTGTGAGGGATGAGTTGACTCCATGGGACAAAACGGGCGGAGCGGCTGTGGGTCTGCCCCGGCCCCGCATCTCCCACCACCGGCCCAGTGACCCTAAAGGCAACTGCTGCGCCCCAAGCCATACGCTGGGAGGGCAAAATGTGTGCTTAGCAGAGGTTTTCTCCTCACTGCGGAAGTGTCCCATGCACTGCTGGCGTACCGAGAAGTATGCATGGCTGTTAAGCTAAAAAAGGTCTAACACAGGCAAAATACACACGGCTGTTAACCTAAAAGTGGTCTAATACACACAGAAGAGTTTCTGCCTAGCAGTAGTACAGAGGGTCTAATTAAATATCACTCACGAGGCAGGAATTTTTGCCAGGACTGCAATGGAGTATCTATGGCGCATGTGAAAACAAGATCTGTTTCATTTCCTTGCCACCTCCTGCCTAAAAATTCAACCCAGATAACAACACCCTAAAGCTGTCCCCATTGCAGGCAAGCCCAGAGAACGTGTCTCGCTTTAATCCTTCGTGAACCAGTTCCTGCCTGACATTCTTTCAGATCACGATTAAAAGATCCTTTTACCTACCTAAAGAGGGCTCACCACAATTCAGATTTTAATAAAATGCAACATTAAACCCACCATAACCACAACCACGTTAAAGAGGTGCAAGTGGCCAAGGAGAACGCCGGAGCTGCAGGCGATTTGGCCACGCAGTGACAACCCAGATGTTCCCCGTCCGATGCCTCCCTCCCACCTCCTCGCGGCATTAGTCACTCGGAAGAAATCGGAACAAAGCCACATTCAGGCTCGCCACGCCAGGTTTTGTTTGCCTCAAGACCACAGCGGTGGACAGCTGTTGTACGTTTCACCCTGAAGTTTGAGCGAGCTCTTCACGGGATCACAGAAACTGGGATGACGAAGGACCTCTGAAGGTCTCTCGCCCCATCTCCTGCTTGAAGTGGGGCTATGGGCACAGCTTCGAGCCTCCCAAGCTGCATGACCTGGCCACCGCTCCTTGCTGTACCACCGGGCACTGCCAAAGAGCTTGGTTCCACCGTCTTCCCAGCTGCCCTTCAAATGGCTGGAGGTGGCTGTCAGACGAGCCCATAGCATCTTCCTCTCCAGAAGAAATAAGTCCAGCTCCCCAGCTCCTCTTTGGAGGACATGTGTGACTCATGGGTCTCTGGCCATCTCGGCGGCCTTCTGCTAAACCCCCTCCAGTTTCTCCCTGACCCTTCTGAGCTCAGAAGGTAATACTTTAAGGTGCATCTCACCAGCGCCAAGCAGAGGGGGATATGATCTTCATTCCTGCTGGCCCGGCTCCTCAGGTAGATAATAAACGTATTTTAGGTGCATCTCACCTATCTCAGTAGATAATAAACACCTTGCTTTACCTGTGCTGATCGCACTGGGGGCTCACACTCGACCTGGTGCCCACCACGACCCTCAGGTCCTTTCAGCCAGTACTGACACATGGGTTATTCCACTCCGGGGACAGAACTTCACATTTTTTTCCTACTAAGCCACCCAACATTTCTGTTAGCCCAGCCTTGGGCTGACTGAAGTCCCTACACATCCTGCAAGCAAAATGAGAACGGTTTGCTTCACAATATGTTCTTTCTACGATCCCCCCTCTATTCTTCCTCTGCTTGAAAGGACACCCCCCCAGATCCTCTAGTGATAACCTATGACACGCAAAGAAGCGTTTCTCCTCTGTGATCCACTTTCCCCATTTAAAAAGAGATAAATACACAAACAGATACGTGCATAAAAGCCTGGGTAACAGCACTTCTCTGCCTTGAAGGTGCAGTTTTAAGTCTATTGGTAGGCAGCCATTAAAGATGCGACAATATTAACGTGTATGCCTTCCCCAAATCTGTATTGTTTCTTGCTTAAGACAAACTGCAAAAGTATTAAATATAATTAAAGCCTAAGGGTTATAAATAGTTCAGTTTGGAACATTTTTACTTTTAGACTATATACAAATCAGCCCTTATGTCATCAGGGAAATCAGGGCAGTTTAATCCATAACATTTTTCTCCCCTGTAGGCAGGCATTTAACCAACAGAAGACAAAACATGGCATCCAGGAAAACCACTTCAATGATCAGATTTTGCAAGCGAAGCCCTGGTCTTCCTTGGCGTTTCCATTACTTTAGGAAAAGAAAGAGAAAAAGCGCAGGAGTCCTTTCGAGAACAGCCGCTCACCTTAAGGGGGATGCAAAGAGCTGCTTCCCAAATCACCCCCTCCTTCGTGCTCCACTCCTGGGCTGCCGGACCCCAGCCCCTTTCTCTCACCGGCTGCTCGATGTGCTGAGAAAGGAGCATATATGCCGCACCCCCCATTTTCGGCTCAATGATTTCAGCTGAAGTCCTACAAGGGGTTGTCGAGGCGGGGATGTACATGTGCAGGGGAGCTCAGAGCTGGAAAGATTACGGACGGGGTGGAGGTGGGGAAAACGCGTCTTTCCCCACCAGGCTAAACACAGGTCTTTGCGGGAGGCTCGAGCCACAGGAGGCAAAATCCCGGTGTCGGCCGTATGCCGCCAACCCCAGCGCTGCCTGGGACACGTGGTGCTGGATGCGTGCCCCAAAAAGACGTGTTTTGACTCAAAACTCACCGCCGTGCCCTCTGGATGTCACCTCTGAGGACTCCCGCACATCGGCCGGGCGCTGAACCGCCACGTCTCACTGCGAGTGCTTTGTTCTCGTTTATGGCCTCTTGGACTGACAGCTGTTTAAAAGTTCTTCTTCTTCTTCTTTTTTTTTTTTCCTTTTTCTGTTTTTTAAAGGAAGATGCTGACGCTGCAAGTGACCACCCAGGCTTTCAAAGCACTGCAGGAGGCCAGAAAGGAAAGTCACCCATCAAGCTGCTTGTTATCCTGATGTGTCTTTACAAGAAAGACAGTTCCCACAATCAGTCCCATTTACCACAGGCTGTAATTTTGCCCAAATGGCAGTAACAGCTCCTTGGGTACTGCTCCAGTAACGTGTGAATGCTTTTGAGGCAATATCTAAAATTAATGAAGATGGGATTTGGGTCACTCTCCACAAACGCATGACGTCCATTTGCAGGCTCTCAGTTGTAATGGACTCGCACGACGCTTTTTGGTGCAGAACGTGCAAAAGACCCAGCCTGATGGGGAAAGGCCGTGTGCGTAACAGTGCTAACAAGTGACAGACCCCGAACTTCCACGCCTCGGCCTCTATCTGCAGACCACAAGCCCCAAGAACAAGTGCAATTTTTCTTGGCATGAAGAGGGACGCCTGAAGCCGAAGGTTTCAATCTCTTCTGAAAATCTCTGCTGTACTAAGTCAACGACAGGGAACATATGGCTTGCAGCCACCTTATTTGTTTTAGTTTATTATGCATAGCACAATACACACAGCAACAAGTGTGTGTCAAGATGCAGCCCGTCAAATGTGTTGAAAACTTTTACTGGGCCATTAGCAATGAAAGGGTTCCCTGCCCTCGTATTACACAGATAGAGGTTTACCACACGCAACCCAAACTTGAATGCATTGCCCAATTTGTAGCCAACAGCCCCAAGTCTCAAATATTTTATGAGCATGTAACTTGGACTCATTATCTTCGATACATGTGAGCAATTTCAACTGGAGTTACGTTCACACATCCAACCGGCAAGAGACCATCGATTGCAAAAGGGTTGCAAAAAGGATTGCATTTTCCAGCGGTTTACCAAATGGTGAACTCCGATACCAAAGGCCAGTTAAGAAGCCTCATTAACTGTAACGGAGCACAAGGCTGGGAGGGACCTCTGGAAATCGTGCCCAGAGGAGGGTCACTTGCACGGGTTGCTCAGGACCATGTCCAGCTGGGTGCTGACAGTCTCCAAGGATGGAGACTGCACGGCCTCTCTGGGCCACCTGTTCCAGTGTTTGACCACCCTCGCAGTGAAGATGTTTTCTCTTATGTTTAAATCTTGAAGGTCTTTTCCAACCTAGACGATTCGATGATTCTACATCCAATTTCACAGACATCCCTTGGGCCCATCGCCTCTTGTCCGGTCACTGGGTACGTCTGAAAAGAGGCTGGCTGCATCTTCCTTAGACCCCTGCATCAGGTTGTTGTCTATAGACAACAGTCTATTGAGCCTCCTTCCTCCGTGCTGCAGTCCCAGCTCTCTCCACCTCTCCCCACACATCAGCTGCTCCGGTCCCACCACCATTCTTGATACCCATCACCAGACTCACTCCAGTACATCCACGTCTCTCTCGTGCTGGGGAGCCCAGTGCAGGACCCAGCGGTCGAGAAGCGCTGGGCAGAGGGGAAGGACACCAGGGGACACCTCCCTCGACCTGCTGGCAGTGCTCTGCCCAACGCAGCCCCGGATGCTGTTGGCTGTCTTTGCCACAAGGGCACGTTGCTGACTTGCGTGCCATGTGTTGGCCACCAGGACCCCGCGTCCCTTTGCTGCAAAGCTGCTCGCCAGCCAGCCAGTCCCCAGACTGTCACCTGAATGAACTCAGCACACAACTAGACTTCTTTCACATCAACCCCCGCCCAGTCCTTGCTTGTGCTCGCATGGGCAGAAAATCCAAATGCAAACAACTGACTCCCAACGCATGTGCAAGAACCCCGAGAGCCCGGAGCCTCACCCATCTCACGGAGCTGGGAGAAAAGGCCACCGGCGCAGACACCTGCACAGGTCCTTTTCTTGGTGCGAGGAAAGGACAAAGCTCAGACCAGATACGGATCGGAACATTGGCCTAACATTGTAATCAATTTAATTAAATAGACCTTGAACCACGACGAATGCATGAGGAAATACTGTAAAACAGCAGGTAGTGATAGTGCTAGCACAGCAGTTCTTGTTTTCAGACTGAAAGGCAACAGCAAGGTAACCAAGAGTGGACCAGTCAAACCAAAGCTTGAGACAGCATTTAAAAAAAAAAAAAAAAAGAGCAAACTCAAACAGCTTTAAAATTGTCTTAGTTTAGACTTGCATTCTCTCTCCACAAAAGACGATTACAATCTTTAGGTCTCTGCACCCAGACAAATTGTAATACTGTGATTAAGAATCGGGTCCTTCTGGTGCACCAGTGAGGGGGACACGCGGGGCACAGCTCTGTGCTGCTCCCTGCTACAGGGGTGCCAGCGGTGCACAGAACGGCACGGCCGCGTTTCCTCCTGGAGGTATTGCAACTTGAGGACACGGAAGATTTAAGTTGTGAGCTGCTACGACTTAGCAGATGCTCAGCTCCTCCAGCTAGAGTGCAGAGCACCACGCTGACCAAGACAGGAAATCCAGAAGATGCTATCCCAGGGGTGAAATTGAATTGCACATGCCTATTATTTGATTTCTAGCTGCATGTGTAACAAAATTAAATGGGGAAGGGGAAATCAAGTTAATTTTACCAAAATGTAATTGGGAAGGGAAGCCAAACAAACTACCACACTCTCCTTTTCCTTTCAATAAAAGTTCACTCTGTCAAAGCCTTAACATCTTGTAAATGCATGCCAATAAATCTATTTAAAGCTCAAACACAGAATTTTGTTCTTCTGTGCCCACACAGCAAACGAGATCATTCTTCCTTCATAGTGCTGGAAGGGTTTGGGCTGAAAACTGGCAAAAACCGCATTTTAAAGCTGGGTCACTACTTCCCTCCGCCTTTTCATTCTGGTGGGGTCTTGGTAGCAACGTTCAGTTTTAGTCAAAGGAGATTAGAGAGAAGTTCAGAAGTAGCACAGAGACAAAAAAACAGAATTATTACCTTTAATAATTACCAAGAAAGACTTTCACGGCGTTACCATAGGAATTAATCCTTATATTAATATTTAAAGCATGAACAAAGCAAGGACTCTGGAAGAAATCATGACGGGAAAAAATACTAACAGTTTGCCACTGCAATGCACTAATGGTAATTTAAAAATCATTAAAAAAAAAGACAGCTAGCAACTGCCATTAAAAAAAAAAAGGAAGGACTTTTGTACCTTAGCATCCTTTGAGACCCCTGAGGAAACTGGGTTGTCTGGAAGAGAAAGTAAGCTCAAATCCAGAACCACTTGATTCCCCCAGAGACCTTCTCAAGTTAATAGCAAAGCCTCCCTAGATTCCTGCAAGTCTCAGAACTGCACTGCCTTAGCAATAGCTTGCATAGCTTTTTGGAAGTAAACGCCATCAATACAGAGCACTCTCATGTAAACTACATAAATCATGGGCGACTGAGATGCTAAGAAGTTCATTTCCAAATTTGGCAGGGTTGTTCTGAGTAAAGACAAAGCTTGGCACCACCCCGAGTCCTAAAAAGCAGGAAGGTGTCGGACCAAGCTTCAAACCGTATTTTAAAAAGATTAGAAAGATCAGCCTTCCTCTTGGGATCACTGCTTCACAGCAAGCCAGAACAGCACCTTCTAAACAGAGAAAACAGGTAAACCTCAAAGAGCCACAGAAGCCAGACCGTAAAGGGACGCTGTTCCCTCTGCAGCAAGGACGACGACACGGCCGGGCGTGCAGAAACGTCTGTACCGGCGCTGCAGAGCTGCGCGCACGTGGCTTTGGTCGGATGTTTCGCTTAGCTCTCTTTTAAACCAAGAGGCAGGCAACGGCAGGCAAGAGAGCGTGCTTGTAGCAGTGTTATGTGAACCTGGCTGCCTTCCGTGTAACGAAATCCTACGTCAGTGCTGTGACATGGCGACAGTTTGCTAAAAATAAGTCGTGCAAGATGCCTGACCATCAGCAAGATGGGGGTCTTTGATGCTAGACCAAGCCTCCCTTGAAAGCCCATTACTTCAAGAGAGCTTGCAGATTTCAACACCACTCCATGCAAGAACTGTGATCTTCAGCCTTTGTTTCCCTGCCAATTTTCCTTTCTTTTTTTTCCCTTTTCTTTTTAAAGAGAACTGTACACCAAATGCTGCGTTTCTCAACTTTGCACACTTATTCCCTGCCCTACCAGTCTGTTATAAGGATTCTTCCAGATGCATTCTCACATCATTTTAAACATTTGGGAACATCTCTCCTGTGGGGGGAGAGCACAGCACTCCTGGTCCCTTCACAGACAGCTCAGAAGCGGAGAACTCCTTTAGGCATCGTTTGGATATTAAAGGACAGGCCAGGGAGCAGAAGACCTCATTCCTTTCAGCTTCCAACAGAAGGTGAATGCTTCGTTTTCCCTGGCATCTTTGAAACAGTCTGAATTCTGGAACTTGCACGGAGGCTTTGAGACATGAAAGCAGCTTGCTCAAAGAGAGAAGTGAGATTTTTGGCATTTAAATCACTTACTGCAATTAATGTGAATAATCAAACGCTTCAAAACCTCACGTTACAGAATGCTGCAAAGAAGTTTGGGGAAGCATGCAAGGGAAGGACAGGAAGACTAATAGCGAATAAGAGAGCTCTCCAGTTCCAACTTCCTAAAGTTGATGTTCTGAGTACTGCTATGACAGCAGAAATAACAAGTCTCTTTTTTTGCCCTTCCCCTGTTAGCAACAGCTATAAATGTCATCAACAGCACCAGCAGGAAACCTCCACAGAGGGTAGGATGTGAAGAAATGAGACGCTCGTCTGTTTTAGAAACCATTACACTTGCCATTTCCACTGAACTCCTACAGTCGTTTCTTTCTGAGAAGTTCAGGGACTCAAAAAATAAAAAAAGCTATCCAAGCAGAAAGAGAAACTGCCTCTGCAGAGGAGGAGCGAGCGGTGACGGTCCTACCCATCTGCTGGGGGGGCCGGCAAGTCCCACGGATGGGGACTGGCCACTGCGGGCAGTGCCAGAGGCCAAACCCCTCCGGGGCAAGAGGCTCAGAAACCGCAGGCTGAGCCCTCTGTCCCCTACCAAAAACATGCAAGATGATTTCACAGAAAGGACCTCACAGCCAGAAGGACCCTGCTGTCAAATTCCTGTGAAAAATCTCCCTGCTCTGCCTACACGCCTAAGAGAATGAGCACCTTTTGGGAAAGGCTGTTCACGTCTATCTTCAGACAGGTATTTGCACCACTGAATTACATTTTTCCCCGAGATGCTGGACCCGGTTTACAAAAGCCTTTATATTTAACTTGCAAGCCTGCGTGGAATTGGAAGTCAATGGGCCAGAAGCTAAGCACCAGAAGTGCCTGTGATAGTTTTAAGTGTGCTTCTTTAGGGTCTGGGGACTGAACAAATCCACTATGTACAAAAGATGCACAACTAACACCAATTCTGCCTTTTCTAGGCCAAGCCCACTGCCAGGATGTGGTTGGACTTGGTGATCTGGTGATCCTGAAGGTCTTTCCAACCCAGACAATTCTATGAAAGCAACAGCCCCTAAAAGAATCCTGTGCAAGCAGCACGAGAAAAACAAGCTGCCCCGACTTTTTCAAATAGAAAAACTTCTGTATTGCAGCTTGCTGCAGCTGTGTTTTCCCCGATGGCACGACGCAGGTCTGAGCGACACGGAACACGTGTGGGTATTTGCAGGGTTGCACAGCAGCCCCTATAGCGACTGCAAACGCCTCGGCTCAGGCACCGGGCGCAGCGCTGCTCTGGGAAGAAAGCGTCCTGCGAACACCCCTGCCAGCCACAGCCCCGCTGTGTCCCCTACCTTCCCGCTCAGGACCCCACTTTTATGCTGCCCTGCAGCCTGCGCTGCGGGTGCACCCACAGGAGCCATTATTTGTGAGCCTGCAATTACCCACAGTTGGAAAAAAAAATTCACATCTGTCAATGGGTTGCCAAAGTTGCAACATAATTTTAAAAGGCAGTAATGCCACTTAAAAGCAGACCACCGTGTGCTTGAAAGACAGACCTTTACAAAGACTAGATAGCCAGATCCAACTAATACATGCCTTCATGCAACAGTTTAAAAAAAGCAAAAAAAAAAAAAATCATCTGAGCTGCCTCATGCTCCACAGATTCTGGTACCCTGTCAGTTTGACACATTGCTTGTTAGTACAACAAAGCAGTGCAGCAAGAGCAAGAAGCAGCTCCTCGCAGGGTGTTTGATTCTCTCGCTGTGCATTTATGGAAGGGAACAAACCCAGAGCTGCGGCAACCTTCCTGCCTTCTCCCTTCCCTGCACTTTGTGAACGTGACCAAACACATTTGGTTGTAAAGGTCAGAATTTGTCATGAGAATGTTAATGGCTTCACAATCATCCAAGCAGCACCGTAGGCTCACCTGCAGAAAGTATTTGAGAAACAGTGGTCAAGAATCTGAATTGTCAGCTAATACTAAAAAACCACTAGCCAAGAACCGGAACATTTCACATGATTTGGGTGTGCATGGCACCTGGGCACAGCACTTCTCCCTGCCAGTGACACAGGGACGGAGCAATGCTGGAGGCTGGACTCGTGTCCCCTGCAACATGTCCACAGTGTCTGGGGAGACGTTTTATTGATGTGTCTGTTCTGGAGGGATTATCAGGTCTGCTGGCACCCAGTGCTAATCAGGGCACAACACCTCGTAAAGCAGGCGAGTAACTCGTGCTATTTTACATTTACATTACATGCTGGCTAAGCCCTTGTTTCAGTGCTTCCAAAAGACAGGAGCGTGCAGCTATCTAATGGAAAATAGAGAGCTTGGTGAGTTAGGTGGACATAAATAAATAAAGCAAGGATTTCTGCAGAAAGGCGTAACAAGAGCTGCAGTTAACACTAGAGGATGAAGCAGCAGAGGCTCCAGTAACTGAAAAGCCCAGCTGCATTAAAAGGGAGAAAAGCAAAGCAAACATCTACTGCGGGACTGTTTAAGTAGACGCTAGTTTTCAGTAACTAAAACATTAAAGGCCGCTGTACTGTCCATAATACTTTACCACCCACTTTTAAAACGTTGAGTAGCATTTCCAAATCCATCCTCATGATTTTAGACGCCATTCAGGAGTGTTATGGAAATCCACCTAATTCGCCTAGACAGTTTTGACAAATCCAAGCCAGTGTGTTTAAATGTTTAATGAGGAAACATTTTTCAGGAGATGTAAGATCTTTTATTAGACCAACTGATACAAACAAGGAGCGGAGGGGCGGGGGGGCTGAAGAGACTGACAAGCTTTCGGCATCTAACTCGTCTTTTCCAGTCTGAAGAAGGGCTGTCGGCCTGAAAACCCTTCTGCTCAGACTAAATAATATCAGAAAAATTAGAAAACTTGGCTGCTTCTCCTCCAAACCTCACTTCATTTGTATCCTCAGACTGTCAAGGCTTCAACGTTACTTTGTTAAATGATGAATACATCTTCGGACAGTGCATTTGAATAGACCGAAAGGTTTGCAGGTCTTTTTTTTTTATACGAGAAAACTTAAATCCACATATGGGAAGCACAGTGTCATCTCTCACTGACCTCTGCTTCCCGGTCCCACAACATAACCTCCATCCTGGTGTCCTTCACCAGCACCTACCAGAATATGGGTGTCCCAAGCCTTACGCTGTTCACGTGGTGGGCTGCCAAGCACTGCTCAGATAAGCAGCACATGAGAAGATGCATGTTCCTTCAGACTTCCTTCCTGAAGCTTCACAGAAAGAGCCCTCTTCACACTGCCGTGTAGCTAGGTTGGGCTGGGGGAAGCGGCGCTCACAGAACCTTGTCACTGCGTCCATGAGATGTGCTCAAGGCAGCGAATGTCTTGGCAGGCCAACCTGGTTTTCTAAATGGACCACTTTGCAGACATTGCGTAGTTGTTTAAAGGAGATAGATGACTGACCACTGGAGCCGCTCGAATTGCTGCGATCTCGCCACCACCAAGAACAGCTAGTGGCTGTTTCACAAACTGGTGTTGCTAGCCATGAGATGCTCACAAGGTTCTTCACGAGTCAAAGGTCACTTTTAATAGCTTGATATGTTCTGGTAGGGATGCACATTATGGCTCCCATCAAAGACATGCTCTACTGGTAGAAATACAGACGATACGCCCTCCTGGCCAATTACTCCTACGATTTGGTTGCTTTACCCAAGGAAACCAAATTATGGTAGCGTCAGGAGATCCTTGCCAACAACTAGGCACGGTTGGATAGCTCAAGCAGCAAGATGAAGAGAAGAAAAACAACATCAGCACCGACAACTGGCTTCTGTGACTTCTCAGATGAAGGAGCAGAGACCACAGCAAGCTACAGCCGAGGGACAGGGAAGGAAACCCAGAGCTGCGCCCACCCTTGCGTCTGGTCTCACACCCATGCAGTTCTCAGAAGCGAGTCTGATCTCCCTGCCAAGCAGCAGCTTCAGCTTCCAAGCCGGACGCGAGCGGCTGCCCAGCGTTACGCGGACGGTGAGGCACTCAGCCTGAGTGCGTGCCACGCAGAGCCAGCAAGGAGCTGCCCTTGCGAAAAGGCAAAGCTTTCGCAGATGGAGCTCTAGGAAACAACACCTCTGATGTCCTTGGGAGAGGTCCGAACTTGGAGACTCCTTACCTTGCACACACACCTTTCAGAAGGACTGAATAGCAAGAGCAAATCATACTGGAAATGTGTGCTGGATAAAGACAAGCTGCACTGAGACTCATCACTGTTAAACGCTTGGAAGAGAACCATAAATAAAAGACTGAGATATTTTAAACAGAAGCTTCCCTACTCCTCCCTTAAAAAAGGAAGCAGAAAACAAGTCCAAAATGAGGACTGACTGGCTCATCTAGCACCTTAAAATGAGAGAGGTCAGTTTTGCATTTGACTGGAATTTTAGTATTATATTTTAAACCATATTATATATTTTTTTTCCTTCTACCCCATAGTAAAAAAAACCTTAAATAGATGCCTGTGGTCTTTGGGGCTGGTATTAACAGCAAAGACAAGTGTCTTTGAAACACACACCCTGCAGGGAGCTCTGTGCACATACCCAATTATGGACATTTCTATTTCCAAAGCTTTTTCCTGGTAAGTGTCTGGAATAATTTGACATTTCTGTAGCATGCAATACTTTTGGGACAAATCCATATGAGTGTCACCAGCATTTTATGAACAATCCCTTCCAAAGAGGAAAACTAAATGATAAGGTCAAGACTCCAAAACATGTTCTAGGCAAGGTTTTGCCAAAAAATTCAGACGAAAGGCTGCTGCCCGAGCAGTGGCATGGGTCAGGCAGGGCCGTCTCTAACCAGGCACGCTCTGCTGCCCGCGGGAGCAGTCAGAAATGCCCACTGTCAGAAAGAAAAGGACCAGTTTATTGTCCTGTGGGGAGGACCCGAGATCACGTGCTGGAGTCAGAGAAGGGTGATATCAATTTAAAAAAAAAAAAAAAGGGAAAGAAAAGAAAAAGAAGAACTTGTCAAAGGACATTTTATTACCACGGAGTCAGGGCCAACTATACAACGAGGACTTGCAGGAAGCAGGCAGCTTTGCCAGACAGAATTGAGAACTTCACACTCATCAGACAACCAACCTCAAGCTCTAATTACCACCTCCAGTGTTATTCCAAGAAAGATTTGCTCAAAATCTGCAAGTTAAAGACAATTCTGTTTATAATTTATAGTCTGGGGATGGCTTAAGGCTCTCTCTTACCCCAGATGAGAACCCATCAGGCTTGGTAACAAAGCGAATGCGGAACAAAAGAAATAATAGTAATAAAAAAGAAAACGACCTCTCTCTGACCTCCAAAATTTACAATGCAAAAGTAAGGTGACACGCAACAGGCAAGTACAGGCAGAGCGGAGAGCCCATGGCAAGAGATGAGGTAACACCTCAGCATCAGAGGGCAGTGGTGTCTACACACCGAACACACACAGCTGGAACCGCCACACGGAGGAAATGGGGCTGCAGATAAGGCTGATAATAAACAGATGGCATCTAATCAAGTGAACAGAGCTCCCTCCATAACATTTTACCCCTTTATGCGGTGGTCTTGCAGGACGAACACACTGAGCACAAACCCTATCCACCACGCTGCTATTTGCAAATACAGAGCCCAGATAAAGAACAAGTGATTCTCCTAAGCTTCACCCTACAGAGGCATTTTGGTGCACTTGCTTTGAGCAAACCACCCATCGGAACAATTATTTACAGCAGCAGGAGTCCAAGGGTGGAATGGGGAAAAAGGTAACTGTCAGGAAACACGCTTTGGTGTTTATTGCTCTGTGCAGCACATCACCCTTCACTGCCCTAAGCTTTGCATTTCAGCTGTGGCAAAAGTTAAGAAGAGGAAAGACATCACATCACACAAGGGAGTTTTGTACGCTGACGGTTTGGCAATCCTACCATTTTTAATCACAGCTGTGGTGAAAGGTAATGTATTTGCCCATTATGGCTTACAACTGGGAAACATTTATGGAATGAGCAGCATGTTAGCATGTCTTCATTTCCAGCAGTTAAAAGAGGCTTCTGAGAGTCCTCCCTAATGTTGTGGACATTTGTTTCATTACATGAGACTTCATGCTCCAGTTTAGGATTAAAGTGTCATAGGGGGATTTACTGATTTAACTGAATACTTGCTTTCTGAGAGAGAATTTCCAGTTGTCTGCTTCTCAGCTCTATCTAGCCATCAATACAAGCCAATTTCAATTTCAGGTTTTCTGAATGCCTGGATTAAAAGAAAAAGAGGTGAAAATAAAAATCCATTTTTGCATGAAAAAAAAACAAACAGACAAAACAACAACAACCAAACCAAGAAACATTTAAAAAAAAAAAAGAAAAAAAAAACTATTCAGAAGTCTCTTCTGCTCAGCCTTTATTACTTCCAGCTCCCCGTTTACTCAAACACACAAACGTGTCGCTCTGACACGCAGAGCAGACTGTTGCAGGCCTGCCTTTTGTCTGCTGTCCAAACTTGTTCGATCCTCCGGGTTGCTGCGGAATGGAAATGAGACAGAAGCCTCGGCAGCGCAGCCTTCGCTGCCCCGGGCAGACGAACACCCATAAAGCACAGGAAGCCAAGCTCCATCTCAATTGAGCTAATCAGATCAACAATTATTTTCCGTAGTGTCGTCATGTTCAAGCATAAACATGCTTATCTTTGAGCTTAAGATACAGAAAAGACAAAGCATTACTGCAAAGATCCCTTTTTCATGCCTGATTCTGTTGCAGGAGCTATAATCCTGGATAGAAAAAAGGTTAAGGAGTATATTTCCTTCTGTTCTTAAAGCTCCAGCATTTCGAGAAGCCTATGGGATTGCAAGTATTTGTGATTTTTTTTTCGTTTGCTATTTACCTTTTTATAAGACAAAGTAATACCATTTATTTTAAAGGTTGCAGGCAAAGCAAAAAGGACAACATTATCTAGTCAATACTTACAAAAATATGTTCCACCACAAAAATCACTATTAGCAACAAAATTTTAGGAAACAACTCCTAAGCTATCCACCTTTCCAAACTGGTTTTGACCAAAAAAAAAAAAAGGCTTCAATTTAAGTATTCACCTCTGTAACAGCAATTTAACAGATACGATGAGCTACCAAATCCTGCCCTTATTCAACACAAGAAACAAACCAAAACCCACTAGACAAACAGAAAGAGCAGGGCAGAGTTCAGTCTTGGAACGAACATCAGTCTGTCCCCCTCAGAAATGCTTACAGCTTTAAAGCCGAAATGCTTTGAGTAACATAAGAGGCAGAAAAGCACTCCACAGACATATACTCCTTACCTTCCGGAAAAAAAAGTGACATCCAAGCATCTACAAAACTCTTGGAAAATTCTTGGAAAACTGCTACAGGAGTGCTCAAATCACAAAAGCTCTTCCCTCTGTCAAAAGCCTAATTAAATTCTTTATTTTAATAATAAATAAATAAAGCTGTTGGGTTAGGTTAGAACTAATACAGACTCGTACCAAAGAGAGATGCTGCTGCTGGAAGGGGCCAGCCTTCCTCCTGGTGCTGGCACACGACGCTGTGGGATCAGGCAGCTCGGAGAGCTGACCTGGCCGAAAACTAATCAATGGGTGACATTGGCAGGACACGGCACGAGTCTGGGAGCTGGAGGGCAGGAGGAGGACCAAGGCCTTGGACTGGCTTCAGCCCCTCGTGAAACCACGCCGCCCATACGAGCTGCTCTGCTGCAGGACAGCGCTGTCGTCCCGCGGGATGGGCGGCAGAAGGTAGCCCCCTTCCTCCAGGAGGGAGAAGAACCACAGATCTGACGAAGCCTTCAAGAGCCTTCCTCATCACCATGATTGAGCATCATAAAAACGAACAACCTAGGCACTGTTCTTAAATCATTAGACATCAGTAGCGAAAGCAGATGCGTCTTTCCTTCTTTCCCACCTGCACACAGCTAGCCCCAGGCCACGCTTCTTTAAGAAAGGATATTAACTCATTAAATTTAAAAAGCTCTTGGCTTCACGTGGCGTTGTTCAGATGTTCCCTCGCTGCCGCAGCGCCCTTTGGAGTGCCGTAAAGGACGGGTCGGATGGGAAGAGAAGGGGGAGTGTGGAAACCAGATAAGGCATTTGAATTAAAAGCAACCCAGCCCCATGTCTAAATTGAAAGTTCAACTGACAACAAGATTTAACACTGGTCTGGTCAAGGAAGTTTTCCACCAAACACTCTGGGTTCCCAAGACACAGAGGAGGAGGAAAGTCCAAGATCTGCTAGCAAAAACCAGGAGATGGCATTTGCCGGGTTTGGGCAACCATGCAGAATACCGCTTGCAAAATCTGCCAAAGGCCAGTGAGCAGATGAAGAGAAACCTGAAGCCACTGACACGGCATTTCGTAGCATTTACTGAGAAAGGAGGGTCCGTTTTATCTGCTGTCTCCAAGTAATGTTTTCTCTCAAAGCAAACAAAAGGCACGATTGTCAGAGTCTCAAAAACGCCAATATAAATTTACGACTGATATGCGTCAATACATGCATTGACACCCACGTCTTTTCCTAATACCAAACTAATCCTATACCATGAAGCTTCATTAATCACTGCCTTCAAACACAAAGCACTAACCTTTAATAACGTACCAACAGGAAGGGCAATTCCTGAACCTGCATTAAGCAAAGGGAAAGGAAACACTTCAGATATAACCCTCTCCCACTGGCAATTAAAGAGGCTCTTCACAGAAAAGCTGCCCTTTACAATGTTTGCCCTACTTAGCGTTAGCTCTCAATTAGTAAGAGGCAATGCTCCAGAGGATGACAGGAATCCAAAGAAAAATATTACCAGGTAGAGAGTCGAGGTTGAGGGCTGTTAAATGAGCTCACAAGATCCTCCAGGTGGCAATAAGAGGAGGAAAATGGGATGGGGTGAACTGAACTGAAATGCCTGTTTCTTTTTTTCCAGAAAGAAACCGGCACGCGAGCCATTTGATTGCAGGGGAAGACTAAAAGGCACTAGAAATTAAAACCGGTGGAGAAGCGGGTACATGGGAGATGGTCCCAGGATGCAGGTACAGCCTGTAAAGAGCGAAGCTCTTTGAGACACCAACTTTACCAGCAGTTTAAGCAGCAGCAGCCACGCCAACCTCCAGAGAGGGGCCCATCACTCAAATACGAAGGAAGAACCCAAAAGGTGACCTGAGCCGGTAAAAACCTCTGCTCACATTTCTCACAAACCAGAGAAGCTCGCAGCGCTGGAAAAAAAGGGATCAGAGGAGCAGTTAATGCATTTCAACTCATTTCATCCCGTTGAAAAAGCAGTGAAAGCAGGCAACATGGATCCCGAGTCTACAAGCCAGCTGGCAAAGGGCTTGGACAACTCGGCAAGCCCCAAGCGGCACCAGAAGGAATGCAGGAACATAAACATATAGCAGCCATGCGGTGCCGGAGGAAGGACCCCCTGGCCAGGAGCGTGTCCGACAGCAGGCGGCCGTGAACCCCTAGGGACCTGTCCAAGCGGCAGGGCAGACGCGAGCTGGACCTGCCCTTCACACCGCTCTGCAGCCTGCAGCAGACGGCAGCCTAAGGATTTCCTGAGCTGGAGATTGCATTTGGACCACTGTGGTTAACAGCCCCGACAGACCTGCTCACGTAAGGAGAGCCGCAGTGCTTTTACATCTTGCGGTGCGGGCGAGAAAGCGGTTTAATCGGCAGTGCAGCAAAAAGGCTGCTGCTTTGGGATGTGTTAATGGAATCCCCACCTTCAGGGCCAGGCAGCTAAAACCATACGTCCACTGCAACGCTGCACCCTCCGCACACGTTCCTGCCAGAGCGCTGGCTGTGCATAGAGCTGGGAGAGGTGGGGAAGAACCCAGCACAGCAGCAAGGTGCCCGGGGATGGCAGAACCTGGCCGGCCGAAGGAAGCAGTAATGGCATTAGGAGCCACCGGACGATCCACTCAAATGTTTACAAATATTTGCAAAGCAATAATCCAAATGAGAAGGGAGCGGTTAACCGTGCAAATGAGGTGTTCCTCGGCAAAGACATTATTCAGTTACGGCTTAAAGGGGAAAAACAGATCTCCCAAGTGAACCATGAAAAAAAGTCACTGAATGAGTGGTTGAGGTGCACAGAAACGCCCAGACCCCGGCACTTACAGGACTAGCAAAGAGGAAGTGAGATTACAAGAGAGGAGAAAGGTGAAGTTTTCAGACACCATCTGAAGTCCCATTACTCTTTTCTATTACAAAAACACTCTGCTCCATTCCATTTAGGAAATTTCAATTTTACTGCATAATTACTTTCTCTGTTACTTTTCCCATTTATAGGTCAGAGCCCACACCAGCCGCCCAACACTTCACCAGCACTTCAGCAGGGTGGTATTTCTGGCATCTGTGCAGATAATTAATGCATATTACACAACTCGAGCATTTGAAACCTCAGTTTACATGATAATGTGCACAGGATACCTGTTCCCTTCTTTAATTGTGTAAGTACCAAAGCAGTTGGGAGTTCAGAACGACTGTATGAACCACAGCTGGATTTTCATCTGCACCTGCCTTATAACATCTGACACACTTAAAAATTGACAATGCTCAAAACTGATTACATTTATATTGGCTCTGCTAAATTGCTACCTAAATAATGGAAAAACGGCTGCAGTTCTCAGAGTATTAACATTTGCCGAGCGACAAATGCAAAAATAATTAAAACGGATTAGAGGAACTGGAAGATTTGCAGTTAGAGACGGCGTAACCATAAAAAAAGAAGGACTCTCAGAGGATAGGTGTGTGTTCAAACCAGCAACACAATGTGGATACAAGTCAGGGTTGCTTGTACTTCACAAAATACTTCCTGCACTGCAGAAACAAGGTTCTTCAGTCACTATTTGCATGTCTGAATTAACACATGGCAAACGATGTGGAAAATCTCAATGTATTTACCTAGGGCTTGCAGGAAAGTATTTCTTCAAGTTACAGTCATCTTGGAGACTGTTATAAGTGCATTTTATAAGCAATGATATTTATTAACGTATAGAACAACTTCAGTGGTTTTATCTATGCAAGAACATTTTTCACATCTGTAATTTCTCATTCCTTTTCCCCCATTTAATTTAACCTCCAACCATCAAATCTAATATCCTAACAGTGCCACGGCAGCGCTAAGCTCTCCCCTGCCGATGGAGACAGCGGGCAGAACAGGTAACTCAGTCCGTAATAAAATTGCTTCTGCTATCTCTGCAAACACAGAATTCGCTCTGTAAGTCCTTCCTAAGTCCCAGTCTAGGCAAGACATTATTGACATCTGCTACCAACAGCAGATCTTACATAGCTGATAAAACCCAGACATTCTACAGCTTGACACCCCAACCCCACGCACTATTTATAAAAGGCTTTGCGCGCTTCAAAGGGAGATTCCCACCTAGATCCTGGAAGAGTCAGCACTGGAGCCCAGTCCTACAGAAGCCCGAGACACTGAGCTTTAAAGTCATGCCAGTCTTATGTACAGAACAGCTATTTTGGATAATTACAGAAGCTGCAATAATGCCTTTGGAGTCCCATGAAGTTGAGCTTGCTGCAACCAAGACATGCAGTCTTGCAGGCAGAAGCTCTTGAAAAAGGGACTCCATTTGTTTCAATAAAATCCTGAACAAAAACATCCTTTAGAGCTCACTATTTTCTTGCAGTACTTGACGGCCACATACAAGATTTCTAAGCCTGATCTTTAGCTGATGCAGACCAGCATAACCTTGCTACCTGATCAAGTTGCATACATTTACATCGGAAGAAAAGTCAGCCTTATGCTACGTCCTGTGCAGAAGTAACTCTGCTAACTCGTCTGTATTTCACTTTTAGTATAAATAATTAAAAAAAAAAAATCTGAAGCCTTAGCTGATAGAGCAGCACTTGCTGTTTTGAACTGAACTCCATTACACCAGAATTTATTTCCTATTGTGTATACATTAGAGACAGTTGGATCCCAACCGAGTGAGGCACGCCTTCTGCAGAAAGCACAAGAGAAATACTTGCGAGCACGCAGCAGCCCCTGCGCCCCAGGACGGGCGAAGGACGAGGCCTGGGCGCAGAAAGAAGCGGCTCAGAGCGGCTCCGGCCGCCTGCTCCAGCAGCGGCTCGCAGAACGCACCCGAACTCCCCAAGCCCACCCGGAGGCAAGGGACCCCAGATTCAGTTTTGGAAAAGCGGCGAAAAAAAGGGGCTGAAGTATGATAAAATACTAAAAGCTTGCTAGCTACCATGCACCTTGGTTTTCAGTGACGTCTTTAGTGCAGCCTCCACGTTTTCAAGTCCCTTCTGTTAAGCGGGCGTGATTAATTCCCCTTCAGTTTTCCAAGCCTGCTTCTGCTTGGAAGCCAATTTAGCAATTAAATTAATCGTCAAATATTTCTTGCCAGAGAATGAAAAGGGAGTTTCACCTCGCCTGGGCAAAATGCAATTCCCAAAGGATTTGAGAAGTTAATGAGTGGAACAGTTATAAAAAAATGTAAAAAATTGGCAAATCGGACGGCCAAGAAAGAGACAGGAAGTGACAGATTTAAGAAAATACCTCTAAAGTAGAGGAAATGAGTTGTCTTTTAAGAAGAAATCATACATATAAAGCACATAAAACAGAGTATTCTTTGTAGCCTTGACTGAAGAAGGAAAAAAAAAGATTAAAAAAAAAGACACATCCTGAATAGCATTAAAAGCAAGGCAGCTTCAGTGGCCAGCCTCAGCTATTGAAGATGGAAATTTGAACAATTTTAAAAGCGGTGGCCAAAAACCATCTGTAAAAGAAAAAAAAGGGGGGGGGAAAGAGAGAAAAAAAGCAACTAACTGCCCCGAGAGGAGCGACGTAAGCCAGTAAGGACACAGAGCTCCTCACTGAGCGGAGTGCCGCTGTGCTGTACCTACCCTGTGCCTTGCAGGCAAAGTACTGACGGCGAATGTCTTGACCAGATACGAGGAATTTAAAAAAATGGCAATATGCATAGGCATCCGCTGGGAGAGAGGTGCTGAGAAAAGCCTCGTGTTGGCTTCTGCTCGGATGAAGTCCTCTGCTTCTTCAGCGAGTTACAAACCGGAGGCCTTCCCTGCAGCAAGGGGTATTATGCACACCTTGAGGAGTACGTGAGCAGACCCCTGTGTCACAGGCACGACGGGCAGCTCCCGAACTCAAAACAGCAAGAATTGCCTGGCTGCACCCACCGAGCTCACAGATACCCCCCAACACACCCGGGAAGGGACAGCAGTGGCGAGGAAGGCATGAAGGGCTTTGTCAAGCGGCACTGACATTTTAAAAAGGAAGCTCAAGCTACGTACAGCTCATGTGAAATGAAGTCTTCCTTAAATGCTATTTTTAAAGCTAGTTGCTCTAATGCAGTAAATGTCATGTATAAAACGGCTTTATTGTGTGCAAACACCTTACAGAGCAAATTTAACCTCAGAGATTGTGAGTTCATCCCTACAGAAGAACATTCACTGTCCAGACGTGTTCAGCAAGGTTTTGCCCAGAGGGGGAAGGAAAAAAAAAAAAAAAAGAAAGAAAATGCAAGAGAAAAAAAAAAAAATCTTTACTCCATTTTAGGACTGTGAAAGGCATTTACTAAGACAGTTCTATATAGCTAAAATGTTCTCTTTCATTATAATGTTATTTCATTAAATATAAATTTACCTGGACCTGATTCTTTACTTGTAGAATGATTTAAGACCTCTTTCACTAGGTAGAGAAATTAGACCAATTAATAAACCTGAAATCCTTCTGCCACAAGGATTTCCCCTGAAAGGGCTTTAACAGCAGATTTAGTGCTAAGTGCTTCAAGCCAGCTCACAGCCCGGTTTTCTCTGGCTATAAAGGCAGCAGCGGTTACACCGAGTAACAAGTCTGCTTCTGTAATACATCACCCATCACAGGCTCACTGGTGTGATAAAGTGTCTGCTGGTGAGGGGACTGCGCGGCCAGTCCAAACAAAGACCACTTCATCTTGCATTTCCTAGGAATCAGTTAAAAAAAAAAAAAAAGAAGAAGAAAAGTCAAGAAAAAAGCCCACATCGAGCTGTGCCGACGGAGAGCGCTGGGAAGCTGAGCCACTCTCAGCCTCCGCTGCTGCCCCACGGAGCAGAGAGCTGCCCGCCTGACCCTGCATACAGCCGCCTGCTTGCGTGAACTTCATCGCTCGCTAAGTGTATAATAATAATAATAATAATAATAATGTGTATAAAATCATAAGTATGATCGCTTGTTTAGTACCGTTACCCGGAGGTATTCCAGCAGTTTCCTCCAGCAGCTTGCTGGGTGGATGAGATTTACAACAACCCTAAATCAACCAAGGTTATTTTCACTGCAGAGAGAGAAAAATAAAGCTCGGATTAGCTCCCCTCACGCATTATTTTGCCCCTGCTGTCCTCACTCCTGTGCTCCTCCTGGACGGCTCCGGCTCCCGAGAGCAGGGGTGGGAGGCAGCTGGGAGCGCATCTCCCACCACAACCTCCTCTGGGAGCGCATCTCCCACCGCGACCTCCTCCTGCAGGGGCACACAGACACGGCACATGCACATCCTTAATCGTTCTAGCACGTCCCCACAGAGACAGAGAAACAAACACGAGCGATCCGTCACCTCGCCAGACCACCATTCTGCTAAATTTGCTCTGGTTTGGGCACGCAGGGGTTCGCCCACCAGATGAAGCCCTGCGTACCAATAGCTCTGTTTTGAGGCACAAAACCCACGGACGGTCGTGCTCCAGTGCTCTCCGTAGGCCCTCACGTTTTAATTCACCTTCAGCTCTTACGAATCTCCGACTTCCAGAGACATGGCCCAGCACTGAGTTTCCCAGGCTATCCTGGTGCACGAACACCTCCCAGCCCTGACCTTCAACCAAGCGTTTGCCTGCGCAACACGGATCCACACGGATCCTCCTTCCTCCCCTTTTGGGTGTGACGTTTGCCGTACCCTGCACCTGGCAGGTTTGCCATTCCAGCGTGGGAAACTGGCACATTTGGGTTCCCACTCTCTAGAGGACAACTGCCAAAGGCTGGCGACTTACAACAGAGGCATAGGATGGAAGGTGCCAGCCCTCCCAACGCTAAACACCAGGTGCAAACGTCTTCCTATGGCCAAGAGCCACAAGACAGCCCATCCGCCACCCCAGAGGGCCCTGCCATGGCTGGGGTTCCCCACGAGCCCTGGCTCATCCTGCAGAGCTCCTCCAGGGGACCCCGCTCGGTCCCATGGAAGAACCACAGTGACCACTCCGTGGGAGTTAAAAAAGGAGGTGACAAGGCAAACAGGGCAGGTGAGAGCTGAGGGGGACCCAGAGCAGCCGGCTTTACCAAGAGGCTGGCCAGGAAGCTCTCCTAAAGCACAGACAAGAAGTTCTCTCTTTACCAGGTTGCTTGCCTAAACTGAATTTGATTTACATCAAAATGTCATTAAAAATATCTGCATCTATTCTTGCTCACTCGTTGCTCCCCACAGCACCACGTGGCATCCCGCCATTTACCGCGCCTCTCCTAAATCTCTTGGCACCGGAGCTTTCCAAAGCGAAGGCTGCAGCACACAGCCCTTTGCATTTTCGGCACAACACGCAGGCTGCCAGCAGGGACACAGCAACCCTTAGGGGATTACAGGCTCCACGTCGCAACGGGTCAAACACCGAAGGAACTCGCTCCGCTGCCAGGCTGTCACCTGCAGGCCAGGACCACTCGCAGGGGGTTGAAAACAACCCAAACTGGATCATACCTATCGCCAACAACAGCACCCCGGGTCAACACGGATACTGCCCGAACAGGATACGGCGCCAGCAGCTTCCCTGGCAGGATGGGCTCCAATCCACCGGGCAACTGGATCTAAGAAGAATGGACAATCCCATGGTTTGTTTGAAGTGTTATAGAAGACACAGGTTGAATGTTAATCAGAAAGAAAAAAGTACTGATCATCAACATATCAATGGGCTCAGTTTAGCTTTCAGTGCTCATTATTGTCTGGTGTGAGATGCAGGACTGAGGCTGTACGGATATTTCCAAGTTTCGAAGTTATAGCTATGGTTTGATTCCCAAAGGCTGATGTAGAAAGGACTGCAGCAACTCTACAAAACACTTGAGGATTTAAAAATTAAAAAAAAAAAAAACAACTCATGACAGCATTATCCATGTAGCAGTGCTCAGGAACAGGGTCTGGAATATTTTACAGTTATTCTGTCATAGTCCAGCACACACAAGGATGTGAACATTTACTTTAGCTAACCACAGAGTGCATGAGCACCCAGGGTTACATGAAAAGGGGTGCTTTCCAACACAATGTGCAGCAATCGGGGGAGTCCAACCAGAATATTAAGATATGAGGCCACATCTCACTATTATTTACCACTGAAACACCACAAGAACCACTGCAGCTCCTTTCTTTTGCATATAACCATCATATTGATGAAACTGGCACCAACCCCAAACTGGACACGGCTGTTTTGCCCCCACACACGAAGAGACACAGGCACAAAGACAACCAGTGACGTTATATTGGCTACCAGAGAAAACAAAATCCAAGCCACCGTTCTTCACTGCACACTCTCTGCTTGGACAGGAAGAAAACATGCTCTCAGAAGTCACTTTCAAACCTCGTTTTTGGATAAAGAGCTGACTGTTTTGCATGGTAACTAGGCATGAAATTATACCAGCTACAATGCCGGCTGCTCAGTGTTTTTTGTGTGTTGGCCACCAGTCAGGTGCCTGAGTGCTCCCACTTAGATTTAACTCGGATGCCACGCCAGAACACGTCCCATCAGCATCACGCTTGTCACTTCAGTGCAGGATGGTTTTGCCGGCATGCCAAAGCAGCTGAGTCTCAGAGTGCATTGCTTTCTTGGCAGGTATTCCTCCTTGCCTAGGGGAGACAGATATAGGGGAGTTCTACGTCTAGAAAAAGTAAGATCATTGTAGCCCATCAGATATGATATCCGGCTTTAAGGATTATAGCTGTGTCAGAGCGAGAGCCAGGGAAAACAGCAGGTTGTTCCTTAACTTGCACCTTGTAACATTTTACTGTTCAGTTACTTATTTTAGACCGATTTCCTTTCTGAAAGCACATCTGAGTCCTCCTCTGCCTTTCCCCACCACACGCCCAGCTCCCATATTCTTACCAGAGAAACTGCCTGCGACTAAGGTAAGTGCATGGGAGGTTTGCATTGCCGAAAACAGGAGCTGGTTCGCTCTGAGCAGCAGTTACCAAAGCAGCAACATTCGCTCAGTAACCGTTCAGCAGAGCATTGCACAAGAGCAGTTACGTTAGCCAGCCTGATATTGCAAATGCCAAAGGAATTTGGTTCCCTCGTATCTCTGCTCATGGGACCTCTGTTTAGAATATTTGAAATTACTTGGACTCCACCACGCTAATAAGACCCCCCTGGGTTTCACTCTGGCTCTCTTGCTTTCGCCACCTTTCACCTCCAGGAGGTTCTTCCCCATTCCTCCGCGTTGCTCCCAGTGCCAGCGGTGGGTCTCATCTGCACCCCTGCATGCTCGGCTCCCCTGATCTTCATTAACAAATTGCCTTCAATGAGGGCTCTGGGCTGCAGTTCAGAAAGGCCGACAGGGAACCGCAGCTTTGTCCCCGCAGGGCTCTTCGCTTCCAGTTCAATTCGTTCGCTCTTCGATGCCCTCTGGGAACTGAAGCAGACAATGCTGATTATTTTTTGCAATTTCTACCTGTGGCTTTGCTGCACCAAACTGGTGTGTGTGGGGGCATTTCCTGAGCTCACCCTGGGAAAAGGCCCATTCCGGCAGAAAATTCAGCTCTCCCTCCTCAAAACAAGTCTGCTCCTGCCTCCCCTCACTTCAGCCCTGACGGTGGAATTTTAATTGAAGCGACTGGTGAAGGAGGGGAGGGAAGGTGTGGTTTGGCTGCAGGACACCAAGCCAGGACCTCCTAGGCTCTCCACCTTGTCCTGATGGTTCCTCCTGTCGTGCCCCAGGGATAAGCCCATGCCACGCGGGGAGAGCCGTCCTTCCGCCGAGGCTGGAGGGAGCATGGGAAAGGTTTGCAAGGCGCTTTGGTGCTGAAGCACAGAATTCTAGACCCAAGGTAACAGTTCCCTCAATGTCCTGGGAAATCTGGTTGCTCCAAGTTTTCACTGTGAGCAAGGTCAAAACCATGGTTCTTCAAGCTTGCTCGAGAACGACAGCCAGTCTAAAATTAAATTGAAAAGTAATTTCTCACCCTCTTGTGAAAGAGGCCGCAGAAAGCTCAAATGCATCTTCAAAGCCTAAGCAGATCTTCAGTGAGAACGCAAGAGTCCCCAGGGAACAGACCAAGCACGGGCACACGTGTCCACAGGGCAGAGCTGCTGCTCTCGAGGGACAGAGACCCGGCAGTGGCACGCACCACGGACCTGCCCCAAGTCACTTTTTGCCTCACTCAGCTTCCATTTTCCAATATTTATCCACGCTAATGGAGCACAAGAAAATGTCAATGTTAAAGCCAAAGAGCTTAACGGGTAACAGGGCACATCCCTCTTGTGCTCTTCCTTTATCCCATGAGATCCGTCTCATGGTAATTTGATGAAAAGTTATTTTTCCACCCAAGCTCTACTTTGAGTCAAAAAGCCAGTGGTGACAGCATCAGAATGCTATTTGGGAACGGAACTGAAGAGCTGTCAGCTAGCTTTGCGGGGTTAAAAAAAAGGACACAGAAAACCAAACACAGGAACCGGGAGATGGCAAACCTTAAAGATGCCTGAAAGCCAAAGGAGACAAACATCAGAGATTCAGCACTTACCAGGACTTTGTCAGCTGACAGAGCCTCCTCTCTCCTTTCTCTCCCTCCCCTAGATTTCAAAAGATGAGTGTGCATTTCTGGGCAGGACTGCTTTCAGCGAAGTCTCAGTGCAATCAGCATGAGGACACGTACAGGAGAAAAATTACTGGGGGCAGATGGGGCAAGAAGACGGGGAGGGGAAAGACATGGAGAAAGTAATCCAGAGGCTGCAATAAAGTTCAAAAACTTTATAAGGTCAGGGCTCCTTTCCAGTTGCGAAGTGCCCTGCGAAGGACGGGGGTCCCTCCGCGCTGGTGCACGCTCCGTGTTTCAAGCCAGGTCTGTCTCCGGAGCAGAAATTCAACACATTTGTCCCCAGAGAAAGTTCTATTGTCCTACAGCCACATCGCCAAATTCGGCTGTTTAATTCAGTCCCCAAGTGTGAAACAGAAGGATTCCAGCCCTGCTTTTACAGGGAAAACCTCCAAGCTCCCGCTCCATCACAGCGAACGCCAGGACAGCGCACAGCTCCCTGTCCTCCAAAGGAAAGGGGGGCAGCGCACAAACATCCCCCGCACATCCAGCCTGCATACCTCGCCCTGCGACCAGCGCTAACAGTCCGAGGCACCTCGGCCGATGTATGGCCGAGCAGCTATAAAAGAGCCTTTGTGCCGGCTGAAGAGAAACAAGGCATTTTCTGTCCGGGAGCCGGCCCCGACCACCTAGCAGAACGAGCGGGGTTGCGCGTTTCACGCTTCCTCCACGCCAGGAACCGCGAGGGCGGATGGCACGAAGCAGGCACGACCCACGCGTCCCATCCATGGCGAGGAAGGTGATGTCGGCCTCGCCTCCCATCTTCCTCGCTCGCACCATGGCAGATGGTCCTGCTGCACCGCCTGGAGCTCCAGAGAGCCGCCGTCCCAACGCTTAGGCCCCCAGCTCCTATCTGTTACATTCTCAATGATCCTTTTCACCCTCACCCTAGTTCCCCGGTCTGTGACTAGGCTGATTCTTTGAGGCTGCAGGAGCTACGGGGTTATTTTGGGCCTAGAATAGATAAGAAGCCACGTGGATGGTTTCTCCCCAGAACAAGCACACGCAGCAGCGATGATACCATCAGCAAACCTCAGGATTCGGCAGCACACATTATTCCACAGGGCCGGAGGTGGCTCAGCTTGCAGCTGGGCCCGGCGAAACGCAGCGACAAGGCAACGTGCGGCTGCAAAAGGCTCTCGCAGCGACCACAGCACCATTTCAATGCTCAGGAGCCAGAGAGGGGGGAAACAAAAAGATTATTTGGGAAAGCCAAAGAAAAACTGCTCTGTTCAAAATCTGGAAAAGTCACAGCTGACTATTATTCCCAGGGAAGCAAAAGCTCTGCTGCTTTATGAAGATTAAACCCACTATTGTCTCTCGGTTGTTGTTTTTTTTTCTTTAATAAAGTTCCCTTTGGCCAAAGATGTTAGGAAGTGTCTTCAACAGAAGGATATAAAACCAAACATGTCAGCTAAGTAAGCTGTGATAAGGTTAAACAAACACATAAGGAAAGGTAAGGGTAAGGTTTCTTGACAAATCACCTGCGAGAAGGTTAAACAAATTTCTCTCTTGTCAGGACAGCAAAGATCTGCATGCTCAGGAAGAGTATTTTTGCTGACGTGGACCGTGAACATGAGAGGTGAGCATTCTGGAGTCACTCTAGGCCAACAAGACTGTTTTTAGTGAAGCATCTGGTCTGAAGGCTGGATGAAACCACTAAAAAATTCGGGTCAGGCTTTCAACCCACTCTGCACCCATAAATGGAGGGGGACTGTAAGAAAAAGAATTTATGAAATGCTTGGACCTAAGATACAGTTGGCCACCCAGTACTTATACAAAATGACACTCAACGTTAATTATGAACACCCACTAACTAAGAACTTTCTTAGTCCTTATTAAGGACAAAGAACATCTGCCTCACGCAGAGATGCTGAGGAGTGAACTCTGCTGTCTCATGGGCATGTTTTCCCTCCCTGTAAGACAGTAACACATATTAAAAGTATGGCTACAAAGGATTAAGGCAGCTCAGTTAATACAAACTAGCACTCTCTCCTGCATTCCTCACTAATACAGTGGTGACATAACCAGCCAAAACATTTAGCTTTAATTCAAATAAGGTTTAAAGAAGTTACTGCCAAGTAATTAAACCCATTGAAGGCTTATGGGCAGAGGAACCTTCATTAATACTCAGCTGCTCTCCTCAGAGCACTTCTCTAACCAGCTGCACCGATCCGAAGTGGCAACCACGAACAAGAGCAGGCACCAAGTGTTCGTGAACGAACTTGTGCCTGCCCTTCAAAGAGCAGGCTGCCCGGAGGCCTGAGCTCGGCCAGGAGGGCAGCGGGCGGGCAAGCAGCATCCCAACGCCGGCTGCCTGCTCCGCAGGCTGGGGCCGTCCGGAGGCGGGCGAGTTTCCTGCTGGGGAGCTTCTCTCTTTATTCCAGCAGGCAGAAGGTGATGGGAGCACTTCTGGAGCTGCGGGCAGCTTTTCTGCTTACCGTTTTCCTGCTCCCATTTATTTCGTTGCTAATCCTAACCTCTAAGAACCTGTGCTTAATCCGCAAAGAGTGCCAGATGCTTCTGAAGACGGCTTCCAAGAACAAAAATACGGCACTCAGCTGGAGCTCCCTCAAGCCATTCAGCAGGAAGGATTAAACCCAGAGCCTTGGATGGAGTTTAGATCCAATGGGCACGACCCTACCCGCGCCCTGTTCATCACACAAGAGCACGTCGTGCCTTCTCCTAACCATCTTTCTAAGCTAGCGCCTCTGAGCTCCTGGGTCTAGGAGCCGCATCTCACAGCCCTGCACAGTCACCGAGGGCTCCCATCCTGCGCTGACGTGCTCTCGGCCATAAACCAGAGAGGACACCAAATGAAGCGGTGTGCTCTGCCCCAGCAACGCTGCCAGGACATCACAAGACGCAGCCCCGGGACCCACGGGTCACACCGCGGCACGGAGCCTGCCTGGAAGCCGGGAACCTGCTGGGGCTGGAAGGGAGAGCTCGCTGTCGGGGCTTCCCTCCACAGTGCTCCCCATCACGGCACGCAGTGCAGCACGGACGCTGTACGGATGGATAAACAGACATTTCCAATGCAAAAGGTCCTAAAAAGCACTTGGGGCCACCAGTAGCTACGTGCAGGCCTTTGACCCTTTTCCTGAAGTCACCCTTACCACACAGGCTGCAAGCCACTGGCATGAAGTTGAACCTGTTCTCAAGTATCCCACTGATAAAAATGTCACAACTCTTACTTTTGCTTTGTTATTGTAACAATATTTCAACCTGCTCCAAATGCATCGGAGACAATCACTGACAACGACCTTGCTTTCACTGAGGGCATCCCCAGAAATCCACTTGTAAGTAAGAAACCCACCAGCACTAAACTTTCAGTTCTGCAGGAGCCCGACACGCTTTCTACCCAAAACTTCAGGATTTCAGAATCAAAACCAGGCAGTTCTCTCCAGCCTCTCCAATTATGTTCCCAACTTCTCTGTGACACATAAAGGTCATTTTGTTCTAGGCGTGCAGGAAGATAATCCCCACCCTTCAGGCAATCAGGATTTCTGGCAAGATTTTAAGAGGTCTCCAGCTGATAACCATGAAAGTTCACACCGCCAGGAGTCCAGATAAGCCTTTAACACAGGAAATTAGTGCTAAAATGTTTTAAGCATTTTAGGGATCAATTAAGGATGGTGCAACAGCCCAGCAAAGTAGAACTAAGTTCTTTTTTCCAAATCAGATGGTTTTAGAACGCAAAACAACAGCAGCAGCTCTTCAGCAGGGAGGTTTCTACAGGAAACGAGGTTAGACAGACGCCGAACAATTAATCCTCCCGCAGCACAGGGTACGCGCTGCAGTCAGGTTGCACACACCGCCCGCAGAGCACCGAGCGAGACCTCCAGCCCTGCCGCAATGGCTCGGTGCTGCGGGTTGTCCTCCTGCGTCTTCTCCGGGGCCATCCGCGAAGCATCGGCCAGCCCAGCGCCGCCACGCTCCTTCCTGACATCCGTAAGCCGCGCCTGGGAAGACTCGGGCAGCTCTTGTTCCGAATTGCAGCTGCAAGCTATCAAAGAGAAACGTGGCGGCACCGGGAGACCACGGGGACAGTGGCTTTTGGAGGAGCCAACAGGGAAATAGAATGGGAATCAGCAGCTCCTGGCCCGAGATGGGGACTGCCCTGGTCTTAACAGCTCTTCCCAGCAGCATTCCCCCCCTGCCCTGCAGAGGAGGGCTGCCAGGGGGTTAGGAGCTCTGACCACGACGGCACCAGCAGCAGACCGGTGACTGCAAGCAGGGTGAACTGGCACACACCACCTGCACGCTGCCCCAGCCCACCACTGGCACCAGGAGCACGGGGCAACGCTCACAGAGCGCTGCACCAAGGCAGCGGCAGCCCACGGGCTGTTGTTCTCCCCAAAAGCATCAAGGAAAGCCTTCGAAGCAGGTCAGTGCCACACACCCACACGGCTGGCCACAGCCAGTGTCTAAAGCAACTCTGGGTAATTACCTGGGTTCCTTCACTCAGAGTTCAAAAGAGAATGAGGCTTTATCGTAAATTGCTTTTATACAAGTAAAAATAGGTATTACATCAACACCCATCATATCCATCCATTTAAAAGATCCACCTTCTGTTTCTTTGTAATAATTTAATTGCTTTTATTAAAAAAATCTAAATATTTCTCAAAATACCATACTCCAAGCACAATGCAGCTAGCGCTGAGAGCATTGAGCTGGATGTGTTTCTGTCATCCCTTTGGTGACCTCAGCTAGTTTATATTAAGCCCCTTCCCCACATCAGCACTTCATTTTTATTTCCCATCACCAAACAAGTCTGGCTTTTCTCTCCCTTGCTTACAGGCTCTGACACCTCCATGCTGCTGGTGCTTTAAGCTGCTCACAAAACTTGGCTGTAACAGACCGAGAGGAGAAAAGCAGGTATTCTCCCCAGCTTCACACACGCTCCCCTCCCAAAACATGCCGGTCACAGTTACCCTATACATATAGACGAGCTAAAAACTTCCAGGGTGAGAGCCCCAGCTGAAGCCCCTTTGTGTCCACTGCAACTGAGAAAGTCAATTTTTTTTTTTTTTGTCCCCTTTTTTTCCTGTCTGGTCACTTGGGGCATTGCACAGAGATTTTGCTCATACAGAGGAAGGCACGAAGTGGTTTATTCTCCCGCCCCACGCTGGTCTTTTATACACGGAGATAAGCACTAAATAACACGGGGGACGTTGCCGGCTCAAAGCTTGGTCAGACCCGCTGGGAGACACCTGACTACACAGGTACTGCTGGGTTTTAAACCGACCAGGTCCTGGATTTAACCATGCCCTCTCAAGGTCTCCAGGCAGGGGGGATTCACCTACGAGAGGCTCTGGGATTACGGCACAAAGTCATTTGAGAGCTCGTTAGGGAGAACGAAGGCTTTCCTCCGAGCGCTGCGCCTCACAGCTCCAGCGAGCCGTAAAGCAGGGACCTACCTGCACAAAGGGACGGCTTCCCCTCCGCTTCGGAAGACAGAAATACACCAGGAAGCTTCTGGGCTGACTCCCCTCCCTTCGCCTATCCCCACGGCTGCTCAACAGAACAAACTCAAATCCACATAAATCTTCTACGTGCCTTAATTAAGCAATCGGGCTGATGAGGTGTTTTATTAGAGTTCTTTATCCTGCCATGCTATGAAGGATTAGCCTTTGCTGGCTTGTCCTCAAGATAACAAGTAATCCAGACAGCTACCGAACTCAACAGGCTGATGGACCCCGATTTCTAACAGAACCACTGCACTTCCAAAAGCCAATAATGGGGAAAAAAGCAATATTTCTGTTTCCTGGCTTCATGGGTGAAGCTTCCTTAGTGTCTACACGACACCATCAAAGGGCCCTCAGCGTAGGCACTGCAGCAAGTCATCCAGCTGGCCAGAAACAGACTACCTGCCGATGTGCTCACAAAAATGGGTCAGTCTCAAACAACATCTACAGCTCATAAAGGCACGTGTAAGCCCCAGTCACGCAGCCTTCCCCTTTTAAAACGAGGGCCAGCAGAAAGTCAGTGACATCCAGGTGACTTCGGTACCACGCTCAGAGCTTGATACAAAGCAGTTCTTGATCTCCACAACCAACAAAAAGCCTTTACCAACCTGAGTTCAGAGGTCACTAAGGAATGACCTAGTGGTGTCAAGTCGGTTTTTCCCCTTTGAAATATTTGGTTCTCAAATATGTAGTTATTTTCTGAAGTGAAAGAGTTTGGTCAGGACTTGGGTGCAGATCTGAGGTCTCTGCCTCCTGCTCCGAACCCTCCTAACCCACACCTTGGTTTCACCAACCCCAACTGCCACCTTTGCTCCCTCCTGTGACCTCTCTGCCCTCCTCCTTAGCAAACATCACTCCTAAAATTAGACCCCTGCGGTCACACCTCGCTGCCTCCCCCCTGCAGCCACAGACTCCCTGTCAGTCAGGTGTTTCAGTCTCCCCAGGCGTCACCTCCCCTGCCCGGACAGGGCTCTTCTATTCTTACCTGCGTGCTCCGACAAAGCACCACGCTCATTACCCTCACGAAGCTCAGTCTTTGCTCATACGCTCCCCCAGGACGAATGGCCACCCACTTCTAACTCATTCTGAAGGCGAGCAGGCACCCCTGAAGCGCTTCAAAGATGAAATTCAGTGCTTAAGAAAAGTCCATTTATAAACATCCATCATACCACAACACACTGGGCACGCTCGTATCCTCCCCCTCTCACACACACAATTTATATCTGTGCACATGGCGAGATGCAGGTCTCTGCTGCGGCCAGGGCTTGCCACGTCCCTGTGCTCTGACTTCAATAAAAAAAAAAAAAAAAGAGGACAAAATCCAAAGCCGGGTCAATATGTATAAATTAGAGCATCTGGTTCCAGAAGTGCAGCTGGATGCACTACCACGAAGACACGTCGAGCCTCTCGTTTGCTGCCTGGGTTCCAATGCGGGGTTCGCAGCACAGGAGCGACCAAACATCGCGGGGCAGCCGAGGTGCTTGAGGGCACCCTGCCCGGAGCTCCGGCCGCTGAAGTGGCTGCTGACCCCGTGGCACACATCGGGAAGCTAGAAACAGGCTGAGCCTCCCTCCTCGCTAACCAAGGATGGTTCTTTCTCAGAGGACAAAGCAAGGGAACTGGAGGCTAGCAGCTAAGAGTTGTGTCTGTCCCCTGAGCTTCAGTTCCGATCAATCACCGCAGGGCTTTCGTCTTTTTTTGACTTCTGGCTATCTTACAGAAAACCATAAACTTCAGATCTGCTCAGGGGAGAGCCCATTCCAGAAGCGGTATGGTCTGGCACTGCCAATGTACTTGGCAGATATAATGTGCACTTTAAGGGCTTTCCTAACTTCAGTGAATTTCAGAGTAGCAATTATCTGCAATTACTCCAGATGAAAGACCGCACAAAACGCTAATTCGAACCCACCCTTCTCCCAGAAGCCCCCCACTACCCACAGCCACCACTACCCTGCTTCTCCCCCAGCCAACGCCCAGCGGGTTGGGCTACTCTTCCCCCATGCCCGCGTTTCTTGGTGTGATCTCTCCCTTCGTCCCAGCCTTTTTTGCCATTTATAATACAAAAACCCCCATCTCACTTCTGGAGGTTTAAGAGTATTTGTTGCTGGTGTGGAGGAAAGCACTTCTCCTTCCACACACCTCCCTTGCTGCTGCGTTCCTCCTTTCTCTCCCTACCTCTACCAGATCAGGAAGAAAACCAGGCAGAGCACCTGGGCTTTTGCACGGCAGATAGAGGCAGCACGAGCTGCCCCGCTGGATCCAGCTGCGCTGCAGGAAGCAAAGCTGTTGGTATCACCTGAAAGCAACACGTGTCAGATGGGTTTTAACACTGAAGAAATTAACGGGGTATGTATCAGCACTACCTTGATTTCTAGCAGCTACAAAGAGCTTGTGGTAAAGTTACCAGCACTCTTAAGATGAGGATATTGAACACTCCGTACTAAAACAATACTCAGCGGTAGCTACAAGCAAGATCAAACTGATACTAAGCTACAGAGCAACGGCTTCATAATTCAGATGCATTTAAAGGAAACACTAAACTCAAAATGAAAAGTGAGACCACCAATACGTTGGGACTCTCTAAATCACGAATGAGGCACCTGCCATCAAAGCTGAATCGCGTTCTCAGGCTGAACAGCCAGGGCAGCACGATGCTGCGGTGCGTGGGCACACAGAGCGCGAGCGTCCCCGGGATCTGTGCAATGCAAACCGGGGGAACTACAGGGGAGGAAATGAGAGAAGGAAGGAGACTTAAATACGTGAACTGTTTCTGAGGAAAAAGACCCAGCAGTGTGCCAGAAGTCCAAAATACCAATTTTCACTAGAAATGCAGCCACTTCCTAGCAAGTTCAGTACAAGCCTGTCCTCTTCAAGCGAAAGGCCTGCACTCTATATTGCCTCAAACCATCAAGCTCCCAGCTGTACCCTTCAGATATTTCACAGCTCTGTTCTTTTTATGATTTTTTTCTTCCAGTGTGCTGCACAAAATCCATAGTTTTGGCTGCTCCACCCTGTAGAGGGCTGAGGTTTTGAGCTATTTGTCAAGTAGCCGTGGCAGTCTCGGTTTTGTTTTTACAATGATGACAATCCTTGCCATACAGCACTTAACATTTTAAGAGGCATGTCTCATCCGTGACTCACTCGACCTGTCTCCCAAAGGGCCACAGCTATGAGCCTGGTCACAGGAGCCTAAAATCCATCGGGGCTGCAAACTGCTCCCGATGCAGCAGCCCGGGTGCTGGGGACAGGGGGGAGTTTCAGTTCTCCCCAGGCCTGCCCGTACTTTTGTTGCATCTTTTCTGGGGTGGGGTGAAGCAGGAAGTCCAAAGAATCGCTGTGTCAATTCTTTTACTGTAGTTACTGAAAAGCTCCCGACAGCAGGAAGAGCGTGAACAAATCCTTGCAAGTCTTGAAACGGGCAATAACCGGTGCCGCTGATGACGTGGTCTGAGAGGCACCGCAGCGAGTGGCGGAGTGACAGAAACACAGGAAGGGGGGAAAAAGAGGGTTTTGAGACAGACTGCTGAGAGCAGAAAAACCCACAGAGCCAGGACTGGAGACGCATTTGGGCACAACACCAGAGAAAGAGCCAGTGAAGATGAGCAGCACAGTGAAGACATTGTGGGATCCTAAAATCAGAGAAAGGGGGCAGTGACAGTCACGGAGATGAGTAAAATGCCTCCGGGCGTAGCGCCCGCAGCAAGAACAGCGCAGGGAAAAAAGAAAACCACCCAAAGCGAGCTCCAGCAGGGCTCTGCACCTCCGAGGTGCTACGGATGGGACCAAAGAGCTGGCAGCGACCGCAGCCAAAGGCCTGAGCTCCTCGTTCGTGCTGCAGTTTGAGACTGCAGAATAGGAAGTGCAGGAAGCGACGGAGAAGTTGGGGTTGTTTGGGGTTGTTTTTCCGAGGCCGATGCATTTTGTTTGCTGGACCTCGTGCTGCAGCCGCTTCCCCGTCGATGGGAATTGCGAAGAACGCGGCGGCTGTGCCCCGCAGACCCGGGGCAGATGAACTTTTTGCTCCGTCAGAAGCTCCCCGAGACACGAGGCTTCGCGCTGCGCTTACAGTGGCCTGTTACTTGACATTTGTGAACGTACGAGACATGGAAAAGGTCGCTTTTACACCAAGCTTTCCTAACACAGCTGTTAGGACAGCTGTGTCATTTCACACAGCTATCGCTTTATCTTAAATAAAATACCAGGCACATTTAATCTAGTTGTCTGGGCAGCGGGTGGACCAGACCAAAAGAAAAGAAACGATGACAGGTTTTTGAGTTGAAAAGCCCCAACCGAACGAGAACGGAGCTGTTCCTTGCAGAAGTGGCATGTTTTCACCACCCAGCATCTTCCCTTTCTCCAGAGCAGCCAAGCCCTAGCATCTCACGCTCGTGGGTTACTCCTGAGCGTCCTGCGGTTCGCACACGTCGCACAAAGCAACCGTAAGCAATTCACGGCACTTGGAAGGATCCAGCACTGCGGATAATTTAACAGAAGCTGATCAAACACAACTGATTTTGAGGAAAAGCCCACCCTAATTCTGCCAGATAGCATTCCTAGTGCAGTTGTGTGCTGTCGTTAATTATTTCAAGCCAAAATTGGATCATATTGAATTCAAGGGGTCGTTGCCAGTTTCAGCAGAACCAAAATGCCGACCTTCGGTAAGCTATCAAACGGCACATGGTAGAGACATTCATACCGAAAGTTATTCCAATTCAGAATGACTAGAGTAAAAATTTTATGCTGCTAAAAACTGTGGAAAATGTTACTGACTCCTTGTGAAGGGCTAACCACGACACTGGCAATGCATAAACCAAGTCCAGGTCGGTAAGCTGGGAATGTGGAGAGCCGCTGTTAGTCCAGCAAGCCTTTATGAACAGAAGATAGAAATAAATTACTGCAGCTGGAAACCTCCTTCCCCTTCCACAGCAGCTTTCCTGTCACTGAACTGTGAACTGAAATGAAGCAAGAGCTCTCGAGGGCAGAGGATTCAGTAAACATATCAAGAGTTTAACACGAGCCTTTGCTGGTGAAAGAGGGAGTCGGCAGCATATCCGTCGTCGTCCATGACCACGGCTGCTCTATCACGCAGACAGAAGAATCTCCCCCTTTACCACGTCCCACAAAAGGACAAAGCAGTACTTGTATACTGGTCGTACATGCTTGCGTAAGGAGATAAACTGTTTGCTCTCTCTTCTGCTCTCACCTTCTCTCTTATTTCCCAGGGAAAACCACCAGCATTTTCCCTGGTACCGGAGGAGCCCGAGCCCAGCAGGCATCTCCAATCTGACAGTCTGTAAACACCCAGCACTCACTTCAAAGAGCCCCGAGGACCGGGACGACGGATATGCTGCCGACTCCCTCTTTCACCAGCAAAGGCTCGTGTTAAACTCTTGATATGTTTACTGAATCCTCTGCCCTCGAGAGCTCTTGCTTCATTTCAGTTCACAGTTCAGTGGCAGGTCGTCCCCGAGATGCCAACCCTGCAGCACCCCACAACGGCATGGGCAGACCCTGAGTTTCGGTGTCAGCGCAGTGGCTTGTCCCCGCTGACACCAAGGGGCTGCTCAGCGGGCGTTTGCAGGTCGGGGCTGCTGGCGAGTGCCCCGAGCAGCGGGACAGCACCAGCGCCGAGGAGACGTCTCTGCAATGGCTGTGGTTTGGGAAAAACTGTCACTGTCAAGGCAAACATCTGTCAGCCTGGCACGTTCTAACTGCAGCAAGAAACACGGTAATGGCAGCCTCTGTTTTCCACACTGACACTGTGACATAGCCAGCTAAAAAAAGACAGGAGAGGCTTGGGCAGTCAAGACTGCAGGGACCTGTGGCCACTCTGATTTAAGCTTATTCCCTTCCTGTCTAAATAAACATATCCGCTGTGAACGAGGAACATTCCTCCCACCGCCCCCAACGTGCCCAATCGGCCTCCGCTCCCCTCCTTACTTCCTACGCTTGTAAGTAAGAGGAGCGTAGGAACCGCGTGGTGGCACCGCCAAGGGGCAAAGGGAGGTGAGCTCGGGAGCAACTGCTGCAAGCCCTACAGCAGCAAGCCCCTGCTGCCTGCCTCTCCCTCCCTCTCCTCTGCCTCCCCCCAGACACGCGCCTCGTTCGCCGTCCCCTCGTCCTTACCTCGTATGACCAAACACACTGCACCCCCGCAAACCTCCGTACGCATCTTCCCACTTCCACGTCCTCGTGGGTGGTGTACATCTCTCGCAGGCACTCGCCAATGTGGGGCACCATTCTCCGCAGGACCTCCCGGCTCATGATGACTCCGGGTCCCCCCATGCAGAAGTTCTCGCCCGGCTCCAGCGCCAGCTTCCCCATCTCCTCCGTGGTGCCCAGGCCAGTCTGCCCAAGAAAGAGGGGCTCGCTGCTGTTCAAACTCCTCAGGAAGTTCTCCAGTTTGTCCCCTTTGATGTAAACGTCATCATCGGCTCTCATAAACCATTCGTATTTGTCCAAGTAGTGGTCATGCATGTATTTGAGCATCATGAAAGATTTCTTCTGGGGTGGGTAAGAGTCATCTACACCTGGAAGCGGCACGATGGGGATGGGAATTGAGGTGTCCGAACCCTCGCTGGAGAAGAATTCAACCTTGCCAGGGATGGTTTTGGACCAGGTTCTAGGTTGCAAAAGACAATAAGAGCTAACTGAGTATGCAAACAGAGGCAGGCAGAAAGTGCTACCCAACGGAGATAACCCAAAGGAACTACACCTCATTTGCTTTACAAATGTTCTTTTTAAATGCCTTGAAGGGTTATTTTTTTTCCATGCAAACAAGGACATTCACATTGCACCCTGAGCAACTGGTATAACATGCAAAAAAATCTGACGCAGCAAGCACCTGAACCTTTTGCAGCTGTTTCTGATAGAAAAATAATACTGTAAGAGTAGTTCACTCGTGGTGGGCAGGATTTCTTAAGCATCCTTGGTACTGGTCTAACAGCAAAGCCAAAGGGGAACCAAGACAGGCAAACAACTCATACACAATTGGATTTAATGACTCAAAAGCTTCCCTGCGAGTTATTCAGCATCATATCCACCTCCCATCTCCCCTAATCCCCCCCCAAAGCTCAAATATATGTTCAGAAGTACTGACTTCCAAGGAGTAAATAGATGGCGAATTTCACATGAACTTGTCAAGAATCAGTATCCTGTGGGAACCCAACCAAACAGCAGCTTTTCCAGATGCTGTAAGGCTTAAACAAATGTTCCCACCTGTTTGCAGCCGCAAGAGAAGCACAGTGCATGGTAGTAACAATAACCTCAAACGGCTCTGTCTGCCTATACCAGCAAAAGACTAGCATAAAAGTAGAGCTAGGACATTCATGGAAAACATGTAATCCCAACAGGTGAGCCGCTGCTACCAGCACCGGCATCTCCAGCAAGGAGGAACGTGCCCAGGAGAGGAGCCTTTTCTGCACGAAGCAGCACAGCGGTGACATCTGCTCCACACCTTCATGCTCCGCTCTGCCAAACCCACCCCATCTGCGTGGGGAAACTGGGTCATTCGTCTTGCAGGGAGAGATGCAGGATGGCTCCTCCTCAGGACAGACGGCAGAAAATTCAGCCTCCTCCAGGGAGGATTTTCAATCACGTAACTCTTACAGCCTTGCCCTAAAAAAATATGATTTTTAAGCTTCCAGTGCCATTTCCTCGAATTCTAACTTCAAAAAAATGGAGTTTACATGTCCTTCACAGAAACATGTGGAAAACTATTTTCCTTGGTAAATGGACAGGTTTGACCCCTTTTTGTATAGGGGGAGAGTATTTTCCAGTTACGTTTGGTGACTTTGCTCAGAATCTAATTTGCATTCAAAGCCCAACGTGAAAGCACTCTGAAGGTGAAGGACACGGTATTCCTCCAATGCATCACTGTCACTTTTACCAGGTGCCTCCCAACACAGATTCCTTGCCAAGAGCGGAACAGATTCTGGACAGTACAAACCACATGCAAGTCAAAATCTACAGAACCAGCTTCCGCACCACGTCTGAAATTTAAAAATATTTCAGAAGAATTAAACCTTGAGCTCGCCTGGGAAATGCTAAAGCATTTAATTAGGACTAAACATCAACTTTGCCACCTTAGCAGCTATACACTAATTCAGCTTTGTGTAATGAATATCGTCCAATTACTTTAAAAGCTTTGTCTTCTGGATTCCTTACTCATATGGGTAGTGTTGCACTGGAAAAGTTTAGATCCTGACTTCCCACAACAGCACACCCCGAAGTCAATGGAAACATTGCTGTTGACTTCACAACAGAGGTGATGAGGCCTTTAATCACCAGTGATGTAATTAACGCACGGTGCTGCTGGTTATGGTTACGTTCTGTTAAAGCACCGAAAACTGCCCATTTTACAGTGAGACATGCTCACATTTTATATGCCCTGTAACCATCAGGAAAGTTTCAGTGTGTATTTTCTGACAGCCACCCCCTGCACACAAATCACCTGGGTTTGAATTAAAAGACCACGTGGAAAATTGTTCTTCCCATAGCAACTCACAATCTAAGTTTAAAAGACTTCATCAAAAAGCAGGTTCTTGATGCATTAGAGCTTTAATTTCAGAGAAAGAAAAGGTCGAAGAAGCTCCCAAGAGCTGCAGCTCATGTCATCCACTGTGACCAGTCCCAGCCCAGCTTTGGGGGGACCCAGGACATTTCCAGACAGCCATCAGATGAAGCTGTAAGCTGAAGTCTTATGGAAATTTCCGCTCATTGACTTCTTTCTTCGAAAACAAGTCATGAATTTTCAGACTTGCTCTCAACATCCTGAAGGATCTGCCTTTGTAAGGATTATAAACTACAGACAACGTGGGACGTTTTCTATCATTCCAAGTTTTACGTCCTTTCTGGACTCTCCAGGAGTAGCCTTCACCTTTTTTTTTTT
>VXAA01005234.1:1240097-1261685 GCA_013399115.1 Anseranas semipalmata | reverse complement strand
GGTGGCGGCGGGTTGCTTTGTGTTCGGCCCGTCGCTGCTCGCGGCCCCCGGGCCCTGCAGCCTCCCGCGGCCTCTTCTCTCCCGGAAAACGGGGCGAGATCGTAGAATCACAGAATATCCCGTGTTGGGAGGGACCCACAAGGACCATCGAGTCCAACTCATGGCTCCACACAGGACCACCCCAAAACCAGACCCTGTGTCTGACAGCGTTGTCCAAACACTTGAACTCAGCAGGCTCGGTGCCCTGACCACTTCCCTGGGGGGCCCGTTCCAGTGCCCAAACACCCTCTCGGTGAAGAACCTTTTCCTAACACCCGGCCTGACCCTCCCCTGTCACAGCTCCACGCCGTTCCTTCGGGTCCCGTCACTGTCACCAGAGCAGAGATCAGCGCCTGTCCCTGTGCTCCCCTCATGAGGAGATCGCTGCAGATGGCAGCTGGGGTGCACTGGGGACACCCCAGCGTGCAGGGCCTCTTCAAGAGGGGCACAGGGAGTCCTGTGGGACCCCCCCCAAGTCAGACTGTTCCCTTTGTCCTCGTTATCCTCCTAAATCTCACCACCTTAAATATCTTTAAACGGTGCTTTTCCATGCAGTTGGAACCTCGCCGCCCCAGGGAGCTGGGGGGGAGCGAGGCTGAGGGCCCAGGGGAGCAGCTCTGCTCAGGTGCGGCCTTCGCTGGGGGCATTTTGGCAGTTGCCCGTGAACACAGCCATAGCACCGCGGCACTTCGGCAGCTCGTCAGCAGAGGGAACTGATGTCCTACAAACGCCTCTGCCTTTGGCCAAAGCAGCCCCAAGCATCCCGGGGCACGTCCCTATCACCCCTCTCTCCCCAGGCCAGGGGAAGGCCAGGCCTCGCAGGTGGCAGAAAATTTTTGGTCTTTGATCTGTCTGCAGCAGTACTGCTGAGAAGGGCAGCGATCCCTCTCTGCAGGCTCCTAGCAGCAATTGCAAGTGTTGCGAGAAAAGGTACAAAATCAGAAAAGTTTTTGCGCCCCCAAGCCCTTCTCTCACGGACAACATGAACCAGTCTGGGGCCGCTGTAATCTCCCTTGTGGCAAAATCTCTGCTGAGCTGAGGTTTCTCCACAGCTCAGTTCTGTGCAGAGCCAGGTGAGAGGGAGCGCAGGGCCTGGCATCCAAGCACATCTATCAACAGAGTAAAGGCTTGGCTTTGCTATCTATTGTACCCTAAAACAGGCAGAAGCTGTTACCAGAGCTTCCCTCTCAGCTTCTGGCGTTTCAGAGTGCAGTCTAAATCTGCAGAAATCCACGCAGAGCAGGCAGCACGCAGGCTGCTTTCCTTTGGACAGAGTCAGCTCCTGTGCTTTCAGCCAGTGGGACCGTGCCGTTTCAAACAAATGCTGCTCCCTTCCTGCTCTGCAGCCAGGACAGCCTCATGCAATAATTACAGCTCTTGGTGCTTTCCTCCATCCGCAGCAGTTTGGGCTTTGCTCCTGAATATAGGGCTGCCCATAAACACCTTCCCACTGCAGCACTTGAGACAGTTGCTCTGACATCTCCAGGTGCTTTCCTGCTCTCAGGGAAGCAGTGCTGGGCTGGGAACGCTGCAGGCTGCGGCACAACATTCACCTCTTGCCTTCAAGATAAAACGCACTTTCAAGTGTCATTACCCACCCTCTTACCCGCTTTACGGATTTGGAAAACTGAAAAAGAGCTGGGTGTAGCTCTTGGGGAGCTGAGATGGCTCAGCCTGCCGCGCCTGCCCAGGCAGCTTCACCTCCGCGTAAACCAGGTCACCAGGTCCAAGGCTGGCGCGCTGCCTGGCATTAATGTTGGGCTGCCACGGCCAAGGCGCTTGGCCCCGCTGGCAGGGCTTGGCTGGCAGCAGCAGCGTGTTGCGGACGGATGAGCCACAGTGCAGATGACGTTAACCGAAGGTGGCACGGGAACGGAAGTGGTTGGCCACCCCCGGGTCCCCAGATCCTGCTGAATGTCACCAAGCCACCACCTCTGTGACCCTGGAAAAATAATTCTCCAGCCCTCAAGGCTCCCTTAGTGAGATGGGTCAGAATGATTTCTGCATCCACTGCTATCTAGGGAAGGATTTTTTTTTTTTTTGTGAGCTGTGACATTTCTGTGAACCCAGAGGATGTGATAATAGTGTAAATGCTGCAGCCATGTTTGGCACCACACAGTGATGGCTCATACTTTTCTTTTGGGAGCATCTAGCAGCATCGCCCTGTGAGTGACGCCTGGCTTGTCCCCCAGGATTAGAGAGTCAGCACTGGCTCCGTTCTGGCTGGCAATCCCTGCGGAGGTGTCAGCTAGGGTCAGTCAGCTCCTGTGCTCCCTGCTAAAAAACACCCTCGCTGCCATCCGTAACCCATACTATATATGAAAGCACATAGTCAGGTTTTTATAGCATCTGCATTTCTTCAAAAGAAGTTAGGAGAGAGCAAGAGAGATGTCACAAGCAGAAACAAAGAATTAGCAGCACAGTTGTACGTGACTCAGGAATCACGCGATGGTAAAGACAATGCAATCTTCAGTCATTTCAGGCAGGCATTGAAAGGAGATTCTCTTCAGCCTCCTGGAAAGCAGGTCCTGCCTCTGACAAGACTAAACAAAATGTGGACCTTTCTTCTTTAGCACAATATACCTGTATGCCTCAGCTCTCTAGCTGTAATGGAATTGTAACTGAGAGCAGACAGATTCTTGGTGTCAGATGCGGTACACGAGCTCTTAAAAGCCCCTTCTTTGTAATGGAAAGTCAAAGCAATGATTTGTAAGATGTGTGTTCTCCACCTGCCAACTGTGAAATGGCCGATGGCTGTGAATGCAACCTCACAGCCAAACAGCAAACGAGGAGTCAGGCTACTCTAAGAAGATTTTCCAGAAAACAGCTATTATAGATCGGTCATTGGTGCCAAGAGACGATAGAGAAATGTGCTTTAATACATTGCCTAAGTATTCGTTTATCTTGAAGAGACAGCCACTTTGATCCTCTGAGCATACCAGTGTCAGAGAGACTTTAATAGCTCCAAGCGAGCGTTGCAATAGCTTAGATAAATAATCTGAATTTTATTACTTTCCAAGAATGATTTCTGGGGGAGTTAGAGCCCTGGGAAACACTGGAAGCTGGTGTTGTTTCATGAACCTGATGTGTAGAATTTGTTTCTCTTTCCCGGCAGGCTGGAGGGCAGCAGAAAGCAGGATAAAGCTGAGACTGCTAGGGATTGGTTGTCTTAAATTGCATTGCTTCACCCAGGGTGTATTTTTGTATTTTAAGTTATGCCAAGGATGTAAGGGTAAACATCTTTTTTTATTTTTATTTTTTATTTGTTTTTGGCATTGAAGTACATCTAAATAAACCATTGAGCAGTATTACAGGGAGGCTGCTGTGAGCCAGCGAACTGGAAGTCAGAGCTGACGCAGTGCTCCTGCTTCGCAGCTCCCGTTTTTGACTGTGACACAGCAACAGAAATGAAAGTTTGTTATTTTACAACTGAAGTGGCAGAAGCCAGAAGCATTTCACCCCACTTCTGACCTCTGGTTTGGCCCAAGACCAAAAAGGGGATCCCAGAGCAACAGAAGGAATCAGTATGTGATAAATCATCTGGTTAATTCACATTTATCATCTGATAAATATGAAGAACTGTAAGATGCATGAGCCCACAGCAGCACAGCTCTGAGAAAGCATCTTTGCTCGACTTGGACTCAATGATCCTTGTGGGTCCCTTCCAACTCAGGATATTCCGTGATTCCCTCGTGAGAGGGCTCAGTTCTTTCCTTTTTCACACTTAAAAGGCTCAATTCCAGATACCCAGGCACTACCCTGGGCATTTAGCCCATGGTAAAACTCTGCAAAAGAAACACCACAAAAGGCTCCACAGCTCCCTCCGCTCCCCACACACCAGCAGCTCCTCTCCATCCCCAACCAAAGAGGGGAAGGTGGCCCCATGGCCACCAGCCCGCACTGCGGCCAGGACTGCACTGCGAGCTCTGAAGGCAAAAGGGCTTTTTGAGAATAAACGTGAGTTTTTGCAGATGCATCATCTGCTCAGGAGCCGTTTCTCCCGCAGGTGCTGGGCTGACTGGGGACTCCGGCAAGGGCAGCACAACAGAGACGCTGCACCACCGCCCTGACCTGCCTCCGGTCGGGACGGCGGAGGCATGAATTTGGAAAAAAGCACAGATCCATTGCTCAGGGGAGATCAATAGTTTATTAACTTAAAGGTCGATTCACCAAAGCTCCATCTTTGCTTGGGTTTGGTCCACTCGGGTGAGGACCGGTGGCGGCGTGGCTCTCGCCTCTTCGCCTGGCGGAGGTAAGCTCTAGCAGGCAAGCCCAGGCAGGGCACGTCGTTGCAACTGAGAACAAGCAGGGATTAGCCCAGCTCCGCGAGGAACGGGTGACAATTTGCACTGTGAATTTCATTGGCAAAAGGTTTAACTCGTTAAATCTATTAACAATGAAAATCAGAACATGCAGCATAGGAAATAGTGTTTACATATGTTTGGTGAAAAGAGCGTCTTGGCAAGGTTGGAGAGGAGAAGGACGTAAGACACAAAAGATTCCCCACTCCCCATATAAAAAATAGTCTACAGAGAAAAACAAGGACCGTATAAGTTATTTTTTTAAAAATCTGTAAAACAACATAGCCAAGGATATTTTAAACACAATTATATAAACACCACATGACGTACTATTAAGAGAGAGCACGAAACTGTTTGTTTCAGGGGAGGGTTTTGTAGAATTAAGAGTTTCCTGGCCAGATCCCTGGAATGTCTCCTTTGGAAACAGATGCCCAAGAAAAAAATCACTGCCGTGAACAGGAAGATTTTGTGAGAAAGAGGTATACCAGCAAAATGGGGGAAGGATCGTGATGCAAAATGCTGGAAGAGATGAGTTGGGAAACCACCTCATTTAGCTCCGAGAGGAAGGATCTGGCTCGTTCCAGAACCGAAGCAAACAGCGGCTCGCTAGCAGCCTGGGGAGGGAAACGCACTTTGCAGTGAGGCTGCAGCCCCCCAGGCTGCTCTGTGTGGACAAGCCCCCCCAAGCCTCCCTGCAGGCACCCGGCTCCTGCCTGCATGCGATCGGCCTCGCCGATCGGGCTTTGATCCGCACTCGCGTCGCTCCCCGGAGCTCCAGTTACTGCCACCTTCACGGCCAGAGAGAAACAGCTGCGGCTGAATCCGAAGTGGGGTGCTGGAGCGGGCTGCAGAGCCTGCTCCGGGAACCCCCCAATTCATCGTTTTAATGCAGGTACGGAGCACGGCGCTGGCTGGCGGCGGTGCAGGTCTCTATCGGCTGTCACCGAGCAGGAAGGGACGCCCAAAGCAGGGCTGGACCCAGCTCGTGTCTCGCAGGCGCGTGCCGTCCCGCGTCCCCTGCGGCGGGGCTCCTGCCAGCCGCTCCGAGCGCGCACATCAGTAGGATTCCTGCGAAGAACCAAGCTTGGGGACACGGATCATGCCTTGCTCCCTGCTCACGAGGAGTGTTTGAGAGTATTAATATCACCGCCTGTCTGGTGCCTTTCAGGACTCAATCATTCAGGCTACGATCCGATCTCTGCTTAACGTATTGCTATAGAAACAAGCTGACAGTGATATTAAAGCTATCAAACTTACGAGCGAACGCTTGACAGCACCATGTAAACTCTCCCAAAGCTGAAAAAATAAACTTTTGTCCTAAACATTTGGCAAAACTGGGCTGGCAGTTGGTGGAAGTCCTGGATGCAGCCGCTGAACTTTACCCGGCCATAAGACACGTCTGACAGCAGAACTGCACAAACAGCTTCTTTTCACAGAGCTTGTTTGATTTCACCATCTCACAGAAAGTCTTGTCAGCTGGGAGGCCGAGGCGAGGAACAAGAGAAAATGAGAGCAGATTAACATTTTAAATAAACAAACATTGCACGTAACAGGCAGTGCAATTCGTTCCAGTGTTTGAGAAGAGAGAATTGAAAAGGAGTTGCTTTTTAAGGGCATCTTTCACATGGCTTTAATGAAGGAATAAAGAAGCTTTGCAGCGAGTGGGAGAATTAGCCCCGAGACTAAAACATAACGAAATACAAACGCTTGGATGCGTTTGAGCAACAGGCAGATGTCCAACAGCTCTGCCAGCTCGCCCGCGCGCCCACCGCAGCCGTGCCCCAGGAAGCCCAGCAGCTTTTGGCTTTACGCTGCGGAGGGAATCCCCAGAAACCCTCCTTTTTGCAACTGGGGGGGAACCACGGCACCAGGGGTTAAGCCACAGGCACTCACCGTTGGTGCAGGTCTCGTTGGTTACGCAGGAGCCGCCGAGGAGGCTGAAACCTTCCTTACACTTGACGCAGTTTCCGCTGGACCCCTCGCAGGCCGAGCAGTGGTCGTCGCACCTGGGGAGGAGACCCCGCCGTGCTCTGAACCGGCCACCCGAAATGGGCCGTCGGCTCCGCTGCCACCGGGACATCCAGACCGAACCGGAGGAGGTGGAAAAACACCGAATCCTAAACTTCATCCCCCATAAAGCCAGCACGTGGGCTAGGGAAACCCTCGGCAGGCAGGGAGCGTGCTGCGAGACAGCGCCTGGTGCTCCTGCCTGGCCTTTCATCCTTCCCCTGCACGTTGGCTCTAACGAGGCTGCAGCAACTCCCGCTCCCGACTCCAGCTGGCCAAACTGCTGCCCTGCGGCACCTCCAGCCCCCGCGTGCTGGGCGCAGGAACGGGTTAACGCCGTGGCCGCAGGGCAAGGACTCTGGTTGAGAGCTGGAATATTTGCCTAAATATCACCCTTCCTCCCACGCCTCTCCAAGGAGCCTGGGGCCGGGGCTGAGCCCCTCCACATAGCCCTAGGACACCTTGGCTGGCTGGCTCCTAAATCCATAAGGCAGAGGAGCGCCGAGCTGGCTCCCTCCTCTTATTTTTTTATTTCCCCATAAACAGCTCCAGCTGCGAGCTGTTTTCATCATTTTCATTGAATTTTTTTTATTATTTTATCCTTGCTGCCAGCGCTCCCCATCGGTGCGGTGGTGGTGGGCGGGGAGGTACCGTACCTCTTGCAGACCTTGTTGGGCAGCCCGGGGCTGTCGGCGGGGTAGAAGCCCTCCCGGCAGGCGGGGACGCAGCGCCAGTGGGGCGCGGGGGTCTCGGGGGCGCAGGGCGCGCACTCGTCCTCGCCTGGCCCTGCGGACGAACAAGGTGCTCGTTGTGCCGACGGGGTCCTGTGTGCTGCTTCCACCCCAAAAACCCAGCCAGCGTCCTGCCGCGGGAGCCCTCTGCAGCTGGCCACGGGCTCGGCTGGGGACATGGTGTTGAAATCCCCTCCCTGTTCCCTCCAGCACTGCTGATCCCAGGCATGCACTGGTTTGGCTTTTCCACCCTGTGCAGTGTCATGCATGGAAAAAGAGAGATGCGAAATTCGGCTGCGGAGGAGACGTGCGGTGCCGGCGTGTCGCGGCTGGGCGGCAGCGGCGGGGATGAAGGCGCTGTTATTAGAGGCCCTCCACACGCTGTGCTTGAGGAATGGTTATGTGGGAAAAGGAGAGGGGAAACAGCTTGAAAAAAAATTGTGGTGAAGTACATTTACACTGCCCAGAATAAGAATTAGAAAGGAAGTAATTTTCTTAAGGGATTAAGAGTCTGTCCTTTTCCACGCTTGCCAACAAGGTCATTAAATATTTTGGATTTAGTCCTAGGAAATTGCCCATGTATGATAAATGAGATTCATGCCACTGAACATGAATCGTCTAGAGATCATATTATCATCAGATCTATGACGATTTTGAGAGCAGACGCAAACATTAACAATGGGAAATAATGGGACTTTCAAACAGCAAAAAAGGCAAAATTTAAAGGGGACGCTGAGCGACTTGGGGACGCGGGTGGATGTCAGGAGGGCAGCCGCAGGTCGGGCACCTGACATTTTTAAACGCTGCAGAGCCATCGTCCATCATTCCGAGAGAGTTTTACAGCCTCCCCCGCAACCTTATTAAACCAAAGCACCTGGCTTCAGAGGGATCAGGAAATAAAGAATGGCTCTAATAAAAATGTAAAAACTCCCTAAAAACCTTTCCAACAGGAATACATCCCAGCACCTGCAACATGCGCGGGAGCCGGGGGAGCCGCTGAACTCCATCCCCAGGGCTCCTCCAGGCATTTCCCCACGGACACAGTTATTCAGTGGGATGGAAGCAGGAAAAGCAACGCAGCCCACAGCCTCCCCACGTGGTGATTTTGTCCCCGCTGCCTCTCCCTGCTTGGGGATTGCTCCTGCTTCTGCCCCAGCCAGCGTGGCCCCTCTCCGGCTTGGCTCTGGCTGGGTGCCGTGGGCATCTGCTCGTGATGCACAAAGATTTGGGGTTTTCGCGTGCAGATGCTGGGGGTGAAGGACGTACCTGTGCCAGTGGGGCAGCTCTCGCACCGCCGGGGCTCGCGGCTGAGGTACATGGCGGGCTGGCACTCCGGCACGCAGCTCTCTCCCGCCAGGCTGCCGGCAAAGCAGAGAGGACGTTTGCACCCGCGCCCGCCCACAGGCTCTGGGGACCCACCATGGCCCATCCCCAGCTCTGCCTGCACCCAGCTGCTCCCCGTGCAGGGCACCGTGCCCGTGCCCCGCTGGGTGCAACGTCTGGGGGGGCACCGGCAGATTTGCAGAGGTGCAGAGGGGACGTTGCACCTGCAAGCCCCAAAGGACACGAGGCCCCGGAGGAAAGAGCAGCCCCTGCCTTCCCCGCGCAGCCTGTCCGAGCTGCCGAAAAATCACAGCCGAGCAGCCGGGCTGTTGGTGCTTTGCCATGGCAGGGATGATTTGAAGTCCCAGCTTAAAAGGATATTGGACAATAAGAAGCAAGCGCTGTGTGGATTAGGTCCGACAAGTGCCTCCACTCTTACTTTTCCGAAGGAGTGTTTTGGCAGCAGCAATTTCCCTGTCTGAGAGCGCTCCGCTACCAGACAGCCGCTCTGGCCGCCGGGCAGCCCCTGCACAGAGCAGGGCGCGATGGGACCACACGTCCCCATGCGGGGAAGCAGCTTCCTCCCGGCTCCGCCCGGCCCCTCCAGGCACCCTTCACTTGCAGGACACCAAAATCATACGGCGCTTCCCTTCCACAAAAGGGCCGTGAAGTGCCGCGTTTACATTCCCAGACCTCTAGCGCTTTGCATCGCAGCAGTACCACTGATGCAGGATCTTAAGTCTTTAACTAATTCACTGATTTCCCATCACGGGCAGGCTGCTCATCCATTTCCCAAATTTAAAACACAGGCATCAATGCTGAAGATACATAAACTCGTACCATGCTGGTATTTTACCTGAACCCATCTTTGCACGCAGTACATTTATCCGGCTCACCGAGACATTTTTTACAGCTTTGATGGCATTTCAGACAGCGTTTCTGACCTTTCCAAAAAAAAATACGAGGAGTCAGTGAGGATAACACCCAGATGGGGATTTGCCATCGGCAGGGAGAGCCGCACAGCCCTGCTGCACCCAGCGGCTGCTCCCCGCGGACGGGATGCACGGCCCCTCTGGCAAGCCCCGTCGTGCCTTCTCTGCCACTCCATGCTATGAAGAAATACGCTTTGCAAGCAGCTAGTATCGTTAATAATAGCCACCTCTAATTAACTGCTGAGCGCCTGCGTTTTGCACCCTCCATGCAAACCTCCCCCCTTGATCCTGGGGCAGGGAGCAGGTCGATGCTATTACAAAGCTGGCACATAGAAATCGAGGGGTTTCCTCCATCTGAAAATAGCACGAGGACACGCAGGGTTTACCTCTACGATTTGCAAGTGATCTGTAAGCATCCTTACGTTCCTCGGCGTAAAAGCCGGGCGGACACAGGGGCAGGCAGGCGCCCATCTCGGGGTGGTGGTAGAGGCTCCGCTTGCACGCCGTGCACTGGCCCGGGCCCCTGCCGACGCAGCTCTCACAGCCCTTGTAGCACCGCCGGCACCTCCGCGCTGCCTTGTCACCGAAAAACCCCGCCGGACACGAGCTGACACACATCCTAGGGAGGGACCGAGGCACCATGCGTTGGTGTGAGCTCGGCGGTGTTCTGCCCGGCCGCCGTTGCCCTTGATGTGGCGTTGCGAGGATGGTTTCCCATCATTTCCCCGCTGCCCTCTCCGTGCCTGTGGCAGCATCCCGCACCGACACGGCCCAGAGAGCAGCGACTCCTTCCCGACATGCGCAGCACCCCCGTCCCTGGCTCGTTTACTTCTTAATATTAAGATTTAGGTTGTCTCGAATGCCGTGGCTCTGTAATAGTCGGGGACTCTCCAGCCCCGGCTTCAATAAGACTATGGTACGCTTTCCCTGTGACAGCCACAGAGACTCAGGAACGTAAAACCCAATTTCAGAAGTCATTTGGCACCTCAGCTATCCGTCCCTTGGGCATCAGTGGCTCTGGCCAGCGAAGCCAACGCTTTTTCCCCAACACGACTTACACTTTTAGCTCCATTTCCCCATGCCACCCTACCCCAGGGCAGAGATCCCCGTGCCTCCTCCCATCTCCTCCCTCTGCTGTCTCTCCCATACGCCTCTTGCTCCGTGTGAACATCCCGCAGCCCCTCACCTGCCGGTTTTCACGCTGCCCAGGCTGTAGTGGACGCAGTTCAAGCACTGGTCGGCGCTGGGGCCGTCGCAGCCCTGGTCACCGCACTCGGGGTGGCAGGGACCTGGCGGAGACGTCAGCTCAGGCACGGGGACGGAGGCTGAGAGACCCCCGCGGGCTGTGAGGATGCTGCCAGCGCAGCCGGTCCCTCCCCGGACAGACGGACATGGGGAAGGGGACACATTTCATTGTCTGCACCGGGGCAGGGGGGGAGGTGGGCAGAGGATCTGTTTTTTGGTATTTGTTTTTTGTTTTTTCTCTCCCCAGCCGCCTCCACCACCAATTTGTGGTGGGAGCGCCGACAGGCTGCTTTTCCACCTTCTAATTTCGCCATCCTGCCGCCCCGCTCCGGCCGCAGGCACCGCTCCTCCCCGCCCAGGATCAGGCCTCGCCACTCCCCCAGCCCACCCGGTTTATCCCGGTTTGCATTTTGGGGGTGCTTCGGGGCGGGGGGGCATGCCGTGGCGCTTACCCGTGTACTCCTCCTCTTCCTCCGCCATCTCCACCTGGCTCTGCAGGAAGGCGGCCCTCGATGGCTCCATCTCCGAGACCTCCAGCATCCTCGCGCGGGGCAGGGGGGCCCCTGGCGTGTTGTAGGGGTGCTCGGCCGTCCCGTAGAAGAGGAGGCTCCACTCCTTCAGCTTCCCTGTGGGGCACACGCGCCGTCACCCGGAGCTGCTGCTTCTCACCCAGCGCTCGCCCCGGCCCACGCTGTGCTCGCCATCACCCAAAACACGGCGAGCGCTCGACCCCGCACCCCAGATTTTATCCCCGCTCCGAGAAAATGCCATTTGTCCCCTCTGCAGGATGGACGCAGCCCACCAGGGATGGGTCCCCTTGGGTGTCCTCCCCTGACCCCTGTGGCTTGGGGACGGTCCAGAGCACGGCGCTGCTCCCTTCCAGCGCTGTTCTTTTTGTTTCAGCTCCTGATCAATGCAAGTCACTTCAAGCCTGCGGCGCGTTCGGTTTTAACTCCTAATCCCCGCGTTTCCAGGAAGGGCTTAAAAATTTCAAACAGCCAAATATCTTGGCTCTCGGTGTCATAAGTTCCTTCAGGCCACGCTTGGACAGGACCACAAGGAGCCACCTGCTCCAGCGTTTCCAGCAAGCACGGACAGTGCAGAGCCTGCAAACAGGCAAGCTCAGGCAGTCTCAGCCGGGGACAGCTCAGCCACAAGCCTTGGGCCAAAAAAGACAAATTGACTCCAAAGTTTTGCCTCCCAATCTCACAGCCGAGTGCCTGCAAATGTCAGCTCCCCGCGGGGCTGCAAGTGGCGGCGGAGGGAAGATACCAGCCCCAGCTGGGAGCATCTTCCCTTCCTTCCCTCCTGTTTTGCCCTCTCTGCTTCCAACGCGCTGCAGACCCCCTAAGGGGGGACTTAATGTGCTCATTTTGTTTTGTTCTGCACAGCCAGGTAAGGCAAAGCCCTGTGGCAGCGTGCACACACGGAATGCACAAACGGAGCCGTTTCCCTCGCAGGGTGCGGGGGGGGATCAGAAATGCCGGCTGAAAACTGCAAATACGGGGGGGCAAAGCAGCTCCGGGGGTGTTTCGATGCTGCTACAACGAGTTCAAAAGATTTCGGGCCAATGCAGTAAACAGCAACGCCTTCCCGGGCAATTAACCCCCACGTGCGCCTCCCACCAAAAAGCAGCGTGGGTGAGGTTTTTAATTTACTTCTGGCTTTCTATCAATGATAACGTGAATTTGCACACCCCCACAAGGCGCACCAGCCCGAGGCACGATGCTTCGTGCCCCGCTGCCCCTTTCCACAGGGTTGGATCCTGCCAGCCTGGCTCCTTGGCCAGGAAGGGGACAGGGAGCAGGCGGCCAGGCTGGGGACATGGTGGGGCTGGGGACACACAACGGGGTCTGGCTGAGGACAGCCACCCCCTGCCCGCACGGTGGCAGCCAGAGGCGGACGTCCGTCCGCACCCGAGGGGCATCGTCCCCTCGCGCCGTTGCACAACCAGCCCACGCTCCAGATGTTCCAGCGGCAAAGCAAAACAAACAAACAAAAATTACAGCCCTCGTGTTTCCTCGTTTTGACTCATTACGGTTTAATTTTGGAAACCTCGCTCTCGGTTGTAGTAAATTCGCCGGGGGGAGAAAACCTGCTGTCGGCTTAGCCCAGCCTTTGCACAACGGTGCCTTGGGTTTTATACCCACTCCTGAAAATTTGGGCAAATTTTGCAGAAGACCCGAGCCATAAAACTCTCAGCAAAAGTCTGGGGCAAGCAAAGCATCCCGCAAAGAGCCCGGGGGAGGCGGCGGCAGGCCCTTACCTTGCGCGGCGGGGCTGCGCACCTGGGACGGCGTGTCCTGGATCTCCAGCGTCCACTCCCCCGCCGCCCTCTCCCCCCAGCAGTGCACGGTCATGAACTCCCAGCCCTTGAAGCCCTCATTGGAGTGGTCGAACACCCTGCAACGGGAGGGTAAAGCCGTGCACCGAGCAGCACAAACGCCTTATTCGATCAGAAAAGGCAGGCGTGGATTAAGAATGCATTGAGCATCCTTGCACACACCTACCCTTGCGCAGACCCCCTGCAGCCAAGACGTGAGCGTGCTCCCCACCTTCCCAAAAACCCCGAGTAGGCTTGCAGCAAGCCCCGAAACACGAGTGCTGCCGCTCTCACCTCCTGGCCAGGAGCTGCGACCTGGTCCCCGCTGGCGAGACGAGGCTGATCTGCAGGTCCCCGCGGCGCGGGTGCGCGATGCTGAGCCGCACCACCACGTGCTCCAGGTACAGCACGTGCTGCTCGCGCTGCTCGCTGCAGGCGCTGCTGAGGGTGCTGGCGCGCAGCACGTGGTCCGGGCGGATGTACCTGCCGGGGACGGGATGCAACTGTCATCGATAAACGGTGATGCAACTCCCGAGCACACAAAAACACCAGGTGCAAAGGTAATGGCTGCTCCTCACTGGGAAAAAATCCTTTCTTTAATGGGCCAGAAGTGCCAGGGCACCAAGCTCCCACCGATGGGAACAGGATACCCAAATACCATTCAACCCCAGCTAGAGATGTCTGGAGCAAGGGGTAGCACTCATGTTAAGCAGACGACTATTTAATGAGACCAAATTTGGGAGTATTTCCTTCGGCTCCTCATCGGCACCATGTTTGCCCTGTCCCTGTCAGTGCAGACGCTCAGATGTGTTTAAACCTGGTCTCCTACTGCTTTGTGGCAAAGACTGGCAAATTATTGCCTCCTCCATTGCCATACATTGTCCTAGCAGGGGGATTTGCTGAATTGCTCGATGGTAACGAGATGCTTTTGAACTGCCTCTAAGATCTATGCCTTATGGGTTGCAAGGGCGCTTTTTTATTATAATTATCAGTGCAGCATTCCTCTTTGGGTTGTAATTAGTGTCTGTATCAGATAAATAGTTTCATGAACACACTTGGCTCCAAATCCATTCCTGCTTTGCATACTTGATGCTTTCCGAAGGAGCTACGCTGCCCTGCTGAACAGCTCGCTGCAAGGCGAGGCAGCGCCTCGCTGGGACATCTGCCTTGGTTGGAGACTCTGGTGTGCCCCAGCAGACCCTGACACCCCTGCAGGCATCGGGGGTCACTGCAGAGCCTGATCCCCCCCCTCGAGAAGGGAAAGCACAAAAAGGGCACAATAAACCACCCACCGTCGGAGCTGGTCCCGCAGAGCGCAGCCCGTGGGACCTCCTGCCTTTGTGTCTCATCAGCACAGAGCAGCACCAGCCAGCCACCAAAAACAGGGAGAAACGTTTCTGGATTGTCCAGGAGGCTCACACTGGCCCAGGATTCACAGCCCCAGTTCTCCCAGTTCAAGGTAACCGTGCCCCGGCCCCTGCCACTCACTTGGGCACCCTGTCCAGGCTTCCCACGCAGACGTGCTGGGCGGGCACTGTCTTCCACTTCTTGGCTTCCACCACAATAGCTTCTGCATCCACCAGACCGAAGCCATATAGATGGCTAACTGGAAAGAGAGAAGACTCAGAAACCCCCAGCTCTGCCTCACAGACGCTTCTCCTGGTGGATCCTCTGACCGCCTGGGAAGGTGCAGAGTTGACCCCCGTTGTGGTAGGAGGTGCTCCAACACGTGGAGCTCATTGACCTGCCCAGCTTACACCCCAGCACTGCCCTGGTGCCACGAAAATCCCACTGGTGGGAGGTTGCTTGCCAAAAGGGGTGGAGAACCTCCACCAAGCAAGCTTGCAAAGCTCCTCCAACAGGAGAGTCCCCAACCCAGCTGAAAGCAGCCAACCAGGGCAAATGCCCTGGATCCGGTGGCCTCTCTCTTCCCTTTTTGCAGCCGTTTTTGCAATCCCGCGGCACCTCACCTTTATGCCCTGCTCCATTGGTCTTCCAGTCGGGTGCCCGCAGGTGCACCGGCCGCGAGGTTCTGACCAGCAGGTGCTGGACGTCCCTCCAGGTGAGCAGGGGGCTGCAAGGAGACGCAGTCATGGCACAGTTCTGCTGCCCCCAGCAGCAGTGTCTATATATATATATATATGCTCTGTTATATATGTATGCATATATATAAATCCCAAAGGTTTCCCCCATTTCTTGCAGGAATGAAGCACATCCCGAAGCAAGGTGCTGGGCTCGGCAGCTCGCTGATACAAGCTGCTGAGCAAACCCTCCCCTTGGAGGAGTAACAGCAAGAAGTGCTGGAAAAAACCCTGGGTTGCTCATTTAACATAAAAGCGAAACCCAAAGCGTTTCCCCAAAAAAACCTTTCGCAGGGTTTACACGATGTCTGTGTGCTCGTGGTGCTGCGCACTGAGCGCTGCGTGCTTTTGGGCATCACCCAAGACCCCAACCCAGGGATATTTCTGAAGAATTTTCCATGCTTTCCTGACAGTCATCTCCTCAGCATCTCGAGCTGTGATTGATATTGCTCTCAAACAACATTTAGGAAAACAAAATTCAATTTATTCCTCCTCATCATAACGGGGCCTGCAGCCTGAGCGCCTGCATCTCCCTGCACCAAGCCCTGGTACTTAATGTTGTGTTTTATGCCCCAGCTAAATAATGCAAAAATTACATCTAACGCTCTTAATGCATTTGTAAGGAAAACGGCGTCTCCCGAGATGTGCTCACCCAACCGGGGTGCCAGGATTAAACCGGAGGAGATGGGGTCTGATGAGCGTGACCGCAGCTGCTGTGATCACCGTCCCCAAACGCGATGGCAGCGCTGCCCTGCAGCTCACTTGTGGTGCGGGGAGATGGAGCCTCCTTCTTATTTCCGCCCCGTAAAAATACCGATTGGTCATGAGAAGCTCGTGAGACGATGCTCCGTGAGCCTGGGGATGGCCAGAAGGGGCTGCGCCGTGCCCCTCCTTGTCCCCTTTTCTCATTTGAAAAGGGGAGCGTGTCGCTGCCGGCCACACTGCATGGGGTTTGGGCGTTATGCAAAAGCAGCGCTTTTCCCCCAAAATGAAGTACCTGCTGAAAACCATCACTTCTGCAGACATTTTCAATTTTCCATGATGTTTTCTGACATGTTTTTTTCCAGGAAGTATTTATAAAACTCCTTTCGGAAACTGGCTGTCAGCAATTTCAAAGCACCAAATGAAAAGCCTGACTTATCTCACAAACCCCAACTTTTCACCAGATGGGAACGAGTGAAGAATTAGCTCAATAAAACACCTGCGGGAAGATTAGCTGCACAAACAACAACGCTGCATCTAGAACAACTTTGCCCTATTTTAAGCCACCCCAGAGGAAAAAAAAAACACCATTTTTTGTCTCGTTTTGCTCGCCAGGTACCAAGCTAGGGAAGGTCCCTCCCCAGAAGCCAGCGGTGAGGTTAACTTACTTGGCTTCCAAAGCCAAGGCGATGATGCCCGCCACCATGGGGGCGGACACGGAGGTGCCGGTGTGGCCGTCGGTGCAGCGGTGCCGGAGGTCCGTGGTGACCTGCGGAGAGAGGAGCTGCAGCCCTGGGATGCTGGAGATGCTCCCGGTGCTGACCCAGCAAGCGCTCGAGGTTTGCTCACGATGCTGCTAGCGGGGAGCCAAGGTGCGGATACCGAACCCTCACAGCAGCTCCCAAGCCATCAGCCCAAAAAAGGGGCTGCAGATGCATTTGGTGTGTGAAAAAACACCCATGCTTATGTTTTCCTTTGCTAAAAGGTTCAAAAACTATTTGAAAGGCAAAAAAAAAAGTCAATTTTGCTGTGGATTGGCTGGAGGAAGAGCTGTAGCTGGAGCAGAGCTGGCAGCAATGTGTGCCCATGGGCTCATGTTGAGCCAGGCCATATCAAACGCTTTCCTTAAAAGCTCCAGCTCCTTGCACCAGGCAAGAATTCCCATTTGCATGGAAAAAAAAATACAAAAGAAAGCCATTTCCAGCTTTTTAGTTTCAGGAAGGAACAGGGCGCTTGAGTACTAAAAGCTCAGAAAGCGGAGGTGGGCAGAGACGCGCAGTTGGTTACATTTTTCAAAGGCTGCTGGGTTTCGGGTTAACCGGGTGATTTTCGGAGGGGGACGTGGCACCCGCTCTCTGACCAAGGTGCTCTTCAAAACTGCTGCTGCCCAGCGCTGCCCCTGCAGCACGACAAGTATTTGTGCTTGTGTTTGCTGCATCCCTGCCAACCGCCTCCATCCTCCCCCTTTATTCTCTGACTCAAGCTAAAATCCTCAAAATCCCCCCCCCCCTTTTTTTTTTTCAGGAGGAAAGTGAGCACGAACTTTGCGGAGCAGGTGAATATTTGCATGTTTGTATTTTTCCAAGGGGAAAACCCAGATTTCTGAGCTCTTCCCCAGGATGAGATAACCAGAGCCGCTGCACTGAGCAATCCCAGTCTCACCAAAAAAAAACCAAGCAAAACCCACCAGCCACACCCAAAGGGCTGCCACCCCGCAAAGCAGTAGCAGATGGGTTAAAACTTACAATTTTCCGCTCGTAAAAGGCCCCGCTGCTGTAGGTGGTGGCCAGGGTGGACGCGCACTCCTCCAGGTACCAGGGCTTGTAGCCGTTCTCAGTGGTGCTGCTGATGGAGATGGTGTAGATGCTGTTGGTGTAGCCATCGCAGGAGCAGTAGTCGCCCTCCCGGCCGCCGTTTCCCGACGCCCAGACAAAAATAGACCCCAAACCCCTGCGACCCTGCGGGCAGAGAGGGAAAGGGGTGAGGAGACCGAATGTTTGTCCGGGATGACCGCGGGGACCGGCACGGGGAGGAGGGGACGGCGGCGGGGTGCAGCCCCCACTGCACCGAGCATCGCCTTGGATTTGGGGGCAGGATTGAGAGTTTGGCGAGGATGGAAGGATGGGGCCAGGATGAAGGTGCCAGCACGGGGTTTTCCCCCTGTGCCAAGAGCAGCCGGGTCACCCCATCCCAGATGGTCCAGGAGGAATGCCAGGAAACTCCCCAAACCCCCACGTCTGCTTCTCTCCAGCCCACAAAACCCATCGCAAACCCACCCACCGCCCACCCAAACCATCAGAAAGCTTCCTACAACAAATCTTTGAGGCTTTTTTTTTTTTTTCTCCCCCATTGCTTGGCAGGAATATCTGATGGAGCATCCCCACCGGGCACACCTGCAGGAGCCCAGCGAGGGAATGGGGACGGGAGCGGCGCACCGGCCGCACAGACCTCCCCGGAGCCGGGAAAGTCCCAGGCGGGAGCGGCGGCCACGCTGCTAACGAGGGGCCCCAATGAAGCCCGCGGCATGGGGGGGGCCCCACTCGCTTCCCCTTGGGGCGCACGGAGCTGATGTGTTATCGTACGTCCCAACGCTTGGGGCCGTCCCGGAGCACAGAGCGGATACCGAGGAGGCAGGGAAGCCTGGACACACAGCCTGACGTATCCCTCTCCTTTTCATTAAGTCGCCTTCCCCGAAATGGCTGCTTCGCCCTCCTGCCTCCGTGGAGGCCGGGAGCAGCTGGGGCGAGCCCCATCCTCCCCGCAGAGAGAGCTCGGAGCTCGCCTGGGCAGGTCCGGTGCTCGCCTCCCTCCCACTGCTTGGCTCGCTCTGCCTCCGCAGAAGAAAACGTGAAAACGGAGGAATTCGCTGGGATTTATTGTGTTTTTTAAGCACTCGGGGGGAGAGGGCTGGTTTATTACCTGGCCGCTCCCCTCCTTGGGCAGAGGCTCTGAGCTGCCCCCGCCTCTGGCACTCAGGGCGAGCCAGGCTCCTCGCTTTACGCAAGTTTTCATTATCTGGGCTGCTCCCGGCACGCACGCCGGGTATTTCCCTAGCGAAAACAAACAGAGCTGTCTGTGGGGCTGCAAGAAAAACAGCAACCGCAAAGGAAATGATTGCGCTGCCCGGTGTCACAGAGCGCTTGCTGGGAACCCTGGCCCCGCTTTCTTGGGTCCTACACGCGCGGCCGTGCAGACGGACAAGCGGGACAGATGGACGGCCGCACACGGTGGCCAGCAAGAGCCAGCGGCAACAAATCACCGACCGGCTCGCACCAACGCTCAAATCCACCAATGGACCTGCGTGCCACCAGGGCTTTCCTGCAGCATCTGACAGCGGCCGCCGATTGCATGCAGAGATTTAGCAATGGGCCCCATCTGGGTACGCACACGGGGGAGCCGAGACCTCCCTTGCAAGGGTGCTACAGGCTCTGCCGAGCTGCGACACTGCCCCAAAGCCGCGTCCCTGTGTCCCCAGCAGGGCTGCGCAGGGGGAGCCGTCTCAGAGCCACGAGGAAACGTAAGCGACGTTCCTCCTCCTCCTCAGTGCGGCAAGGCACAGCCGACACCCGATGGCGTTTCCAAAACACGCCTTCCCTTTGCTCCCAAGCAAGCAGCTAAGCTTCCTGCAAGCAGACCTGAAACACCCTACGGCTTTACTTGCGACCTTCCCAAACCAACACCATCCCAGCAAGGCTGCAATAAAAATCGGATGCAGACGTCATCTGAACCACTGGAAATCCCTCCTTGGCGGAGGCTCGGGACCAAACTGTCGGTGGGACGCAGGGTGTGCGCTGTCCCCTGCTCCTGCAGTGCTGCCAGGGCTTGGGCGGCTGCCCAACGGCGCTTAATTAGCAACAGGATAAATATCGCCCCATTAGCTCGGGAACTAACAAGGTGTGGCTGAAGGAGCCAGTAACGAGATGATAAATTACCCCGGCGCATCCCTATTACTAACAGATAAAGGTTATTTTAATGTTTCCATTAAAAACTCAATTTTAAGGATTTATAACTCAGTTACAGCCGTTTGCTTGGGCTAAAGGTTGCCGCTAACTATCTGCTCATGGCTGTCCTCATTATTTAAGGAGAGGCAGGTGGCAATTAGCTGTGCGTGCGGGATGCTGGGTGCTGCAAACACGGGTGGCCCTGCGGGGACAGGAGATGTGAGACGGGGATGATGCAGAACCCAAATCAGTTCGGTACCAACCAGGAAAGCCAACCCAGGGGCTCGGGAACGCAGCGGTGGTGCCGCCCGTCGCTAAATCCTGCTTCACCCCAAAAAGAGGGCAAGTAAAGGCAGGGAAAGGGGAGGGAGGGCTCAGGGTAGAGACGAATGGACACAGAGGGCACCCAGGGGTGCAGGACCCACCCTCATCCCAATCCTCCTCCCTTGTCCAGCCCCTCCCCGTGCTCCGCTGCAGCTCCTGCCTTTAAATAAAAGCAGAGATCTGGAGAAATCCTCCTGAAACGGCGGGTCCACGCCAGGCAGGGCCCCCGCTGCCTCCCGCCCGCTCCCACATGTTAAAAAAAGCTGTAAAAAGCCGCCTGTTCCCTGTACTTACACAGCGTGAACTCCCAGGCACTTCAATGAATTCCTCTTTGGCCCTACCGCCCCGGCAGGAAACCAAGTAAATAGTGGGAAGAACACCCCACCCTAGCTAGAGATAACACGAGGGCGGCACAGCCCGAGCCGGCAGCGCAGCGCGCGTCGCAAGGAAGCCGGGGGGGGACCGGGTCGGGGCAGCAAAACCCGGCCCCAAGCTGTCCCCAAAACGCAGGAAGAGNGATAACGGGGAGCTGGGGAGAGTGAAGAGGGGGAGATGGAGAGGCTGCGTGCGGGGGGGCATCTCGCGGAGCTTTGCCGCTCAACCCTGCAGCCGCCGCGGGATGCTCCGGCCGCGCACGGGGTCCCGCCATCGCCGGCACCTCCCGGGCTGGGAGACACCGGAGGTGATTCGCCCCCCGCCCCAGCGTTCGCATCGCCCGACGCGGGGGGGCCGGGCAGGGGTCCCGCGGGGCAGGGGAGGAGTGCCAGCGCGCTGGGCGCTGCGCGATCCACACCTTTTTAATGCCATGCTCAAAAGCCTGCTTGGCCAATAGACCAGGTCCATCAACTGTCTTCCCATCATCATCTGGCCCCCAGCTCGCGCTGTAAATGTCAATGTAATCGGGTCTGATGCCAAGCGACTTCGCTTCAACAACATCTGTTACATCTCCATCTAACATACGAATGCCTAAAAGCACAAAAACNCGCTTACCCGCCGAGGGGCTGTGGAAGGGCTTTGCCCAGTGCTGCAGGGCTTCGAGGGCAATAATCGGAATTTCCCTCGCGCCCACGCAAGCCAGCGCCGAGCCCGTCCCTCCAACCACCGAGCCACGGAGGCGGCCGGATCCTGCAGCAGCACCCGCTTCCCACCCCGGCCATCAAACTCATTCTGGGCGGAAAAATACAGAAACGCTTAACGTGATCCCCGGGAGAGGATAACGGGGAGCTGGGGAGAGTGAAGAGGGGGAGATGGAGAGGCTGCGTGCGGGGGGGCATCTCGCGGAGCTTTGCCGCTCAACCCTGCAGCCGCCGCGGGANCCAGCTCGCGCTGTAAATGTCAATGTAATCGGGTCTGATGCCAAGCGACTTCGCTTCAACAACATCTGTTACATCTCCATCTAACATACGAATGCCTAAAAGCACAAAAACATCAGACATTAGGGCTTAATGGCTTTTATGAAAGTGCAAGGATTGCAATCAAAGGCCTTTGTTAGCGGCGGCAGAAACCGCAAGGCTCGGCGCGCCTCGAATAGCTGAAACCCGCGGCAGCGCGCGCTGACGAGCCCGGCCGCGAGGAGCTGGGAAACTATTTTGGAAACTTTGCTCTTGCTTTCTGTGTTGCTGGCTTAATTGCAAGAGGG
>VXAA01005234.1:1227896-1240075 GCA_013399115.1 Anseranas semipalmata | reverse complement strand
GGGGGGGGGGGGGCATTAAAACCAGCTCCTTTGGGGCAGGGCTGGTGGGAGGGAGCTGCCAGCCCCAAACTCCCTGCGCTAAAACCTTGTTTTCCCCTTTTAACGCAACAACCCCGTTGTCCCCCCGGGTGACAGCAGCATTGGCCGGACGCTTGTGGTCCCCCGGTGCCACAGGACAGGGACAGTCCCGGGGGCAGCAGCAGCCCCAGGCCAAGGCACAGCCATGAAAGCATCGCCCTCTCTCCACCACCGCGAGAAAAAAGACGGAAAGCTGCATTTCTAACCCCACAGATGTGTCGGGATTGGAAAAAGCCAAGCGGGAGGTGCTGGCGGACCAAACCCTGGTGCCGCAAGTCCCCACGCCGGGAGGCACCGACTGCATCAGGGCGAGTCACGGGACAAACCCGCGGTGCACGTAACGCCATCAGCACGTCTCGGGTGATACGGACCCCCCCAAGAAGGGACATGAAAGAGTCGAGAGCCGAGCGAAACCATGCCATCGGCGTCGGCGGCCAGCGGGAAGCGCAAAGCGCCCATCCCAGAGCTCTGCTACCGGCAGGGGCAGCCCCGCAGCCCGGCCCCCGCCTGCTGCGCCGGGAAAGGTGGTGCCGGGAATTTCAGCGCCGCGTTTCGCCAGCCGGGGAGACTCCGGTTTATAAAAACGCATTTCCCCTTCCACGTGTGCTTTTCTCAAAGAAAACAAACGCGGGCAGATGTAATTACAGCTGCAGCTGCGCTCTGGACAACAGTCAACTCAAATACATCTTTCTGACGCCGTCCCCCACCAGCCAAAAACAAGCTTAAAAATGCAGGGAGAGAGAGCAGAGCAGCTCCCAGGGACTCCCCTTCCTCGCCGTGCGAAGGAGAAAACGCGCTGGGCTGCGGCACCGCGAGCCGAAGCAGCCGAGGGACCGATGCTCGCGAGCGCGAGGTCCTGAGCATGCCCCAGCACCTCCCGCCTGCAACCCGGCCCCCGGGGGCTGCTCCTGCTCCACCCCGCAGGAAAACACATCCTGGGGGGAACCCGGCCCTGGGCAGGAGGGAGGCCAGGAGCTGAACGAGCTCTTTTCCATGCAGGCAGCAAGAGCAGCCTCCAAAGCCAGCGGTAGAGGAGAGGGAAGGGAGGAGGGGATACGGCAGGAGCCCTCTCTTTATGGCACCGCAATGGATTTTGCCTGGAGCAAACGAAAAGCGATGCAAGAGCGATGAAGAGCAGCGAGTAAAATTAGATGGTAGCTCCCCGAGCGTGACAAATAGGCTTCGCCGACAAGTTTTGCTCATTAATCGCTGCTTTATTGGCGTGATCCGTCTAAAAGCGCTCTCTCTGAAGCTGCAGCGCGTTTCCATCCACAATCGCAGACCTGCTGCGGCCGCGGGGTTTTTGTTTGGCCCTCCCAGGCTGCCCGCACCCGCAGCCTCCCGCTGCCTCCCCGGCACCCGCACGACTCGAGGCGCTCGTTAAAGGAAGCGAATTAAAACTGGGGCCCGTAACGAAGGCGACAAGCAACGCTCATCCTTGTGGCCATTACTGGGGAAATGGGAGCAGCCTTTGCGCCCCCCTGCCGGCGCCCCCCAGTTTGCCCTCCCCAGGACAACTCCTTCCAGCGGGGCTTTCCCCAGCGCGGGGACCCCGCCGCCAGCCGCGCACAGGATGAGACCCTATGGAAAGCGGCTTCCTGCGCTGCTGGCGTGCAAGGAATTCAGACCCCAGGGTGCTTGGGTCCGTGCTCCCAATGTCGGGGGTAACACGGGGGGTCGCAGACCCCTTTAGCAAAGCCCCTCTCCTGCTGTAGCCCCGCCGGGATGATGGGATGAAACCCCACCTCCGCAGGCATTTTATTTTCCCCACAAAGGTATTTTGGGGTCCCCCAGACCCCTCCCAAGCGGCTCATTTGCAGACACTAACCTCACAAACAAGCAATTTCTGGAGCTACTCGGTGCCCCCAGCCATACCGTACGCACACCCCAAGAAGGACCGACCCCCCCCAAGACTTCTGGGGCAAAGCCACCGCGTCCTCGATCTGCGTGCATGCATGGCCTCACAGTGAGGATGTGACCCAAGCAGAAGGTTTCCACCCCAAAACACATGGAGCCAGCACCCCCCACCCCGGGTCACCTGTGTGTGGCTGGGGACCCCCATCCTCCCCACAGCCCCCCCATGGCTCCCTGCTCCCCCCATTGGGGTTTGCCCAAATGCAAGATAAGCCATGTTGGTGCAGNCCTTGGCAGTGCCAGCCTCACCTCCGATGCGCGCGTTGTAGGCGATGCCCACGATGCAGTACGAGTTGTTGGCCGCCGCCGCCACCTCCCCTGCGCAGCGGGTGCCGTGCCTGCAGGGAGAAACCGCCCGTCAGCACGAGTCCCGGGGCCGAAGACACCCCCGGCCACCCCCCCAGCACCCAGAAACCAGCCCCAAGGCCTGAGCAGTGGAGGAAAGGGCCCCAAGAGCTGGAGAGCTCTTATCCAAACCCCCAGCAAGGGATGGAGGAAACCAATGCAAAAAGCAACTTGCATTTTGCACCCCAATGCAACTCGCTCCTTGCATTTTGCACCCCAGTGCATCTCACTCCTTGCACTTTGCATCCCAATGCAACTCGCTCCTTGCACTTTGCACCCCAATGCATCTTGCTCTTCGCATTGCCATTTGGCATTTCCTTTTCCCGCGTGCTGCCACGTGTCAGTCCTGCTTTAGTTGAAGCCCAGAAAGTGCACGAAAGTTATGACGTCTAAGTCACCAACGTGGCACTGTGCTTAGATTAGCATCACATGGAGGAACTGCACAAGGTCATATCTAAAACTGTTCCGCACAGCACTTCTGGACCAGAGGACCCGTTTCCAGACAGCTGTTTGGCAGTTTCACCAAATTGTTATCCCCAGCACAACTCACGTGGTTTAATCCCAACCATGGTGAGGAAACCCCCCGGTGCTGTGGTTCGATGGCTCCAGGCTTCGTTAGCAATTAGCACGGTTGCCACAGCAATGAGCATGGTTGCCACGTGCTCTGCCTCGCGCCCTCCTGCAAACCTCTCGCTGCCTCCCCCTGCGCCGCGGCCCCGCTGGCAGCAGGAACGCTTCCCACCCTGCCCACGGGAAGGGACACGGGATGGGATGGGACAGGGGCTCACAATTAGCGCCACGTACTTGTTCTCGTTGCTGGCATCGTAGCGTGGAGTCGGGTCGTGGTCGTTCCCGTTGACGTCGTAGCTTGCAAGAGGGTCCTGAAAAGGTTTTGCTGCCGTTAGGTTCCGCTTATTGGCATGGCACAGCAGCCCAGACCCTGCTGGAGTTTCCCCAAACCCCCATTTTTCTTTCTTATAAACATCCTGAGCGTTTCAAAACCCTCTTCTTCCAATCTATTGATGCATGGGCCCGAGATGTGCTTATACCCTGAAATTCTTCAGAAATAAATCCCCGGCCCTGCCCCAGCCCTGGGGCAGCGGGTGCCCCACTCACGTAGTTCTGCAGCAGGTCGGGGTGGTTCCTCTCTATCCCGTCATCGAGGATGGTGACCACCACGTTCCTGCCGGTGTAGCCCCTCTGCCAGGCGGTGAGGACGTTCATCTCCGACCGGCAGCGGCTGTTTCTGTCCCCGCAGTGCTAAGGGCAGGAATGGCAGTGCATAAGCTACAACAGGGCTGCGACCCAAGAGCCTGAATTTCAGCCCGTCCAACTCAACAGCCAGGCTGGGAGCAGGTTTAATCAATGCAGAAGTATATTTACATCCCGCTGCCTACCACGTAACTCATAGATTTGTTATAACCTTACCCCATTGATCAAAAACCCCAGCGCAGTCAGCCCGGGGAGCTCCACCTCCCTATTATTCTTCCTCTCTTCCATTTCAAACACTGCAGGCTCTTCAGTTTTGAAGTGCCCATTACCTCTCTGCACTTAGTTTTAAACAAATTTCCCTGTCGAATACAGATCAATGAGCCAGGCAGGAGAAAAATGATATTGCAAACAGATGGTTGCAGCTCTTTGATGGGCAAAAATGCACCGGCGCTGCAGCTGCAGTGCTCCGACGCCCGGGCGCAGACCACGGCGATGGGCTGCAGCCGAGGACGGTGAAACGCCGCGTTCGCTCGGAGCTTTAAACCCACGCCGCGGCGAGCAGATACGCACCAGGTACCACATGTTGGGCCACACCGGGTCGTTGAAGGGCAGGGCGTGCGGCTCGCCGCGGACGTGCCTCTTCACCCGCCGCTTCACCTCCTGCTGCTGCAGCCAGTCCACCTGCAAGCACACGCGGCTCAGCACCCCCGGGCCCCTCCGCCAGCAGGGACGCGGCTTTGCAGAGGGCTCCGGGGAGCAGAAGTGATGCGAACGCCTCCGCCTCCCTCCCCGGGGCTGCTGCACAGACGGCAGCTTCATTTTGGGGAGAGGGGCTGGACAGACAGACAGACAGGGCAAGCTCAGCGCCTTGTGGGCTCCGAGCCTGGGAACAGATTCCTCTCCCAGCGCAAAACACTTGAGCATAACATTGCCGTCAAGTGCGTGCCTAGACCATCCCTGGCTTAGCAAAGCATTTAAGCACGCGCTTCGGTCCCGCTGGAGACAAAGCACATATTTCAGTGTTTACTCAAAGCAGGCTGACTGCTCGGAGAGGCTCAGGTGCTTGGCTCCGGCCTGTGCTCATCCTCCCGGCTGCAGCGCCGAGCGGGGCAGCACGGCCGGAGGGCTCCTGGCTCCCGGAACGCGCCCCGGGGGGGCTTCCCGGGACTGAAGGAAAGCGATGCCCGGCTCTGGAGAGGCGGCAGCGGCCACAGTGCCAGCCGTGCTGACATTTGTTTGCCTTGCAGTGGGGCACGGCATGCAAAGAGCGAATGGGAAATGAGCTGAAAAAGGCTGGGATTGGGAAATGATGGTGCTTGCCTGTGCCGATGCAGCGGGAGCAGCTTTGTACGGTGCCCATTTGGGAGCCGGCGCATCCCCCCCCCGGCAAACATCTCCCCCCACACGGTGCCTTGCTGCCCACAAAAAGTGCTCTCCTTCCGCCAGCACAGAGACCAAGCCAAGGCTCATTAAAAACGGGTTGTAAAAATCACCTATACCGTTGTAAAAACCACGTATACCCAGCAGCTTTTCTCTGCTCGTGTGCTGGAGGCAGAAGGGAAGGCTCTGCCAGGGAGCCGGCCTCTCCCGAAACATTTTTCCCCCATGGCTCAGGGCTTTTGGGGGCACTGGGTCTCTGCATGGGGATGGCTCTGCTCTTTTGACAAAGGTTTTTCAACAAGAAGTATAAAAATCCCAAATGCAAGTTTTTGTTTGGCTGTTCTTCTTGCCTGGTTTATAGCTTTAGAGCTGTGATTTACGGAGATCAAAGTGGATGGGAGAACTGTGCGTACCAAACCAAGCAGCTTCCAGCCTAGGGCTTGATTTTTAAACCTATATATTTTCAAGAAAAAAAAGAACAAAACTGTTAAAACCAAAAAAAACATATGTTTTATAGAAAAATATGTTTCCGTTGTGTCTTGGCTGCTGATAGCATGCTGTTTTGTTTATGCAACGATGGATTTAAATATTGGAAGCAAAAAAAATGCAACTTCTTGGTCTGGTTAAAAAAAATGACACATTAAATAGGGGAATCTGCCCTATTACTTGGTTTTTCTCCTTAAAGCAGCGCTCCCGGGCTGCATTGCCCAGGCTCATGGTGGGTTGTATGCAGCATCTTCATCCCAAACATCTCCGTATCAACTGCACCACGCCAGCCACGGGCCAGGATGCGACCGAGAATCCCCACGCGGACACGGTTAAATCAGCAGCGTAACTGCATGGATTTAGAGGGGCCGGTGCCAAAGCAATGCCGCTGGCGTGCGAAAATGAGCGGCGTAAGCAGGAGAAGAGCGGGAAGGAGCCCGGGCCAGCCCTGCCGCAGGTCCTCGGCTTGTGCAATTCCTAGCGGCTTCCATCGCCCCTTCGGGGGGAAAAGCTTCTCGGAAATTATATAAAAAGAGAAAAGAATGGCCTTTTGCTACAAGAAATGGCCAAAGCTGTTACAACACAGTCCTGAGCCTGGGGGTGCTTAGGCTGGCTCGCTGCTCCCTCCCAGCTCTCCTGGCTGATCCTAATTAGCACTAACGAGGCCCGTGAGGACCCTGCGAGGAGGCGCAGGCGGCACCCAGCCGAAGCCATCGCCCTGGCTGCAGGCAGAGGGGCAGCTTTCGCACTTTCCCCTTTGCTTTCAGATTTCTACCAGGTGATGCACGGATCCGGGGCAGCTCCATCACATGCGATGGTGGCACGGGGCCGTTATGTCCTCCAATGCTGCATTCCCATTTGAAATAGCGGTAGGAATTGGCATTTTGGGCCCCAGAGACGGGCTGCAGCTGAGAGCATGGCGTGGCTGCGCTCCACGTGTCTTCTCCTCACCACTACGATCTGCTCCCAGAATTGCTGGATTTGCTAAATCCTTCCATCCCCTGCCACGCCGTTTTGCTAACATTAGCCCCAAAGGGAGCAGCCACCGGCTGTGGCTCCCACCACCCCAAAGGGGTCTCCTGGCACCCCATGGGGACCCTTCCTTGGAGACCAGCACCAGGGTGCTGGGGCTGGCACGCTTTGTCACCATCCTTTTGCCAGTGCCTGGGGGGACATGGTCCCCACGCCACCAACCCCTGCGGCAGAGCAAACCAATAAATAACCGGGCTGGAACAATAGCTCCCTCGAAGACACGAGACATGGAACATCTGCAAATGATTGAGTTTGATGGTTCTTCGGGATTTCTGCAATATTTGTTTCCATCTTTGCTATTCCAGCTCGAGACGTCGTGTTTCATTGTGCCTCGCAGTGTTTTTTTTGTTTTTTGTTTTTTTTTTATTGCGCTGTGCCTGCTAATTCAGTGCCGTTCAAATGCCAAGACACCTCTGAAACGACTTGGAAACATGCATGGGAAAGGGGAGAGACAACACACGCCAAGAGGTCTTGAACTCAGGGCGACAGCCAAGAACGGGAGCTAATTGCTCTAACACACAGTCCACAGGGCAAGGCAAGGTAAATGTTAATAGACTGAAAGCCAATTGATTTGGCTTGCATTATAACCAGGCTCATTTAAGTGGAGGTATTTCCACTGCAGACGGGAATTCATCATTTGCTCAGACGCCTCCCCGAGGGCGAGCGGCTTTCCTGAGTGCGCAGCCCCCATCCCGGCCACCCCACGCATCTCCCGGGCGCCGGCACCGAGGGTTTTTCCCTGTTGGGATCTCTGCCTTCCCCTGCTCTGCCGAAACAGCGTCGCGCCTCGCTGAGCTGGGAGAGCCGGGACAGAGCTGCAGCCCTCGGCGCCGCCCCGGGCTCGCTCGTCCCGGTCCCCCATCGCTTTTGTCAATTCAGCTGCAACCCAAATCCCTTCGGATGCTTGCTCTAGGAAAAAGCAATGCACGGCTATTGCCAATGATTTCACACATAGCAACCATTGAGACAGCAAATGTTGTGGCAACTGGATCAACACCCCGCGCGTGCAACAGCCTCGCTATACTGGCAGACTGTTTTCCCCCTTTGCTTTCTCCCATCCTTAAGGCAGATGTTAGCATTTAGTCACTTCTAAATATTTTTCATCACCGGCAAACATACCCATGTCAAATGAGTCACCCCATGCGTGCACAGGGCTGCGTTTCAAGGATAACATGCTGTCATCGCAAGGCGCTCACGCTCACCCCGGAGCTGCAGATCACAGCGACTCCGGGGTTCTGGGGGTCCCCGGGGGCTCCCCGGCCCCGTACCTTGGGGTCCATGCGGAGGAAGGTGTGCGGTCCCCGGCTGCTCATCGTCGAGCGCTTAAACGTCTTGCTGTGGTGGAAGTGATAGTAGTTTTCCAAGCTCCCGATCTGTGAAAAGAGATTTATTTTAAAAAGGGAGGTCGGCCCAAGGTTGCCACCCAGGCACAGCCCGGTCATGAGAGGTGACAGCAATTCCTGCTGCCCCGGGCGTGAGAGGTCTGCGATCAGCCTGGACTCAGGGACGGAAGCAGCAGGAGTCCAAAACGAATCCCCAAACCAACCAGTCCTTCCAAGGGATGCGTAACAACACGCACCGGCCTCGAGTCCTTCCTCAGCAGTAAATGCAGCCAAGGAACGGAGAAGAGCTGGGAAACGCAGCCCCACTCACTCTCTTCAGATTTGGGAAGCCCCGTGCTCCTCTGATTTTGTTCATGCCCCCGATTTGCTGCACAGAGCTGAAGTGCCCCGCTTTTGCAGGAAAATGCCACAGCACCCTGCCAAACCCTGGGGGCAGGGGTGGCTGTGCTGCTGCCAGCCCTCTCGTCCCCGCAGCCAGCGATGACGTGACTCCTCCTTTCCCATCCAAAAGGACAGAAAATGTTCATTTGCCCCAGTGTCCCAGGGAGATGCAGTGAGCTGGGCTGTGGGGATCCACGGCCACAGGGAATGGGATGACCCCAAAGCTGCACTCGTCGGCACCAGTGCATGTCACCCCTCACTGTCCCCGTCCTTCTTGTCACCAGGCTCGGAGACACGTGGTGATGTGCCAGGCGCCTGCAATGATGGAGGGTTTCCTCCCATCTCCCGGGGGTTGTAAATTGGTGCAAAAAGCAAAAAAATCCCACCCTGCAGCAAAGAAAAGCGGTTGCAAAATAACCCCGCTGCCCCGCTCCCAGGGGGTTGTCATCACCCCTGCGGCATCCTGTCCCTGAGAGCTGTCCCATGGCCGGGAGCTGGCACTGCGGGGACAGGGAGAGCTGTCCCCATGTCCCTGTGTCCCCAACATCCCGGCCAGAGCTGGCTGCAGGGGGAGCAGAGCCGCGTCTGCACCAGGCAGACAAGGGCTACTTCCACGTTTAGCATCCTCAGTACCTTCAGATTCACCAGCGCCTCTTGCGAGCGCTAAATATTGAATTAGCTTTGCCTTTTACACCAGAATGTCACTTCATTGACAGGTCATTCCTGCAGTCAGTGCAATTTTTGTAATTCATTTCCACGCAAGTTTGAGACACCTCCTCCCTCCACCACGTCCGTTGTGTTACAGAGAGCCGTCCTTTTGGATAACAGCTGCATGCAAAGTGGCTGCAAGCTGCCTTCAGCTTCCCGGGCCCATTCCTGACATTCACTCGGACTCAGGAAGGTGAAGGAGGAGCCTCGAGCCTCCCCAGCCTTTAGGAAAAGCTTGGCCGAGGCCACTCTGCCTCTTGCTCACTTTGCCTGGAAATCCCGCTCCCCCAGCCCGCGTGCTTTAGCTTCACATCTGCCGCTCCAGCCCGCAGGTTTCTAACATTCATTTTATTCTAATCTCTGCTCCCTCTGGTGCTCGTCGTAGCAGGATCATGATCTATAAACAAGCATCAGCTGAAGGAACGCTTCTGTTCCCCACCACGCCACGGAGCAGGCACCGTGCCTTCCGCGGGCTGCGAGCAGAAATAAATGCAGAAATGCTCCACGGTGCGGATCCGCAACGGGGTGGGGAGAGGAAAAGCAGTCCGGACCCAAGGTTCTTCATTCTCACAGCACTTATTGAAGGAAAAATAAGAAAACCTTGTCAAGGTGGGTCTAAATTGAGAGCTGGCCCTGCTGTGGGTGGGAGGTTGGGCCAGGTGACCTCCGGGGGACCCCCTCAACCTAAGCTAACCCGAGGAGAAAAACTAAAAAATGCGATTTCCACCTAAAAAAAAGGATGGAAGAGTATTTGCTCTCCTCTACGTGTGCTGAGAGAAGACAGCTGGGCGAGAGCTCCGCAGTGAGAGCAATGCCAGTCCCACAGACAGAAGCTCTGGAGAAGCCCAGAACAGTCGGGTTTATTCCTGGGGGGCCGAAACCCTGTGGCTGCAGTGAAGTGGGTGCTGGAAAACCCCGAGGGCAGAAGGGTCACGAGGAGAAGCACCACAGGGGGCCGCAATGCAAGAGGCTGATCCCTTCTGGCTCGCGGGATGAGCGCGTGCATCCCCCAGCTCCTGCCTGGCCGGAGGGCAGCCCGCCACACCAGCAGCACAGGAGATGACCAGGGTGGCCACAAACCATGTCACACCCTGCGGTGCCATCGTCACCGCACCCGGGGTACCAGTGGCTTCGCTTCCAAAAAACATGCACCCGCCGATGCTGTCCGGCTGAACGGGGAAGAGCTCGAAGCTGAAGGAGCTGCTCACGGCCCCAGCAGGACACGGGCACCTGGAGGCGCAGGGCAAAAGGACCAGAGGCCAGAACTTGCAAGGGGTGAAATCCTAATTAGGTACAGAGAAAATCATGCGTGCAGGGTGGCCACATAATGTGGGGGCAGGTGGTGGGATCTCCAGCCCTGGAGATCTTCAAGTCTCACCCACTTTAGCTTCAAAGTTAAGTGGGGAGGGGTGGACTGGGGACCTCCAGAGGTCCCTTCCAATGGGAGATGCTCTACAAATTTCATTCTTAATGCTAAGGAGCAATACGACTGCAAGGGGTTTGGCTGCCTCCTGATCTCCGTCTCCACTCCCCTTCTCCCCCAGACACTGGGAACGCCTGTGAGTGGCTCTGGGGCAGGGAGACACCCGGGGGGCAGCTCCCGTGGTGGCACTCGGGTCCCATGGAGAGCCTGGCAGGTTCCCAACCACCTGTAGCTAACGAGGCACCACAGAGGAGCTGGCAAAGCATTGGAGCACTTTTTGGGAGCTGCACAGCTCTGAGGTCAGCGCATTTCTGAGCCAGCTGCTTCCCTCCCCATCACGAGATGGGTCCTCGGGCACCTCGCATCCCTGCGGAACAGGGCTGCTCCGGCACAGGGCAGGATCTGGCTGGGAAGCCTGTGCCTGCTCCCGCCGCGGGGACTCGGCCTGGAGCGAGCCCACCGAGGGCCAGCATCCCCCAGATGACTGAAAGTCAGGAAAACCCCAATTCCAGCCCCAAACAAGCCCTGCCATAACCACCCACATCCTGCACCACAGGTGAGACTGCTGAGCACATCTGAGATCTTGACAACTTACCCTGCTGGACATGAACAAGTTAAAAACAGTGCAAGTCCTTGTGCCATGCCAGGGCTGGGGACAGGGACAGGCTGGTCCCCCCGGGATGCAGACACCAGCACCCCCACATTGCCCTCGGCCAGGGCCTGTCCCGGCTCGCCCCGAGATCAGGAAAACAAAGCCCCACGGTTAGGAGCGAGCGGGCGTTCGGGGGTGTAAATGCTTCTCCCTTTGTTGAATTGTTTGCTTCACTTACATAAAAGTCAAACGAGCTCCGCATGTGAAGTGTTTCCCAAGTGCAACGTCACTCTGCGGTGACAGAGGGTTTAAGGACGTCTTGGTCCCTTGTGTTGGGCCCATGGAACACGTGGGGACCTGGCTGTGACACGGGGCAGAGCCCCGTGCATGCACTTTGGGTCACATGAAGCCTGTCGGGGCCTGAAGCAGCATTATGGGTGCTGCTTCCCAGCGGAGTGGCTGCACAGCAAGGTCCCCATGGCAGAGGGGCTGTCCCTGGGAGTCCCCGGTCCCCCTGAAATGGGGCTTTGCCAGCCTCACTGGACATTACGGGGCACCCCCACACCCCAGCAGTGCCTCCCCTGCCAGCAGCACAGCAGGAACCCCTGGGATCACATCTCATGGGAAAAGAGGTCCCCAGCCTCACGAGGCTTCACCTCCCTTTCACCAAGCTGGACCATCTCTGTGACCGTCCCCTATCCTCCTCCCTCGCCCTGCTGGGGCCACCATGTCCCCCCGAGGGTGCTGTACCCACGGCACTGCCCACATCCCATCCCTGAGCCCCAGAAACCACAGGACCATGTGTACGGAGGGGAGGCTGCTGCTCGGGGTTTGGCCACCGCGGGACAAGGCTGGCGAGCCAAGGGGCTGGGGATGGAGAGCGCCGAGAGCAGCCGGGGCCAGGGAAGCCCCAGAGCTGCACGCGCTTGCGGGAAAGGCGGGAGCCAGGAACACCCTGATGCAACCGCAGAAATATTTCCCTTGGTCTCCAGCCTGCTCCGGGCTGCCCCTGGGGGAGAGGGAGGGATGGGCGGCAGGGATGGACGGCAGGGATGGACGGCAGGGATGGACGGCAGGGATGGACGGCAGGGATGGACGGCAGGGATGGACGGCAGGGATGGACGGCAGGGATGGACGGCAGCACCAGATGCTCCAGCGGGCACAGACACAGCAAAACCCCAAACCAGGAGCTGACGTTAGGCTGATGGAAACTGGGAGAGTGGGAAGTTCAATCAAGATATTCTCCGGCTGAACAGGGAGAAACACCGAAAAGCCCTTGGGGTTG